>CM047427.1:31485998-32079280 GCA_026168455.1 Theocolax elegans | reverse complement strand
TACTTATATTGTATACATAGAGTAATTTTCATTTAATCAATAATTTTATATATATTATTCAAATTTTGGATCATAAAGAATACTTTACAGATACTTATTTAATACTTATAGAATTATTTATCGCGGACATTCGTTAATTCTTAAAGAATTCTTTTTTTCAAAAGTGCGCTTATCGGGAAATCAATATGAAATTGTCACTGCATCAATATAAAATCATCATCATATCAGAGTAAAATCAGTACTGAATCAGCAGTAACTTTTTCCCAAAACGCAGAATTGAATTGGTACAGAATCAGTACAAAATCAGGATTGAATCAGGACAAAATCGGTATTGAATGTTTACTGAATTTTCGATGAATCAGAGTTACACGCAGAGTAATAAAACAATAAAAGTTAATTTATATGTGATTAATAAAAGTGATAATTTAAAAAAAAAACAAAAATAATTTTAAACCAATAAAAAAGAGATATTTACGTTTTAATACATATGGAGAAATTAATATCGAACAAATGAATGAATATTACTTCCATACTGATTTTAGTATTTTCTATTGCATGATATATCTTCTATCTGCTACATTCACAAACAGCTGCAAAGATAATGAAAACATATTTGTAGACATTTCAAAAAGCCTAGTTAGAATTAATATGAAATTGCTGCAATATATTACTAAATATATATTGTTCTTCTAATATGATACCGATATGTACATTAAAATTTTAACTTGTATGAAATTGTCCATATTTTTAAAAATATGTTTATTCCATTAAAAATTAATACCATTAAAATAAATTCTAACTGGGCTTTTTGAAACGTCTACAAATATGTTTTTATTTTCTTTGTAACTGTTTGTGAATGTAGCATTGAGAATAGACTGAGGAATGATTGATCATGAAAGTTAAGCAGCATTGACCGCGGTTAATAAGTGGATGGATGAATAACTAACATTAACAGAAAAATATGTAATACTTTTTTTATTTATTTTATGTTTTTTTTACAATTTTATTAGTTTTTACCGAACTTTTTTTAGAGAATTATACTACATAACTTTTTCTTGAAAATTTACAATTAATACCTATAAAAATCTAGCTGGGCTTTTGTAATAATCACGTTATTTAACACGTAATAAATCATGTGATTAAACACGTGTTACAGTATGTGATTAATCACTTTTATTAATCACATATAAATTAACTTTTATTGTTTTATTACTCTGTGTGTAACTCTGATTCATCGAAAATTCAGTAAACATTCAATACCGATTTTGTACTGATTCTCTGCCAATTCAATTCTGCGTTTTGGGAAAAAGTTACTGCTGATTCAGTACTGATTTTACTCTGATTCGATGATGATTTTATATTGATGCAGTGACAATTTCATATTGATTTCCATATGAAATCAGTACAAATTGCGTAAAAATTTCATGTCGTACCTGTGAGTAAATTGTACGGATTCAAAATTGTGCTGTCAAAACTTCTCTACCATTAGTAGTGATTTCGTACTGATTTGTTGCAAGTTACGTGCAGATTTCACTCGGATACTGCACGAATTTCACACCATGTTTTTGAACAGAATACGTACAAATTTTGTTCCTGATTTTGCATAGATTTTGAATAGATTTTATACGATTTACGTACGTATTGTAGGTGCAGAATCCATGCAAAATCCATACCGAATCCGTACGAACTTTTTCAACAGGGTATAGCGCAGTCACATGATGGAGCAAGCATAGTGCAGTCATATACCATGGCGCGAGCATAGTGCAGTCACATACGATGGCGCGAGCATAGACATAGCGCAGGGGATGGTGCAACAAAACTTTGCGCTTGGTACTAAGTTTCATCGTGGGGTAGGGAGTATCACGTAACGTGAATATATATACATATATATACACATATGAGGAATGAGTTAGCTATATATAAGGCTTACTCACCCGTACTTGCGTTAAACGCTGCCGCGTCTATTGATACATAAACAAACGCACGCATTAGAGAAGCGGATTATCTAAAATAAATATAGGTAGACAAATTTAAGATTGAATCGGACTGTCGCTCGGAGATAATGCGCAGTAACTCGTATCGTGCATTAAATACACTTAATTTTAGATTAAAAATATTTTGCATGTATTTATGCGAAGATCCAGTATAGAAGAGAGTTCTGTATAGAGGAAGTATATAGCTCCATAGACATAAAGTATAGACTACTCATGAGTAATCTACGGTAAAAGCAGAGCGTGAGAGAGAAAAAAATACTACTGGTGTAGTCTCTTTCTGTGTATAATCAGTAAAGTGGGGGAATTGGAGAAAGGCGAATGTGCGCAGTGCGCCTCGAACCCTACCGAAAAATCTCACATGAGAATCATCTGATTCCCATGTAACCAAACTTTTAAAATTTATAATTAATAATTGTAATGAACACTCGGTAGATGTTATTTGCATACGTATGCACGGAATTCGCAGTAAAAAATGTTATAAAAAAATTGCAAATGCCGGGAATCGAACCTCAGAAGTTTAGTTCCGAAGACCGATTTTTTATTAACTGATCATATGCTAATATATTATAAAAAAAACAATTTAAAAATATTTGGTAAACGCGTAAACATATTAGAAGCATATTATAGCTAGATTATTCCCAGACTATTATAAGACTTCATCGAGGCTCCAACTACATTTTATTTTGCACGAACTCAAAATTAACTTGACGGCAATGTTATTGCCAATATATTACCAATAAATTGCGAATTTATGATAAAGTTATTCATTGAAATTTTGTATATTAAATATACTCAATTCAATTCTACCGCCAGACTATTGCAATTATTATTCTAAACATTTGGAACAAGTTTTGCAAAAAATTTATCAAGTCTGACACACAGTAAATAGAAAAAGTAAGCGAAAATATTTTTTTCGAGCACGTTTGCTTTTGTTGTATGGACGTCCGAGAGCGTTCGCGACGGGCAAACTCCGCGAGTACAGAATTTGATGAGCACGAAATTCGGAGAGAGTCCACGGTGGCATTATGTTTAACTTTTATACTGCCGGCATGGCTCATATATGAGCCACCTGTGACCTTGACAACTTCTCTAGAGATATGAGGTGTTTTTATGTATAAATTTTGCACATCAAAAATATCAATTTATAAGGGAAAAATGCAGGCAGTCTAAAGGTTAAAGAGGAGAATCGGTCGCGTCGTGTTCGTCGGAAAGCGCCCCGGTTTTTATTAATTTCAATCCAAATATATTTTTTAAATCTGTTTAACTAGTTTCCTCGTCCTTGCTTTCATTTCCAATACAACGATACTAAACATTTAAATATTTTAAACAACACATACATTTGTGGTTGCGGTTTAATTAATTTATTTTCACTGCTTGTAAAATGTATTAAATGTTGCATCGTCGGAAATTTTACTAATATGCACATCAATGAACATCGTATTGTAGAATTATTTAATTGCGATAATAATCGTACGTCATTACAAAGTGAATAATTATTCTTAGTCGAAACGGCAAAAATCTATGGTTTCTCATAATTTTGATCATTAATAATGAAATAATGCTAATAACCTTAATTCTATTGACACAAACAGAATATATTTTTCTTTGTAAATGTAAATTTCTCAAAGCAATTTAAGCATATTAGAGGCAGACTATTTCTAAATTATTTCTAGACTATTGTCAGACTACAACTAGACTTTACCTAGACTTTCCTTAGCTTTCATCGAGGCTTGAGCTAAATTTTATTTTACACGAACTAGGAATTATTACACTAGCAATATTATTGCCAATATACTTGCAAAGTTAACCATAATATATTTCCAATAAACAGCAATATATTTTTATAGTAAACCTATTTATTGGCTATATTGTACCCAACACTTAATTTAATTCAAAACTTTATTGTCTTAATATTCGTCATAAAATTTTGAATAAATTTTTATGAAAACAAAAATTTAGTAAATAAATTAATAATAGTAGCATTAAATTTATAAGTCTACGGTCTAATTCAAACTTAAATAAAACTTATTTCCTTGATTGTACATTTTATTCATACAATCAATCGCGTAAAACATATTTTGCAATTCTTTTGCTGTCGCAATCTTCGCTTCTGCTATATGCATTTGCTATGTTCAGACGTATCGGCCACTTTGCTTGTTTACCTGTTGTGTTAGTCTCGCGCGGCAACGTCCCTGGCGGAAATGGTATTTGAAAATAACTGCAAATAACTGCAAATGACTAAAATATTTAGTTGGGTTTGAGACGCTAATCACTATTATTTGTAGTTATTTGCAGTTATTTGCAGTTATTTACAGTTACAAATAATTATCTGCAGTTATTAGCCTTTGTTGAAAGTTATAACACAAAAATTGACAGATATTATAAAAGTTAATAGCAATTATTAGCAAATATTAGCAGTTTTTATTTGTTTTTAATAGTTATTTGCAATTATTTGCTATTATTTGCACTTCTATTTTTGTGCTATAATATAATTATAAAGAAATTGCATATAACTCCAAATATTTGAATATAACTGCAAATAATTGGTATAATCTATTAGTAACTGCTAAAAACTGCAAATAATTGCTAATAATTATTTCTAAAAACTATATAAACCTACTTAGAATTTGACAAAACTGCAAATAACTGCAGGTAACTGCTAATAATTGCAAATAACTGTTAATAACTGCAAGAAACTGCAAAGAGCTACAAATCATAGTTAATAGCGTCTCAAACCCAACTAAATATTTTAGTTCTTTGCAATTATTTGCAGTTATTTACAGTTATTTGCAGTTATGTACAGTTATTTGCAGTTATTAGCATTTACCATTTCCGCTAGGGGTCGTACAATTTTCTTCTCTAATCCGGCCTCTGATTGGCCCATTTAATAAATTACACAGGTCAATATGGTTTTGTTCTACGAAATTAAAGGATCATTTCCGATGTAATTTTTCATGTAAAATCCGAATCCGGGGTCTGAATTGCTCTATCACGTCAGGATTTTGAGATATCCTAACCTAAAAGTGCAAAAATCTCGATTTTTGGCTATATTTGAAGTTATATAGCATCATCATATTATTTTTTTCTCAAAAAACAATCAATGGTACCTTAACGTGTATGTCTTGTTCTTTCAAATGCCGTTGAGTTTGCTCAAATAGCTTATTTCTACATTAAGATATTTCATTTTAAAGTTTTTGAGTTTCGTCAATTTCGTTATTCTCAAAATTCACATGATTCTGTAGTCTTTGACGTTCAAATTCGACACTTATTTCAATTTTTCTTTTGACATTTGTATCGCGTTTTTTTGCGACCATAGGTTCTTTAAAACTAAAATTTAATATGCATCAAGTTTTACGACCCAAAAGTAAGTCCTAAGTACTTTGAAGGGGGCGAAAAGGGGACGAAAAATACTGAAATTGATCAAAAGTATTTCACTTTTTGATTTCTCACGTACTTTTTGGTGTAGTTTAATATAAATGGACTTTGAAGAGTAAGGAGACGATGTACTCTAAGTTTCAGCACCCAAACTGACCCCTTAGTACATTGAACGGGGTGAAAAGGGGGTGAAAATCGCTAAAAACGGTCTAGAATTATTCTTACTCCATATCAGCAATCCCTAAATCCAAGTATACCAAATCCACGTATTCCAAACTCCAAATCCACAATCAAAAATCCAACAATCCTAGTCAATTAATTAACATGAGTCCCGTTGCCTCTTACAAAATGTAATAATCTTACTTTTAGCGCTACCCAGAAACAACGACATGGCCGTAGTAAGGATTGTTTCCTTTGGGGTGTTTGATTAAAGTGAGTCCCCTCGCGCTAAAAGTAAGATTATTACATTTTGCAGACCTGTGTTAATTCCGCTTTACCTAATTAATACTTATTAAATTTTCTGGATCACCCTGTATATTTAAGAAAATTAAATAAATCCAAGTCGTTAGTTTCTTAAATTTTTACCAAGGCTATAAAAATTTCTATGAATATTACGAAGTTGAATACTTTGTAATTTATAATATTGATAATGCGTACAACTTTTGTTCATCACCAGTTTTATTCAATTTTAATCGGCGATACAAAATGTAATAATAAAATACCGGCGATACTGTATCGGTAAAGTATTTATTGAAAAAAATATCGTTGATACTTTTGGATCGACGATACAGTATCGTAAAAGGAACTAATAAAAAAGAATCAACGTCACAAACGTATCGAAGACTTTTTATGGTTAAAGTAACGAGTAACTAAGAATATAAAAAATGCTAACTTCTTGCTAGTCGCGGTTTCCTGTGTATTATTGTTCGTGTTATTATTTATATTATTGTTTGCCTGTAATATCATTAATGTGAGATCTCACATGAGAAAATAAAAAATATCATAAATATGTCTGAATCGCTTTAAAACCTTAATTTTTGAGCTTATCTGGGGGGTGTTATCACTAAAGAAGTGACCCTCATACTCTTAAATTGTTTTATTATTTTTTCGGAAGTTTGAGCAGTGTTCTCATTGAAAAGTCACATGAGATTTTGGCATGAGATCTCACGTGAAATTTTGTATTAGGGTTACCACTATCAGCCGCGTTTGCATCCCACTGTCCGCGGTCGCGTATTCAGTATATTAGCGACTGACCAGAGTGACTGGTTATAGTCTCCTATGACCCCTGCTCACTCTCATCTCACTGTTCACTGATATCACACTGCTCTATCTTTTTTTCATTAATCGAAATTATTTAATCTTGGTTCGTTATTTTTATTATAATTATTAATAAATCAAAGTTTAACATTTATCAAGCACAAAAAATTAATTCGATTTGTTGTAAAAAAAAAATTAAATTGGCGGGATCCGAGTCCGGGGCTAAAGCGTAACCGCATTATGGAGCGCGTGCCTTAACGCTCACGACTATCGTATTGCATCACTGTTTAAACATCGAAAGTTATATTTCAGGTGTGCTTAGTTCCCGATGGAAGGGCTTGAATATTGCAATTAAGATTTTGAATAATAATTTATTGGTTTCATGTATTAATAATTAATTAATTCATTGAAAAGACAATGGTCAAATTTGAATTATCTTAGCTTTGCGCATGCGCATTGCGTATTGCTCATTATCCGGTCGTAAATACAATTTTTATTTTTCCTATTATAAAATTGAGTGAGCGCTCGAATCGAAGATCTCGAATCTCGATTTCGAACATTAAAAAACTCGAAAATCAAGTGAAATCAAAACATCGGCGCGCCTAGCGCGCCCAAATCCACTAGTGACAATTAAAATTCTGCAAACCTAGACCTAATAAAGGTTGAGCAAATTTAATCGGTTAGTGAGCAATTTACTGGTCTGTTAGAATTTCATTATAGTTCAATATTTTTAGAGTTATCGTCAAATTGAAATTCGCGATATTTTTAAATTTTTTTCTTATAAACTAAGCTTGAGCAGATTAATTAAAATATGTTTTTTTGGTGAGCAAATTAAGGTCTGTTGGTCAGTATTTTTTGTGTTTCTATGATATTGTAAATAAAACAAATATATATCAATAAGGCTCTAATTGCACAGTTTATTAATAATGTTTATTAAATTTGTTCAGTTATATATTTTGCAGAAAAAAAATATTGAATATCTGGTGAAATACAAAATGTTTAAACACGTGTAACTTAAGCATTAAAATGCAAAGAAAAATTCAACAATTGTTTCTTTAATTTGTACAATATCAATTTATTGCAAATAATTATTAGTTTTTGCTTAAGTCGATAAAAGCAGTAAAAATTGCATGACTCAAGATTCAAGCATAATGCCGAGGTCTGGTTTCAAATAAAACAGGTAAAAACCAAATCTGAAATTGACCGCGAAATAGGGATATCGCGTTGAGCACTTGTCAATTATAAATATACGAGCTCTTAGAATCACAAAAGGAATCGTACGTGGGTTAAATTCAATAACTCGAACACCGGATTGAATTTGTATTAATAAAGTGAATTTATTGAAATAAATATAAAAATAAATAATAGACAAAATATCTGTTTGTCGCCGAGGTCTATGCTTTAAATTACAAGTCGGTAATCGGCCGACTTCCCTGTTGAAAAGAACCACGTGGTAAACCACGCGGTTTTACCATGTGGTTTTACCACGTGGTTTACCGCGTGGTTCGTCGTGGTTACCACGTGGTATGGGTGTAAATATGATTTTAGAATAATAGTGTAATGGATGCAAATTCGAACAACTTACAGGATTGCAATAAAAAATTAGATATTTAATACCGTATCATTCAAATAAGTAAGGTCAAAAAGTTTACAAGGTGTGGTTATAACCAGTAGTGATTTTACCAGGGTTGTAATTAAATTATATATTTTAATTAAATTATATAATTAGCAACAACAAAATATATAAAGCCATAAAGTTTCACGCGATATAACCGTATGGTGAAACCACGTGGTAAAAGCGCGTGGTAAAACCGCGTTGTAAAATTGTAAAAATTGTTTTAGAATATTCTAAAAAAAGAATGTGGACTACTTATAGGATTTTAATTAAATTACACTTTTATCCTTAACGTAAAAGATTTAACCAACCCAGAGAAGGGTAAACCTCGTAGTAAAACCACGTGGTAAAACCACGTGGTAAGTGTAAAAATTGTTTTAGCAGGCAATTGTAAAAAATACGAATTTGGACTACTCATAGGATTGTAATTATTGTTTTATGTTATTGTTAATTATATAATTTAATTAAAATCTTACAATATTTAAATAAATAATTTAATTACAACCCAAGTAACATCACGTTGTAACCACTACCTTAGTTTTACTACGTGGTTTACTACGCAGTTTTACCACGTAAAGTTTTTGACCTTACTTATTTCAATGATACGGTTAAATATATAATTCTTTATTGCAATCCTGTAAGTTGTTCGAATTTGCATCCATTACACTATTATTCTAAAATCATATTTACACCCATACCACGTGGTTCTTTTCAACAGGGTTGTAGAGAGAGAGAGGAAAATATCGCGAACTAAAGTAATATACACAGTCAACGCGACTCGTATAGCGAATAAATAAACTATTTATTGTTAATCAAATAAAACGCGATCCCGTGAAGTGGTACCACTTACTTCTATTTTTTGCTGGAATCGAATAACTATCAGCTGGCCGGTCGGTCTCTCTCTCTCTCTCTCTCTCTCTTTCTCTCTCGATGCCTCTCACGATGTCATTGCAATCACCGAAACCTTCCTTACTAAACACGATTCCTCTGAAATTATTAGACTACCGGGATTTACTTTGCATCGCTTGGATCGCGAGGGTTAGGAGGGGGGTGGTGTGGCGGCTTATATTCGGGAAGATTTTGGGGTAAGGGTCATCGCGCACTCTGAACCGGTTTTCTCGAATGCTCCAGAATTCCTGATTCTATGTTTGACGGGCAAAACTGATTCTTTAGTGTTAGCGGTGGTATACCGCAGGTCATCAAAAGTTGAAAAACTGGAAGTAAAAAGATTAAAATCTGCATTTTAATTCTTATAAAAAATTAAAACGCAAATTTTAATCCTTAAAGAGAATTATACATAGGTTTCAATCTTTAGACGATTTAATTGCATCCATTTCAACTTTTGTTAGAGATTAAAATGCACATTTTAATCTTTATAGAGTGGAAAAACCCAAATGGATTTCTGAAAAGATTAATTTTGTGTTTTTAAACTTTTCCTAAAAATTAAAATGTACATTTTTTCTTTGTAAAGTTGAAAAACTCAAATGGGTTTCCGAAAAGATTAATTTTGTGTTTTCAAAATATTGTTAAAGATTAAAATGCAGATTTTAATCTTTGTAAAGTTGAAAAGCTCGACTGGATTTGCGAAAAGATTAATTTTGTGTTTTCAATCTTTTGTTAAAGATTAAAATGTAGATTTTAATCTTTGTAAAGTTGAAAAGCTCGACTGGATTTGCGAAAAGATTAATTTTGTGTTTTGCAGAGTTTAATCTTCGTAAAGTTGAAAAGTTCGACTGGATTTGCGAAAAGATTAATTTTGTGTTTTTAAACTTTGGCTAAAGATTAAAATATACGTTTTAATTTTTGTAAGGTTGAAAAACTCAAAAAGATGTCCGGAAAGATTAATTTTGTGAAATCAAACTTTTGCTTAAGATTAAAATGCACGTTTTAATCTTTTGCTGTTGAAAAACGCAAATGGACTTCCGGAAAGATTAATTTTTTGACTTTAATCTTTTGTTAAATGTAAAAATGAACGTTTAAATTGTAGCACAATTTATCAATAAAAATACAA
Organism: Theocolax elegans; assembly: GCA_026168455.1. Taxonomy (NCBI): domain Eukaryota; kingdom Metazoa; phylum Arthropoda; class Insecta; order Hymenoptera; family Cerocephalidae; genus Theocolax; species Theocolax elegans. Next base: position 32,069,028 of record CM047427.1, on the reverse strand, counting down.
AATTGATGAACAACTCATTGAATATTTAGTACAGGGATGTAAATAATTAATTAAAATGGTACATAAATTAACAAATAATTCATAATTATTTGTTTAATTATTAATTACTTGACAATTTGACAATAATTAATATTTATCTGTTAATTATAAACTTCTTTATATATAACAATTAAAATTCGATCATTAACTAAATTTCGTTATTTACAATAAAAAATTTAATGATTGTTGGATAATTAAAATATATTATATGGAGAAGATGAAAAAAAATGTTGAAGCTATTAACAACTATACGGTATATTATTAAAGGAATCGATGTCGAGGGTCAGTTTTTTAAATAAATAAACACTATTTATTTAAATTTCGTTGTACAACGTTTCGTCTGCGTGGTTTGCAGACCTCTTCAGGTACTATAAATTTATTGAGCACAAAATAACAATTTTAATAATTACAAATTAACGGACGAAATATTGAATAAATTAACGGAAGAAAATATTACCATTGATACACTGAAACGTAGATGTAATAAGCCCAGAAAGGCGTCGTCGAATAACAAGAGTATGCGAAATCGAGCGAATTTATACAAAACAAAACAAGTGTCTGCGAGTATATGTGTATGTATGTTTACAAATTAAAAGTCAATTTCTTAGAAATACTCGGATATAAATAGTCTCTTTAAATCACATCATAATACTTTTATATTGTCGGTTTAAATATTGTACGTCTTCTTTTCTATTGATAGTCGAATTATAATAATTAATGTGTAACATTTCTGAAATAATTCGTTTTTTGTAGGATGACTCTCTATCTAATATTTTTACATTGTTCCAATCGAACTCATGATCCGCATTTTTAACAATATGTGCAGTAACAACAGCTTCCGGATTTTTATTTTTCTGGTGTTCTTTAATTCTGTTTTTTAGGCAGCGTTTAGTTTCTCCGATGTAAGTTGCCGGGCATTTTTTACAATTAAATTTGTATACTACCCCTGTCATATCCCATTTTTCAGTTGAGTCTTTGCCTAATTTTATTATATTATTAAATTTGTGATTAATTAATGGAATTGTGTTAATGTTAAATTTTTTTAACATGTTTGAACATTTATTAAAAAACTCTTGGTTATAAGGTAATGATATAGTGCAAATTGGAAGCTGTTTTCTTGTTTCGCTTGTGCCTGTGAATTTAATTTTACGTAGTCTGTTTTTAATTGCCAAATTCGTGAAATTATCGGGATAGTTATTCGTTTTTTAATAAGTTTCTAACAATCATTATATTTTGTTTGTGAAATTGTTGATGAGATAAGATAATTGCTCTGTCTACTAAATTATAAATTATGTTTCGTTTTTGTTGAATAGTATGATTTGATTCAAAATTTAGTATACGATTAGAATTTGTTGATTTTTTAAACCAATTGGTTATAATTTTATTGTCAGTTTTAATCAATGTAAGATCCAAAAAATTAATGCAGTTATTTTCTTCCATTTCATGTGTAAATTTTAAATAATTGCTGTAGTTGTTGAAAACTTGTAAAACCGTATTTATGTGTTCTTTTTGTATAAATAAAAGTATGTCATCTACGTATCGATAGTAAATTAATGGGGAACAATTGTGTTTCTCTTTTAATTCTTTAAGGCAATGAGTCTCTAAATCATCCATTACTAAATCAGCAAATAATGGTGATATAGGAGAGCCCATTGGAGAACCGAATATTTGTTTGTATATTATATTGTTAAAAGTAAAAAAAGTATTATTGAATAAAAATTCGACTATATTACGTATTTCGTAAAAAGGTATCTTGCATTTATTGTGAATATATTTAAATCGTTTGTCTAAGCTATTAAGAACTTCGTTACATGAAATGTTTGTAAACAGTGAGCTGACATCTAAGATAACATGCTATAATCGTCGGGAATATTAATATTGGACAGTTTCTTTTTTAATTCAAAGCTATTATTAATGTGCGATTTTGGAACTGGAATTATATTTTTAAGTTCATTATATACAATTTTGGCTAAATAATAAGTTGGAGAATTCACGGTAGAAATTATTGGTCTAAGTGGAACATTATTTTTGTGTATTTTAGGTAATCCATAAGCTTTAGCTAAATTAGTATTAGTTTGAGTTAACTGATTATTATGAAATTCCTTATAGAGATATTTATTATCATTAAGTTTTTTTAACATAGAATGAACTTCTAACTGTAGTTTTCTGAGTGGATTCTTTTTTAAGATTGTATATGTATTAGTATCATTCAGTAAATCATTCATTTTTTGGAAATATTCAGTTTTGCTTAAACATACTGTTACATTACCCTTGTCTGCATTAGTAAAAAATATGTCTGGATTATCCTTTAAGAAAATTTTTGTAGCTTTTAAATTGTCTGTAAATTCACGTTCTTTAACCGATAAATGAGTTTGTTTTTTTGTAACAAATTTAATGCTTTCAACAACAATATCTCTTATCTCATTTTTTGATTCTGTATTAATTTCTATTTTATCCAAACTGTGTTCTACATTTTTTATAGTTGAAATAATATCACTATTGGAAAATTGTGATAATGTATTAAATTTTGGACCAAGCGAAACAATTTTTACTACATTATCTGGAATTTCTGTCGTAGTTAAATTTCTAATCCATTCATGTTTACTGTTATCGTATTCCGAAGACTTTTTAATTTTAATTAATTTATACAATTTTTTCTCGTGAATTTTAGTGATGCTATTGTAAATTCTTAAACTTTTTTCTTCGGTAATTGAAAAAAAAACGGTCTAAAATATTTATGTCTAATTTACTATTATTAATTTTCGTTTTTAATTTATTCAGATGTTTATGTAAATAATTGATGTGAATGTGCGAATCATTAATTTCAAATTTTAATAAACGCTTTTTATGTGAAATTATAAAACGATCGAAACCGATTTACAAGACTCACTGTGAAACGAAATGTTTTGTCGGTGTTTAAAGAGGCTGTTGATATGATTTGGAAAAAACGTCGTTTCGTCTGCAGTTCAGTAGAAAGATACGCCTGGAGTTTTCTTCAGAATGTTGGTGTCGCCTTGATGTCCATGTTTTTAACAAATTTGAAATTTTGTGTCCATGATTTAATTTTATATTCTTGAAAAATGTTGAACCTCTCCTACGAGGCTGGTCGTTGTTTGATCGAAGACCGAAGTTTAACTTGTTGATTTCACCCTCCATTGTTAATTATTAAAAGGAATCGATGTCGAGGGTCAGTTTTTTAAATAAATAAACACTATTTATTTAAATTTCGTTGTACAACGTTTCGTCTGCGTGGTTTGCAGACCTCTTCAGGTACTATAAATTTATTGAGCACAAAATAACAATTTTAATAATTACAAATTAACGGACGAAATATTGAATAAATTAACGGAAGAAAATATTACCATTGATACACTGAAACGTAGATGTAATAAGCCCAGAAAGGCGTCGTCGAATAACAAGAGTATGCGAAATCGAGCGAATTTATACAAAACAAAACAAGTGTCTGCGAGTATATGTGTATGTATGTTTACAAATTTAAAAGCTACAAAAATTTCTTAAAGGATAATCCAGACATATTTTTTACTAATGCAGACAAGGGTAATGTAACAGTATGTTTAAGCAAAACTGAATATTTCCAAAAAATGAATGATTTACTGAATGATACTAATACATATACAATCTTAAAAAAGAATCCACTCAGAAAACTACAGTTAGAAGTTCATTCTATGTTAAAAAACTTAATGATAATAAATATCTCTATAAGGAATTTCATAATAATCAGTTAACTCAAACTAATACTAATTTAGCTAAAGCTTATGGATTACCTAAAATACACAAAAATAATGTTCCACTTAGACCAATAATTTCTACCGTGAATTCTCCAACTTATTATTTAGCCAAAATTGTATATAATGAACTTAAAAATATAATTCCAGTTCCAAAATCGCACATTAATAATAGCTTTGAATTAAAAAAGAAACTGTCCAATATTAATATTCCCGACGATTATAGCATGTTATCTTTAGATGTCAGCTCACTGTTTACAAACATTTCATGTAACGAAGTTCTTAATAGCTTAGACAAACGATTTAAATATATTCACAATAAATGCAAGATACCTTTTTACGAAATACGTAATATAGTCGAATTTTTATTCAATAATACTTTTTTTACTTTTAACAATATAATATACAAACAAATATTCGGTTCTCCAATGGGCTCTCCTATATCACCATTATTTGCTGATTTAGTAATGGATGATTTAGAGACTCATTGCCTTAAAGAATTAAAAGAGAAACACAATTGTTCCCCATTAATTTACTATCGATACGTAGATGACATACTTTTATTTATACAAAAAGAACACATAAATACGGTTTTACAAGTTTTCAACAACTACAGCAATTATTTAAAATTTACACATGAAATGGAAGAAAATAACTGCATTAATTTTTTGGATCTTACATTGATTAAAACTGACAATAAAATTATAACCAATTGGTTTAAAAAATCAACAAATTCTAATCGTATACTAAATTTTGAATCAAATCATACTATTCAACAAAAACGAAACATAATTTATAATTTAGTAGACAGAGCAATTATCTTATCTCATCAACAATTTCACAAACAAAATATAATGATTGTTAGAAACTTATTAAAAACGAATAACTATCCCGATAATTTCACGAATTTGGCAATTAAAAACAGACTACGTAAAATTAAATTCACAGGCACAAGCGAAACAAGAAAACAGCTTCCAATTTGCACTATATCATTACCTTATAACCAAGAGTTTTTTAATAAATGTTCAAACATGTTAAAAAAATTTAACATTAACACAATTCCATTAATTAATCACAAATTTAATAATATAATAAATTAGGCAAAGACTCAACTGAAAAATGGGATATGACAGGGGTAGTATACAAATTTAATTGTAAAAAATGCCCGGCAACTTACATCGGAGAAACTAAACGCTGCCCTAAAAAACAGAATTAAAGAACACCAGAAAAATAAAAATCCGGAAGCTGTTGTTACTGCACATATTGTTAAAAATGCGGATCATGAGTTCGATTGGAACAATGTAAAATATTAGATAGAGAGTCATCCTACAAAAAACGAATTATTTCAGAAATGTTACACATTAATTATTATAATTCGACTATCAATAGAAAAGAAGACGTACAATATTTAAACCGACAATATAAAGTATTATGATGTGATTTAAAGAGACTATTTATATCCGAGTATTTCTAAGAAATTGACTTTTAATTTGTAAACATACATACACATATACTCGCAGACACTTGTTTTGTTTTGTATAAATTCGCTCGATTTCGCATCTCTTGTTATTCGACGACGCCTTTCTGGGCTTATTACATCTACGTTTCAGTGTATCAATGGTAATATTTTCTTCCGTTAATTTATTCAATATTTCGTCCGTTAATTTGTAATTATTAAAATTGTTATTTTGTGCTCAATAAATTTATAGTACTGAAGAGGTCTGCAAACCACGCAGACGAAATGTTGTACAACGAAATTTAAATAAATAGTGTTTATTTATTTAAAAAACTGACCCTCGACATCGATTCCTTTTAATAATATACCGTATAGTTGTTAATAGCTTCAACATTTTTTTTCATCTTCTCCATATAATATATTTTAATTATCCAACAATCATTAAATTTTTTATTGTAAATAAAGGATTACACTTACTATTTTTACAATGTGCATACTAAATGAGTGAACTTGAAGTACGAAAAATGAATCGAGGCGAGAAATATTTTGTCTCTTGAATAATATGTCTATACTGGCCTATATGTACATATGTATATATAATATTCAATGCACAACGCCCAAGTCATTGGTACGGTGTAATTCTCGGAGTACCACCTGTTTGCATGAAATAATATTTTGTAACAAGGGAGTAAAGTGAGCTTTTTTAGACTAAGCGTGGATTTGCAATACGAATCGAACGCGAGCCAGAACGAGCTGAAGGCGAGTTTTGGGAACCGAAGACCAATACTGCAACCACATGAGGTAAAACAGCTCACGCTTTGTAGCGTTTGGTGCGCACCATATTTATGTGAGAAGTGCATGATTTTGAGTGCTTTTACCAACCACGACGCGGTTACTACTACTAATTACATAAGAATCACGGAATCGTGTATATACAGTCATACAAATACGCCACTTACCTGCTCGCTTGTCCTCGCATGCACATACATAAATAATATTGGGCATTACTATTAATCGTGTTTCACTCACGATGTGTTATAATAGTATACGATACACGTGCACGGAACAGATGAGAAGCAACTCTCACCTCTTTCGCTCACTTCTATCGTAATGTACTATTTGTACTTATAAACGGCAGAATTAAAAAAACATGGACTTAAGTCGTTAGACAAACTGCATGTTTTGCTTAAATGTCTAAATTTCCGCAGATTGTATCCCAACTGCATGACAGTATATATATGCTAAAGTTACCAAATTATCAAAAAGGCTATTTTAAGAAACTATGACACAAGTCGTAATGCCTCACCACAGATATAATATTAGTAGTTTTTGATACTAGGGTGAAAATCATCTTTCGCACGTGTATCGAATATTATTTTTTGATATCGAGTTAACGCAGTAGGGCGCAAAATCGCATTTTACGCACACTGTATCAACAAATATATAAACACATGAATCTACATTATACCTATGTATAGATATGCGGAACAAAAAGTAATTGTTCCGCTAGTTTACTTAATTCACTTTTTGTTCCGGAATGAATAAAAGACCAAATATGTTTCACCTGCAGGTTTTACAACCCCGCGCTATAGGTCAGCAAACTCACCCGCAGACATAATCAATTCCTTATTTACGCCCTTGGTGGATAATGCACTATTAACTAGTAATTAATATCTTCTTCCATGCTGATTATTCTGTTACTGAGATAGCTATGTAAGTTAACTATTAATTATATTGTTAATTAATTATATACGAATAATTAGATCTTAATTATACCGTATAGTTGTTAATAGCTTCAACATTTTTTTTCATCTTCTCCATATAATATATTTTAATTATCCAACAATCATTAAATTTTTTATTGTAAATAACGCAATTTAGTTAATGATCGAATTTTAATTGTTAATTATAAAGAACTTTATAATTAAAAGATAAATATTAATTATTGTCAAATTGTCAAGTAATTAATAATTAAACAAATAATTATGAATTATTTGTTAATTGATGTATCATTTTAATTAATTATTTACATCCCTGTACTAAATATTCAATGAGTAGTTCATCAATTTTGTATTTTTAGTGATAAATTGTGCTACAATTTAAACGTTCATTTTTACATTTAACAAAAGATTAAAGTCAAAAAATTAATCTTTCCGGAAGTCCATTTGCGTTTTTCAACAGCAAAAGATTAAAACGTGCATTTTAATCTTAAGCAAAAGTTTGATTTCACAAAATTAATCTTTCCGGACATCTATTTGAGTTTTTCAACCTTACAAAAATTAAAACGTATATTTTAATCTTTAGCCAAAGTTTAAAAACACAAAATTAATCTTTTCGCAAATCCAGTCGAACTTTTCAACTTTACGAAGATTAAAATCTGCAAAACACAAAATTAATCTTTTCGCAAATCCAGTCGAGCTTTTCAACTTTACAAAGATTAAAATCTGCATTTTAATCTTTAACAAAAGATTGAAAACACAAAATTAATCTTTAACAAAAGATTGAAAACACAAAATTAATCTTTTCGCAAATCCAGTCGAGCTTTTCAACTTTACAAAGATTAAAATCTGCATTTTAATCTTTAACAATAGTTTGAAAACACAAAATTAATCTTTTCGGAAACCCATTTGAGTTTTTCAACTTTACAAAGAAAAAATGTACATTTTAATTTTTAGGAAAAGTTTAAAAACACAAAATTAATCTTTTCAGAAATCCATTTGGGTTTTTCCACTCTATAAAGATTAAAATGTGCATTTTAATCTCTAACAAAAGTTGAAATGGATGCAATTAAATCGTCTAAAGATTGAAACCTATGTATAATTCTCTTTAAGGATTAAAATTTGCGTTTTAATTTTTTATAAGAATTAAAATGCAGATTTTAATCTTTTTACTTCCAGTTTTTCAACTTTTGGGTTTAGAGTGTACTACCGAGATACAAATACGTCATAGTCACTGGGGATTTCAACATTGATATGAATTCCTCTAGTGCTATGGCAAATAAGTTTAGGACAAACATATCAGCACTGGGACTTGCACTCATCCAGTCAGAGCCAACGCATCACGCAATGATGTCGGGCGGGCCTTCTCATACATGGTTGGATCTCTTCCTAATTCGTGAACCAATACCCGATTACGAATATATTAAAACGACAGCTAACTTCGCAGCAGGTCATGATGCTATAAGCATTACTCTAAGGATTGCTAACACGCAGACAGACGTGAGGAAATTTGGAAACCGAAATCTGGGAGAGATTAACCTTCATAACCTCGCAACCACATTCACCTCATCTATCACCTCTTTGTTTTCATCACAATCATTCAATCATCTTAGGCCTGATCAGTATGTTTCCATGGATTTGTCTTTGTTTAACTACCAGCATAGTCCGCTCTCATACCATAATCATCCATCAATTATAAATCACAGCACTATCTCAAATAATGTAACACTCATAAGCAAAACAATTCTTTCGACATTTGATTTGTTAGCACCAATAAAATTCTATTCTATAAAAACTAAACACAATCCATGGATTACTAGGGATATTAAAGTGAAAATTAAGGACAGAAATGCAGCTTTTGGAAGATTTCGAACTACTGGTTCAACTGAAGATTACAATATATACGAAGGTCTCCGAAATCATGTCTCGAATGCTGTAAACTCGAGTAAATTTCACTTTCTGGTAAATAAACTTAACAGTACAAACGATCCCAAAAGGTCCTGGAAATGCCTCAAAAATATGGGTCTCAGCTCAAAGACAAATCCATCGCCACTTAAATTTTTCACATTGCAACAGCTTAACAGTCACTACGCTTCTGTCTCAAATCATGTCCAGTCACTGTCTATCCAGTCTTTTTCAACCATTTTATGTAATTCATGTCCTTTGTCACCCTCTTTCTCCTCTTTTCATTTCTCCAATATAACTGCAAAAGAAATTCAAAACGCAATTCGGGGAGCATCCTCGAGGGCAGTGGGGATTGATGGCATATCTGTGGAAATGCTAAAGTTGTTAGAGCCTCTATTAACTCTGCACCTCGTAGGTGTTTTTAACGATATGCTTTTAGCTGGATATTATCCTGAATAATGGAAGAGAGTGTTACTGTTTCCTTTGGCGAAGTCGGGCAGGGTGGAATCATGCTCTGACACAAGGCCGATTGCAAAGCTTTGTGAACTTTCGAAAATCTTGGAAAGACTTGTGCATAATCAATTATCTGAATACCTAGAGAAGAATAATATTCTCATTGAGAGCCAGGCAGGTTTTTGTAAGGGTCATAGCACGCAGACGGCACTCCTGGGTGTTCTAGATGATGTTAGGAGAGCCATTGACGCCAGGAAGATCACGATTCTTGTCCTGTTTGATTTCTCCAAAGCTTTTGACACAGTACGTACCTCACGATAAATTAATTAAAAAATTAAGTGATATTGGTTGCTCTGATAACGTGCTAACATGGTTTTATCGGTATCTTGTGGGTCGCATGCATGCATGCTGAGGAGAATGAATCTGGCGAGCTTTCGGATTGGCTGAAAATTAATGCTGGTGTGTCTCAGGGCAGTGTTCTTGGCCCAATACTTTTTTCTATCTTTATCAATGACCTGCCGAAAGTACTTACACATAGCAACTATATGCTATTTGCCGATGATGCCCAGGTCTACCATTCGTTTTTCTGCAGAATTTGAAATGGGAGTGCAAAGTATTACACATGATGCAAATGCAATAGCCCTATTGGCTCACAAAAACGGACTTAGTAGCCATGCCTTTTTATCGCGCATCGACTTGAACACTGCCCCTAAGGTTAAATTGGAAACGGACTTCTTGGAATATGAATGTGAGGTTAAGTCGCTCGGGGTCATGATTACTCCATCTCTTGATTGGGCAACTTTGTCACGTGGTCTTAGAAAAAGACTTGTAGAAGCACTTAGTCTTTCCTCATTTTGACTATGCGTGTACGGTCTACAACGATGTTGATCAGACCAGAAATCTAAAGATGCAAAGACTACTGAATGCTTGTGTACGGTTCGTGTGGGGGGACATACCGAGAAGAAAGCACGTCACTCCGTATAGGTTAAGTCTCAGGTGGTTATCAGTTGAGTTCAGACGCTCATACATCATCGGCTCACTTGCTTATAGCATCATCTCTCATAACTCCCCTAGTTACCTGGCAAATCATTTTATCAAATTAAACACCCCACAGCATAACCACCGCACTTCCACTCGTCAACCATCAAAATCATTAAACTACTTCCCTCCTCTTACGGAGGCTTTAAATAAATCATTCAAAATCACCTCATCCAAGATCATAAATGAACTCCCTCCACATGCATTTGAGAAATCATCCATCGCCAAATTCAAAGATTCATTATTTCATCATTTGTTTGGACTCGACCAAACTGCCTGGGCCAATAGGATGCAATGTGAGGGAATAACCCCACCGCTGATCCCTCGCCTCGAATAAAATAGAATAAAGTAGAATAAAATGTATACATCCCGCAAGTAAGCATAAGTTCTGCTATTGTTTTTATTATTTTATTGTTTTTATTATATTATTGTTAACTTATTTTGTTATATTTTTCACCGACTATTTGTAGTTTATTTTGTTGTTACTATTGTTATTTATTTATTTGCGATAACAAATCAATATTAGGGAATCAATATTTATATATTATTGTTAAACTATTTGTATTCTGCTAATTGTTTTTATCATTGTAAGTGCCTACGGGGTTTAAATCCCATAGGCCAAATAAAATTTTTCAATCAATCAATCAATCTCTCTCGCTTGCTCGCTCGCTCCCGTTGCAGTATCGGACGAGTGGCACGTGGTTTATGTGGGTATTTGAGACTCATGTAGGCAGCCGTCTATAACTCGTTTTGGGTTGGAAAATTGCAAAGTAAGTTCGGCCCCGTCTTAGTCAATAACCTGAGGGATAGTTTGTATTTATGAACATAAAGCAAATCAATAATAAAGCTTGTGTTCAGATAAATACCTTTCCATACAATTATATATATATACATACGTACAATTAGAAACGGATAGCATTATTTTTTCATATTATTCCAGGGGTTGGTGAGCTGGGGTAGTCTCGGTCAAACAGTAAAGTAAACAATACCTTACCGTTACAATATATATATTTATTTATAATTTAATGATGACAATATTATATTGTATCATTTGTGACAATGTGCTTTGCACATGTCAAGAGCGAGCGACAGAACCCCTGGCGAACACCTACCTACCCGGATAAGCTAGACGAGTCCCTAGCTACACTACCTACCCATATACTATTCCCTAGCTACCTACCCGCACATTAATTACGTTCTGCCTACCCTCACAGTCTAATAACCCCATCCCAAGCAGAGCACACATCAAACACTTGGTCTTGACGTTGAAGGCCAGGGCGAGCTCAGAATCTCAGGTGGGCTCCTCCGAGTCTAATACAGCAAGCAGGATAAAAAGGGAGGAGATCACCAGGAAGCCTCCAGGACCCTCCGAAGCCTCACAGCATAGCAGTCAAGGCGATGAGGTGGTACCCAGGCAGGAAGCCAAAGAACCTCCAACGCCAAGCAAGATACAGCTGTAAGAGAGATGTTAATAAGAACAAAAACACAGCAATAGGGTAAGGAGCAAGGAAGAGGATAAGTAGCCATAGCCAAGAAGACAGAAGACAAGGAAAGATATGTACAGCTGTATATAATTACTACAGCTGACAAGGAACATCATAGGGTAAATTGAGGTTAGGTTGATGTACACAAACAACGTGTACAGCCGATCTCCCGGACAATAATGCATACAAATACACACATGTGTGTAAACCTCACGACCAAATACCCACCTAGAGCCGTAGACGGAGAGGCTAGTCGTCAACGAGGTCAACGTCGTCGAGGAGAGAGAGGGGTGACTCGGCCTCGAGCAGCAAGCGACGGCGGGTGAGCTTCGTACCTGAAACTCATGCCGTACCCATTGAAGAACGCAGTTAATAACTAATGAATTATTAGTTACCTGGGAAGAGGTTGTACCTCGTCTCCGAGACGGCAGCAGCACCAGGTTATCATCACACAGCATACAGCACCATACAGCCGATTTGTACCGATACAGCCTGAACACCGCGGCACCCGACACGCTTGCGCGACGCGAGATCGAGGTGCCGCGCACGAGTACGTACTGCGCAGGCGCGCGGTACGAACACGGAGCTCTCGAGTACGCCGAGAGCCAGAGCTCTACGGTCCTTCGTCCCGTACTATAGCGAGATCGAAAACAGTCGCAGCCGCCAACTGTCGTGTGAGATAGAAAGAGAGAGAAAGATTGCGGAAGCGTGAGAGTGAGATCCTAACGATTCTCCGGCCCTCGCAGTGTCAAGGTTGGTGAATTACTCTCGTTGCTGAAGGTACCACCGGGTACCCGTATTGTGTGTGTGAGACTCCGTCCTTCCTTTCCTTCCCCCCCCCCTTTTATTTTAGTAGTCTACAGCGTATCGCGAGGTCGGCAGCGGAGCCGACACCCGGAAACTGAAATCGCGACCACGCGTCTGGCACCCCCTCCCCTTCCGGTTATTGTAAAATGTACAACCCTGTTGAAAAAACCTCATATAAACCTATAAAAAAAATTTTTTTATCGTACTTCATGTGGCTTTTGCACCCGGAGTTTGCGATAGAATGCTATACATTATTTAATACGAATCGGAAAGAATAAGCTTATAACTATAGGCTTCATAATGAACACCTCATAAAATGCGATAAAAATAAATTTGTTTATAAGGTTTTATAGGAATAAACGTGTAACATAAAAGAGCATAAAATAGTTTATCGGAGTATATCGGGTACACATTTATATTTAAATATTTTGTATTTATATTTACCGGGCATTATAAGGATTTGCCACTTTTCACGTACTTATATATCAATGCTTTTTCACTCTAATGCTTATAGTATTTTATAATGAAAAACCCGAACATGAATGAATTATCTATAGTTCTATTTCAGGTAATACAAAATAATATATTCTTAACAAGTGGATTTCTATCGGGATTTTAACAGTTATTGTCTTATAGAGCATACAAAAATATAAGGTTAAATAGGGCGTTTCACAATAACGCCAAGTAACGGCTATATGACCTTACCAGCATATTTCAATATTATATAACAACTTACCTGGTAACTTTATAGGGATTTATGACGATCGACGCATGATATGGGCGGCTTGCCTAACGCATCGTACATGGCTTTGCCAGTTAAAACGTAACCGCTATTGAATCGCTTATCGCATTTTATGAGGTATTGCTGTATTAACTATTTACAACGAATAGGCATGTATCTGCATTACAAATAATTAATGATTTTGCATGATGGCAATTTATCGGGTTGAATAGGAAATTTCACTATAAAGGCGAGCATTATTTATCCGAATCTACCGGTATATTCTAATATTGTCAAGCAACCTATGTAGTTTGTTTATAGGGTTTAATCAGTATTATCACATAAATAAGCGGTTTGATTACAGGATCTTATCGGTTACGCCTGTCGTAGAAGCAACCGCTATTGAATCGTTTATCGTATTTTATGAGGTATTGCTGTATTTACCATTTACAACGAATAGGCATGTATCTGGATTACAAATAATTAATGATTTTTCATGATTGCAATTTATCGGTTTGAGTAGGAAATTTCACTATAAAGTCGAGCATTATTTATCCGAATCTACCGGTATATTCTAATATTGTCAAGCAACCTATGTGATTCGTTTATAGGGTTTAATCAGTATTGTCACATAAATCAGCGGTTTGATTACAGGATCTTATCGGTTACGCCTGTCGTAGAAGCAACCGCTATTGAATCGTTTATCGTATTTTATGAGGTATTGCTGTATTTACCATTTACAACGAATAGGCATGTATCTGGATTACAAATAATTAATTATTTTGCATGATTGCAATTTATCGGGTTGAATAGGAAATTTCACTATAAAGGCGGGCATTATTTATCCGAATCTACCGGTATATTCTAATATTGTCAAGCAACCTATGTGATTCGTTTATAGGGTTTAATCAGTATTGTCACATAAATCAGCGGTTTGATTACAGGATCTTATCGGTTACGCCTGTCGTAGAAGCAACCGCTGTTGAATCGTTTATCGTATTTTATGAGGTATTGCTGTATTTACCATTTACAACGAATAGGCATGTATCTGGATTACAAATAATTAATGAATTTACTTGATTGCAATTTATCGGGTTGAATAGGAAATTTCACTATAAAGGCGGGCATTATTTATCCGAATCTACCGGTATATTCTAATATTGTCAAGCAACCTATGTGATTCGTTTATAGGGTTTAATCAGTATTGTCACATAAATCAGCGGTTTGATTACAGGATCTTATCGGTTACGCCCACGTAAAAAAAATTTATAAAGTTTTTATAAAAATTGTATAAAATGGATTCTATACAATTTGTATAAAAAATTGGTCTTATAAAAACTTTATAAAATTTTTATAAAAAAGATTGGCTTTCATAAAAAATATATTTTTATTAAATTTTTAAATAAATACCACACTTTAAAGCACATTTTAAAGAAATTTACATACAAAAACGCGGTTCACTTTAGGCTAAATATAAATTGAAACATTTTAAAATAGAAAAAGATAAATAATAAAGTAATTAAAAACGTTCGAGATAAGTTTTAAAATTTTTTTACGGTATTTTATAGGATGAGAAAAGTTTGTGAACTTGGGGAAACGTATTGCGCAACTTGGGAAAAGTTTGTGAAAATTGGGAAAATTTTTGCAAAACTTAAATGTTAAAGATTTGGGAATAAACATATATAACCTTAAAAACAGAACTGCAAAATTCATCAGCTGGCAGCGGTGGCGATGGGTGACTCGTACCGACGCTTCTACACACGGAGAAGCTGTTGATCGTACCTTTAAAATCGTCTAACCTGCAACAAAAATATTACAAAAACACAAAGTATCTAATGTACTCAATCGCTAAGTTTTTAAAAATTAAGAGAAAGGAGGACTTATCTGATCAAAAGTGTAGACGGAGTTTAATCTTCAGGTCTCAATATTCCGGCTCTCCCCTCACCGAGACTGAATTTTAAATTCTCAAAATCGATAATATTCCATGCTGGTCAATTGACGCACCACATATATCTAGGTTAAAAGTACGACTTCCGCGACGAATTTAGTGGTAAACTGCTTGATTAAGTAAAATACGACGGTAAACGTTTCGCGCTGCACTAAGCTCACAGGAATAAGACATCAAACTGAAGTTGGTTAGATTTCAAACTGAAGTTGGCTTTTTTCTCTATCATCAATTCAATTTATACAATTTTTATAAAAACTTTATAAATTTTTTTCACGTGGGCGCCTGTCGTTGAAGCAACCACTATTGAATCGTTTATCGTATTTTATATGAGGTATTGCTGTATTTTCTATTTACAACGAATAGGCATGTATCTGCATTACAAATAATTTATGATTTTGCATGATTGCAATTTATCGGGTTGAATAGGAAATTTCACTATAAAGGCGGGCATTATTTATCCGAATCTACCGGTATATTCTAAAATTGTCAAGCAACCTATGTGGTTCGTTTATAGGGTTTAATCAGTATTATCACATAAATGAGCGGTTTGATTACAGGATCTTATCGGTTACGCTTGTCGTAGAAGCAACCGCTATTGAATCGTTTATCGTATTTTATGAGGTATTGCTGTATTTACCATTTACAACGAATAGGCATGTATCTGGATTACAAATAATTAATGATTTTTCATGATTGCAATTTATCGGTTTGAGTAGGAAATTTCACTATAAAGTCGAGCATTATTTATCCGAATCTACCGGTATATTCTAATATTGTCAAGCAACCTATGTGGTTCGTTTATAGGGTTTAATCAGTATTGTCACATAAATCAGCGGTTTAGTATTACAATAAACACGGAATAGTTGATTAAATTTTTGGCGCGATATTTGTATTTCTCAAGTGGCTTTGGTGTTACTAAGAACACATAGAAATATTGGACAATGGAAATATTTTTTCTAAAAATAGGTTAATATGTTTTCATATTAGAAAAATAATGAAGTATAAACTTTATTACAAGAGAATGCTAAATAAAGAATACATACCAATTCCGTAACGTATTCTGAATTATTTTAAATGTTAACATGAATCATCGAATCATATAAAAGATTAACAAAATTGGATTACTTTATTGAAAATTAAATTATTATTTCTTTCCCTAGCGGAAATAATCATATGCGAATAATGTTTATAAATACTTAATAAAAGTTATTAGCTTTTATTAGATTTTCATAATACTTTATAAAGTGCGGATTTTGGACTGTAGTAATAATTTAAAAAATTTGGTGATGTTTATGAGATTTTGTTTAGTTGTTTTTAAAATTTCGTAAATATTTCTAAGCTTTATTTTAGGTTTTATTAGATTTTTGTATTTCGAAAATATCGTGAAAAACGATAAAATGACACTAATAGTAACTGTTGCATTTTCCTATATTTAACTGTTTTTAGCTGTTTCTAAGTGATGTATGCAAAAAAAACAAAACTATTAATAAAAGATTGCTATTGGTAAATATTCATAAAAATTCTAAATACTTATTTACTGTATATAATAATTTAAAAAAGTTATTAGTAGTTATTAGCTTTTTTAAACTCGCACATTTCTTTTACTTTTGAAAAAACCTAAAAGCTAAAAAAACCACTATCTTTACTTTCATGAAGAATAACATTGAAAAATATTTATAATTAAAGGGCACAAAATTAAGAATACCTGCAAGTGTCACTCGAGTCTGACAGTTATTTCTATAACCATTACTAAAGTAGTTAAATATATAGGAATATTGAATATTGAAATATTTGTTCTAAAAGTTCGGTTAATATTTTTATTTTTAAAAAATAATGAAGAATAAACTTTGTACAAGAGTATACTAATGAAAGAATACATATAAATGCCGTTACATATTCTGAATTATTTTACAGAGTTTACTTGAATCAGTGAATCTTATAAGAATTATTATATTGGATAAGTTTATATAAAATAAATTTAATAAAAACTTTTACCTTTACTTGCATGAAGATTAACAATAAAAAATATTTATAACTAAATAATTCAAAATTAAGATTACATGCAACTGTCTAGAGTTTGGCTGTTATCTTACAAACATTACTAATTAACTTAAACATAGACGTAGTATAAACTTTGAATATTTTGTTTATAAGTTATGTTAATATTTTTCCATATTTCAATAATTAAAAAGAAAAACTTATTTTACAAGAATATACTAATTGAATTACTTTTTAACAAGAGCATAGTGTATATATATGAGTATATGTAAAATATTACTCACTCAGAGCTATTAATTATTGCTATTAATTAGTTTTATAATTTAGAGCACATTCAAATTGAATTAAAATTATTTGTTTTCCAGATCTGTTTTGTCCTTGGACGAAGAATATTCTTTGTATTTGAAAATATACTGAAAATTAACATGTAATTGAGTTCGATTTGATGTCTGAAAAGAAAAGAATTATTATATTGGATAAGTTTATATAAAATAAATTTAATATTTCTTTCATGTTTATTAGTAGTATATCATAGAAACTTCTATCTTTATATGCATGAAGAATAACAATGAAAAACATTTATAACTAAAGGTTACAAAACTAAGAATACATGAACGTGTCACACGAGTATCGCTGCAGCATTAATAAATTAAGTATACTTATGTAATTCGTATTATTGTTGGCGCAGCCGATACAACCCGATAGGCCGTCTGTCCCTTCCATGCGTCGAATCTCGTAAAACCTTATAAAAGAACTGTATTGGTTGGTTTAAAATTATGGAATTTAACGGTAGACACCGATAGCCGTTAGTGGACAATATAGCGAAAAACCTTATAGAACCTTATTAATTCAATGCACACGAATACGTCAAATACTCGAAAACCCGATACATGCCTATTTGTTATAAATAATAAATACGGAATTGCCTGGTAGAATGCGATTAGCGATTTGATTAAGATTTGTTATTGCTGGCGCAGCCGTTAGTACCCGATAGGTCGTATGCCCAATACATGCGTCCATCCTCGTAAAACCTTATAAAAGAACTGTATTGGTTGGTTTAAAATTATGGAATTTAACGGTAGACACCGATAGCTGTTAGTGGACAATATAGTGAAAAGCCTTATAGAACCTTATTAATTCAATGCACACGAATACGTCAAATACTCGAAAACCCGATACATGCCTATTTGTTATAAATAATAAATACGGAGGTTACCTGGTTGAACGCGATTAGCAATTTGATTAAGATTGTATTTATGGATGTCTTAGCTCATACGATCCGATAAACGAACCGCCCATTTATTTTGTTGATCATCATATTGTTCTATAAAATGTTTTTTTCTTTTGTGAGGTTTATCTTATAAAATACTATAAACATTTATTGTATAGTATGGTATGAGGTTTTTGCACCCGGAATTCCTTATAGACTCGAATTATATACCTACTATTAGAAAATAAAAAAAGATATAAACATATACAGTATTTCCATGATAAGAGCTTATTAAATTTTTTATCGGGAAATGTGTATGAACTATAATCTTTTCATAGTCATTTCTTTCATTATAGAACCCGATTAATATTTTCTTGGATGCACTTGTGTAATTCATGTAGTAAAACACCTATACAGGCTTATAATTTTTCAATCAATTTATTACGATATATGCCGATTCTGAATTCATATTGGTAAAGTGAATAGATTTCTATAAATAATTATATGAGCATATCTCTATAAAAGCCTATAAGTTTAATAGTCTCATAGAAACTGATATATCTTTTACCAGGTAAAACTTATAAAAACTAAATTTCGGAACTTGTGATTCGTAGTTGTGAGGATTTCATTATAGGTACCGATAAAAAAGAAATCGCCCGATATATTACTATAAAATTTTTATCGGCACCCCGATTCAATGAGCCATTATTTTATCGGATTTTATAAGGTCTTTTCAACAGGGAATAAATAATGTTAATATATTAGTGTTAAATTAGCCGTATTTAATTATTCACGTGCACCCTGATCCCCAGTGCCCCGTGACACGTTATTAGTAAGGGACAAATGATTAAGCAAATATGCGACAGATCCAAAATTAAATTTTATTTTTTTATTAAAATTAAATACATACAAAAGTTAAAGTAATAATACTATTATACTTTTGAATACTTTAAATAATCTAAATAAATGGAGTAATATTTTTTGTCGTCTACTCGGCATTTTTGAAAGTCGCCGCATTTAGCGCGGACTGCATTGCGCATGCGCATTATGCTTGAATCTTGAGTCATGCAGTTTTTACTGTTTTTATCGATTTAAGTAAAAACTAATAATTATTTGCGATTAATTGATATTGTACTAATTAAAGAAACAATTGTTCAATTTTTATATGCATGTTAATGCTTAAGAAACCTTATAGGAGCTAACTTACACGTGTTTAAACATTTTATTATTCACGAGATTTTCAATTTTTTCTGCAAAATATATAACTGTACAAATTTAATAAACATTATTAATAAACTGTGCAATTAGAGTCCTATCGATATATATTTCTTTTATTTACAATATCATATATTTTACAGCTGGGAAGGGGGTGGTTCTCTCTCCTAGTTTATCTCTATACTTAATATGTCGCGAACATGTAGTTTCAGAAATAGAAACGCGAATACGTAATGAACATAGCCTAGACCGACCCTACCCCAGCCCGACGACCCTTCGAAATATAATAAAAAAAAAATGCTAATCGACGTATTTTTAATTGTACTTTTCAACAAAAAAAAAATTTTTAATTGTACCCCCGTAGTTTTTTAGAAAAAAAATCCTAAAGTACTAGAATATTAATCCGCCAATAGCTCCTTTTAAAGTGGTTTTAACGTTAAAGGAAAGGTGCAGAAAAATTGTACCTTTTTTATACTTAATTGTACCACCGTTACTTTTACGAAATAATATAATACAATAAATAAAAAATCAAAAAAATTGTACTGACATAATGCAAATATATTTCCAGTCACCGCGCATGCGCGGTCACCGGAAATACGAGAAACGCATGCTTATGGTGCGTTATTTAAAAGTCATGAATAGATCAAAAAATGCTCGAAAGATGTTATAAAAAATAGTCAACGATGTATATTCATTTATCTTTCATAGACTTTACCGAAAATTCAATTGTACCACCTGAGGTTTTGAGAAAAAAAAAGTTATTGTCAGGTTACAGGTGGAAACGTTGAAAGCAGCGTGCACAACAGCTGTTTAACAATTAACAGACGTATTAAATATTCTTTTTCATTTGTTCTTAATTGTACCATCATTAGTTTGTTGGTTTACACATTAAATTTGAGCAAAAATAATTAAATAATTACCAGCGGGCCTATGAAGGCAGGCGTCTTAAAATCGCGAAAAAAGCAAGTAACAACAAAAGTGTTTATTATTTATGAGGCTTATGTGGGTATTTGAGAGTTATGTAGACAGTCGTCTATAACTCGTTTTGGGTTGAAAAATTGAGAAGTAAGTACGGCCCCGTCTTAGTCAATAACCTGAGGGATAGTTTATTTTTAAAAACATAAAGCAAATCAACAATAAAAATATGGTCCACCCTATCTATGCATACATACATATAATTTTAAATTTCGGGGTTTATGAAGCCCATGACAGAGAAGGAAGATACGTACTTTAGTACGATAAAAAGAGACAGAAAAGATTATGGAGCCCCGGCTCCATAAACCTGCCATATTAACAATGAGTGGGAAAGGGATAGGGTTATTGGAATTTAACATACGAGGCTCCATAACCCCCTATATCCAAATGTATATATATATATATATATTAAATTACGTATATAATATTATTTATATATATATATATATAATTATATGGAAAGGTATTTATCTGAACTCTTTATTATTGATTTGCTTTATGTTTTTAAAAATAAACTATCCCTCAGGTTATTGACTAAGACGGGGCCGTACTTACTTCTCAATTTTTCAACCCGAAAGAGTTATAGACGACTGTCTATATATAAGTCTCAAATACCCACATAACCCTCATAAATAATAAACACTTTTGACTTTTTTTATGAAAAAACTATAAAAGCCTTATAATAATGCATCTTCTTTAGGATTATAACCAAAAAACGGGGTTACAAGGTCAAATAACCGAGCGTTACTTGCTTTTTTCGCGTTTTTAAAACGCTTGAGTTCATAGGCGTCACAACCGCACATGCGCATAGTGCGCCCGTTCGTTCAGCTAATTATTTACTATTGTTTCTAATTGATTCCCATTAATAAATACAAAGTTTGACGATTGTACTATTACGTACAGATAATGTACATTTTTTTATTTACTCATAGTAGTAGAGTTAAATATCAATGATTTGGAGGGTACAATTACTTTTTCCACAAATTCTGGTAATTAATAATAATAATGCGACGATGGATATTTTATCAATGCCTGCCATGCATTTTTTCCCTTTTTTACGATTTTAAAATCTCGTGCGGTTGAAAATCTCGTGTGCATGCGAATCTCGCACTTCCGTTGGCCGCGCATGCGCAGTAGCTGTAAACGGACTGTCAATCAGACGATATTGCTTTTTTAATATTTTTGCGTTATACCGTTATTTTTTCGGAAAAGTGAGGGTGGTACAATTAAGTACGAAAAAGGTACAATTTTTTTACACCCTAATTAGGACGAAGGAACGATTGTAAGGTGAGGTATCGGTGTTTTAATATTGCAATACTTTGTCATTTTTTTTCTCAAAAACGGTGGGGGTACAATTAAAATTTCTTGTTTTTTTAGAAAGTACAATTAAAAATACATCGGATAGCATTTTTTTTTTATAAAATTCCGTAGGTCGGCGGGCTGGGGTAAGGGCGGTATAGCCTAGGAAACAACATAGAAATTCAAAGTATATATACCAAATTCAATCAATTAATCGTAGGTTTAACATCTCATAATAGTAATTTGGTACTATCTTATTAATCTTATTGCAATTATTATTACATTATTTATTTATAAGTCATAAAGATATCATGAATCAAGCAAGAATCTCAAATCTAATTTCAAAATTAAATTATAATATACAGCCAAAAGCTCGAAATTTAAAAAATTCTAATGGTCCAGAAGGAAGAGTTTTAAAATTGCAAAAAACGTTGACTGCTTTGTTGAAATATGAAAGAATAGAATTAAATTATAACAGAGCTGATGAAACAAGAGGATATGTTGAACTAGTAAGTATATTTTATTAAATTCATATTTTACTCATTTTGTTGTTATATTTAAAGTATGTATGGATAAATTCCTTTCTAGATGTAAGAGGTAATTTTTTTTTATTTGCATTTTCAATAGAAAAAAGTATTTTGTAATCATGTGTATACAATCAAGTTAACAGGTTGAAGATGGATGACGTGTAAGTATCTTTTTCATGCGGAAGTCAAATTAGGTTATTTAAATAAAAATAATTATTTTGATAATTTAAAAAATTAGTAAAATAGTTGGGTTTCAGCAAGTCAATTTATATCTAGCTAAATATTTCCTTATACTCTAGTATAAAATATATTTTTCTAGATTAGAAAATTTATATTATTAGAACAAGGGCAAGTAACATAACATGAATAACATAAATATGTATCATGCCGTCCCCAACCTATTAAACTATTTATGGAATTATATATTTCTAAAATATTACATTCTATTCATGTAATGCATAACTAGACCTCACAAATTTGACTAGAACGTTTTGATAAAAATTTTATATAATTGTAATAAATGATTAGTCCAAATTTGATACTTAGTAAATTCATTAAAAAGTTTATGTTGTCATAATTATCTTAAGGTATGTTCTAAATCTGTATTAGCTCAAAATAACGTTCTTTTTTCTAATAAGGTATAAGTATAAAAGTAAATACTTGCATTTAATAAAATTATAATACCTGTACTTATAAAAACAATATAACAAATAATGCACATGTTGAAAGATATATATAAGCTCCAAGATAGGTTATTTATTGGTCAAAGAACTATTATGAATTGTCTCAGAATCAAATAATTCATGAGGTTATCCAAGAAAACATAACAGGGTCAGTTTGATTTAATATAAATAAATGTATTGATAATGGTTTGCATACATAAAGATTTGTCAGAAGCAGTATTTTTATATGATATTTACAATTTTTATTTTATTTATTTATATAATGTGAGTGTTTCACATGTGGTACATATTTTGCCATTATCCAAATTTTAGAACAGTCGTCAATGAGAAAATATTATTTTTTTTAATTATATTTAACGTCACACTTATATTTAATGTGTCTCCCGTAAATAACATTTATAATATTTCTAAATATTGTATAAATATTAATAATTATATAATATTTTTATAGAAAATTAAAAAAATAATTTTTATAGTCATTCTAAAAAGGTAGTTGGCCTAGTAGTTAATAATGTAACAGATATCTGTATATATTTCTATATATTAAATCATTTTAATTAATTTTTAATCATTTATCTAACTTGAATATATATTTTTACAATATTGGTTTACTAACACAAGCAATACAAATATAATATAAAATTTGTTTGTTCTTAAAATTTTAATTTAAATATAAATGTGAGAAAAGAGCTGTAGCCGATAACTATATTTGGCTTTGGAGTACTAGTTGATATGTACAAGTTGCGATAGTCGATAGGTATGTGTGAGGAGGAAAGTAAGGTTATGTTAACTTTAAATTCATGCAATAAATTTTTTTAGTCGTCATTTTAGTGCGGATATTTATTATTTCACTTCATAGTAAATCATACTCAATATAAGTTTTAACAGAAATTATTTATTTTCTACAAGTATTAATAAATTACTGCATTGTAACACTATAATTCTTTGTAGATCATTAAAGTATTTTAAATTATAAATATAATAATATGAACGATATTATCATAAGTTTGCAAGACAAAGTAGGAGTTGCAGTTTAATATCCATCATTATATTGTGCATATACATGATAACCCATTTTAATCTATGGACCCAAATTACTTCTAAACCACGACATCTACAAAAAATGTTTTCGACAAAAGTTAGTCAGGACAGTGGGGGCCATTTAATGGTACCACTAGTTTTCACCTTGAATTCAATTTTGAAGGTCATTTCAAGGTCAACATGGATTTTTTTTATGCAAAAATTGTTTTTGTGACCTTGGAAAGGTCAAATGTCTGAAAAAACGAATAGTCGTACTTTTTCGCAAATAACGTGATTTTTCTGGCAATATTACCGTTTTTAATGCTTCATAAAGATCAATAAATTTTAAGGGTGTTAATCTCTTTGATTAGCATGACCTTGGTATCAATTTTCAAGACCTTTTCAAGGTCATTACGCATTTTTCATTCATAAACCATGTTTTTGACTGCAATCTCTGTTTTATGATATTAGGTCCAAAAAGAATGTTACTTCTCACATGATGACGCAGATTTTCTAGTTTTTTAACCCGACCTTACAAGGGTTATATTAAGAACATACGAGAAATGCAAAACAAAAGTACTTTTATCTTACTTTTAGCGTTATCCGGAAACAACAACGAGGACGTAGTAAGTTCTGTTTCCTTTGGGGTGCTTGATTCTCGTGAGGCCCCTTGCCTATCACGTTGGGGTGCTTGATTCTCATGAGTCGCCTAGCCCCACACGTTGGGGTACTTGATTATCGTGAGTCCCATTGCCTCTCACGTCAGACGCGTTTAACCACGAACAAATTGTTCAAAGTTTTCTCCGTTGGCTTGGAGACACATGCGTACACGTCTTTCAAAACTATCCACAGTCCTGAGCAATGTTTGTTGGGAAATCGTTGCGCAAGTTGTACGGATTCGTTCTATTGTATTCTTCCTCGTTGGCCGTTGCGCAAAAACAACATTTTTTACGTACCCCCACAAGTAATAGTCGGGTGGCGTGAGATCCGGCGAACAAGCAGGCCATTGAATGGGGCCTCCCCGTCAAATTCACCTACCGTCATAACGATTATTTAAAAGCTCCTGTACAGTACGTGCAAAATGAGGCGCAGCTCCATCTTGTTAAAGCCACATTTTTTGCCGCGTTGCCAAATCAACATTTTCCAAGAGACTGGGTAAATGGTCCCTTATCAACACTAAGTAGCTATGCCTGTCAACATTTTGATCAAGTAAGTAAGGTCCAATAAGATATCCATTTACGATTCTGCACCAGACCATGAGACTCCATCGATTTTGATGGTTCACAGCTCTAAACCAATAAGGATTTTCGTGCGACCAATAGTGACAGTTATGTCCGTTTAGCTGCCCATTGCTATAAGGCTTGCGTTAAAGTGATGTGATAAGTGTGATAATGTAAATACAATCTTAAGATTGTCGAAACTGTACTTTGCGGTATACCCGTTTCTCTTTCAATCTGTCGAGTATTAATGTGCGGATCTAAATGAATAGCTGCGAGGATCGTTAAGGTCGCACATCATTATTTTCATAATCATGAAGACGGCGTTGACGAACAAGGTGACCTTCGCGAGCTCTTGCAGTTAAGGTTCTTATTGTCATATCAGAAGGGTGCCTTCTATCGGGAAAGCGTTCAGCATAAAGTCTTGATGCAGCGGCAAAATTGTTGTGACATTCTCCTACAATTAATATCATATCAACAATATCTGTTAGTGGATAATAAGCCATATTAATAAAATTTTAAGTTTTAAATCTTGAGCCTGAACGGAAAGTCTTGAATAGCGTATTTTTTAGGTCTTATAATGAAGTATCCGTAAGAAAATTTTCAGCTAAAAAATTATGGAATTTTTAAGAAAAACTGATTAGAAAAATTTTGAAAAACAGCTCTATTGTTTTTATAAGGTTAACTATTTTAAGAAAAGTCGACGCGAGAAAAAAGAGAAAAAAATACTACCTTTACGCGAGACAAAATAAAAATTATTAAAAATTATGGAAATGTCAGTCATTTTTAGTATTTATGTTGAACATATCGTTTTTTGGGTTCATTTTTAAAACACTCATAAAATTATTAATTTTGGTCAAATCGAAAAATAAAAAAACACGTGTTCGCTTATTTCTGATACCAAACATTTTAATTTGAAACGAATCGGTGATATCGAGTTATCCAGCCTGCATGATTTGAGATGGAACCAGTCTACTACGTCGTTGTTTCCGGATAATGCTAAAAGTAAGATATAAGTACTTTTGTTTCTTGAAAAGTTCTTGAAAATGACCATTTACCCGGTCTCTTGGAAAATGTTGATTTGGCAACGCGGCAAAAAATGTGGCTTTAACAAGATGGAGCTGCGTCTCATTTTGCACGTACTGTACAGGAGCTTTTAAATAATCGTTATGACGGTAGGTGGATTGGACGGGGAGGCCCCATTCAATGGCCTGCTTGTTCGCCGGATCTCACGCCACCCGACTTTTACTTGTGGGGGTACGTAGAAAATGTTGTTTTTGCGCAACGGCCAACAACGAGGAAGGATACGATAGAACGAATCCGTACAGCTTGTGCAGCGATTTCCCAACAAACATTGCTCAGGACTGTGGATAGTTTTCAAAGACGTGTACGCATGTGTCTCCAAGCCAACAAAGAAAACTTTGAACAATTTCTTCGTGGTTAAACGCGTCTGACGTGAGAGGCAAGGGGACTCACGATAATCAATTACCCCGACGTGTGGGGCTAGGCGACTCACGATAATCAAGCACCCCGACGTGTGAGGCAAGGCGACTCACGAGAATCAAGCACCCCAAAGGAAACAGAACTTACTACGTCCTCGTTGTTGTTTCCGGATAACGCTAAAAGTAAGACAAAAGTACTTTTGTTTTGCATTTCTCGTATGTCCTTGATATGACCCTTGTAAGGTCGCGTTAAAAAACTAGAAAATCTCCGCCATCATGTGAGAAGTAACATTCTTTTAGGACCTAATATCATAAAACAGAGATTGCAGTCAAAAACATGGTTTATGAATGAAAAATGCATTATGACCTGCAAAAGTTCTTGAAAATTTGTAACGGAGTGAATCTTCGCCGGGGTCTTGCTCAGATTCCAGGATTCGGTCAGGAAGGAAATTGAAAAAATTATACCGTAATTTAATTGTAAAAGACTAACTATATATATATATATATATGCACTGCCGCTCACATAAATTTGGCCACCCCATCAAAAATCTGTCAAACTTTGAAGTTTTGTACCTCTATAAGGAATCAACCGCTTAATTCGTTAACTTAACCGTTAAATTCGTACTCGTTGAGTAAAAACGCATAATTTTTGCTCTTATGATTTTTTTAGTTTGACTCATAGTTTTTGAGTTATGAGCTGTTGAAAAAATGTGATTTTTTTTACATAAAATTAAAAAATTCCCTAAAAAATAAATGAACAGAAATTCTGCATAGCGCATTTTGAAGAGGAGTACCATAGCTTTAA
Source organism: Theocolax elegans (assembly GCA_026168455.1). NCBI lineage: Eukaryota > Metazoa > Arthropoda > Insecta > Hymenoptera > Cerocephalidae > Theocolax > Theocolax elegans. Next base: position 32,041,322 of record CM047427.1, on the reverse strand, counting down.
CCTCCATTTTGTTTTTTTTAATCAGATTTTTTTTAACAAAGTTATGCCAATTTGAAAATGGACAAAAAAAATTGAAATTTTTTTTTTTCATTTGTTTATAAAAAATTAATTAAACATTATTTTTTAAAACATTTTCATCATATACTGAAGGGCTTGGTACGAGCTTCAAAACGTACTTTGAATTTTTTAAATCGGTTGATTCCTTATAGAGGTACAAAACTTCAAAGTTTGACAGATTTTTGATGGGGTGGCCAAATTTATGTGCGCGTCAGTGTATATATATGTGTATACATGGAATGGCCGTTATGACGACCTGAAAAGAGAGGGAAGATACCACTTTTGCAGGATAGAAAGAGATAGAGAGGCTTTGTGACGACCGGTAGTAATAACCTTAGTGAGAAAGAGCGAGATATATACAATATATATATATATATATACACACACATATATATATATATATATACACATATGTATATATGCAATATATATATATGAGCGTATGAGTGTTCTCATGTTACATTTAAAAAGTGCGGATTAGGCCTACTGCATAAGAAAACAGCGCGCATATTACGCCTTTTTATTTGAGTTTCGTTTGTTATTGGGTTGTTTCACGGTAAATTAACTATTTATGTACGTAATTATTACAAAAAATATATACTTATACAATATAAAAAGTCGTTTTGCATTAAATAAGGTCTATTTTCCGAAAAACTTGAAGAATTCGGTATTTTTATTAAAAATGGGCCATATCTCAAAATGGGACCTAATTTGGGCCTGGGAACCTCGAAATTCGGTTTCTACGACCCAAAAAACATACAAATACGAAAAGTTCCCGAGGGGACAAAAAGTGGCCACGAAACCCCCCTCAGCGCCCGGACTACAACGGTTAATTTTAATTATTAAAAATAATTAATTCGATCGGGTGCGCGAATACCACGTCACACCTTATATAGAGAAACTGAGATTAGGGCTCGCCAGGTATGGTGGGAAAAAGATAACATGATTTTCTATATGTTTTCTCGATTTTTCCCCTCATTTCTCCTTTTTGTTATAATAGAAAAAAATTATAAAATTTATTTATTTTATTGCATTATTATATTACAAAAATACTCCAATTGTTGTTAAATTGTTCATAATAAGTCATCTTAATTATGACAGAAAATGTTTAAAAGAAATGAACTAATATTAATTTGTGAATGTTTTTAAATTTAAGGAGAAATGAAGTTATATTAATGTTTAATTATTTATTAAAGATTATTTGAAATTCGCTGTATTTTTCCCTAAACTTAAGTCTAGATTTTATAAACTAACGTACATTGAGATTTAATACAAATAGAGTAAAATAAAATCTTTAGTTTATTATAATATCTGTTTGCGAAAATTTATAATTCAAAAATATTATAAGTATTTGTTTTTAATAGTTCAATATTGATTAATACAAATTTTTATGCGAATTTTTAAAATAGCAAGTATAAATTTTATGTATAATTTATCATTTAACTGTGTAAATAATTGCAAACAAATATGTACATTGAAATAAGATGATTATTTATTGAAACTAAAAATATTATATAACACTTACTTATATGATATTTTTAGATGGGAGTTTATCTTAGGAACTTCCAAAGTAAGAGAGAACATTATTTGTTTGGGCTATCTATAAGTAAACTTATAATGCTGAGAAAATTTGTATCGATACTCTTAATCTATTTTCTTTTTGATAGAAACGAAATAATTCAATTTTCCAGACGAATTTGTTAATGAAATAATAGAAACATGGAAATAAAGAAAACGCGTTAAATTTCGACAAAAAATTTCCCGGTTCATTACAAGACCATAAATGTTGTTGTTCGATACCTCAATTTTCTGAATTTTATCACATGGGACACTTGCTCGACCACTTTTGGACCAAATCTAACGTAATCAGGCTCAAAAGAATACTATTGACACATACTAAAACTTTTAAGAATTAAATTTTGTTAATTAGGTCTTCATTTCTAATGTGTTTACCAAAATGTTTAATAGCTACATATTTTACAGCGGCCCGAAAATTGAACTCAAAGTAACAAGGATTCTCTTTTTTTTCCGCTTTAACTCAGACCTACCCTCTTAACAAATCACTGAGTTTGCATTTTGACTCTTAGATTTATTGCTAATATCCACGTCATTTACGAAACTTTGTTTTTGCATTCTTTAAGCTACAGTAGTTAATTACGACTTGTTGTCGATTTAAAATTACAAAATTAAAAGTATACGTCTTATGACATAACAGGTATAATATATATGAGAGATTCCACAGAACTTTTGACTTTCTTGTTACTTTTACTTTTCAATGCTATTTGAATATTTTCATCATATTAAAAAAATCATTCCTTGTAGAAAAAAGTCACAAAGTATAGTAACCATTATTTATTATATTAATAATATATAATATATTACTTAAAAAAATTATAATTTATCGCATTTTAATTAATTCTTTGTGTTACTCACTCTACTTTTTTGCTTTATTAGGTTTATATAAAAAAAAACTTTTATTAAAAATGGTTTGGATAATTTTTTATATAATCTTCACATATCACAGAATATAATGTAAAAGTTTTAGAGGTGTGCTTCAACCTACATAGATTAATTTATTTTATGAATATCCGTAACCACTATTTAAAAGAAACTAATTTATTTTACTTTTAACTCTTAAAAAAAAAAATTAATTATTCTCATAAATTTTCTTCATGGAAAATGACACTTATTGAGCAGACAAATAAAATCGCGTTTGGTTTGTAAGTGTGCTACTTACAGAAAAAAAATTGTACCCTCGTAAAGTTGGGTACACGTATGCGCCCCCCATTGAAAAAAATCATACTTTTCGTCAGCACATCGATAGTATGTTATCAATGGTTATAAAAGTAATTGCTCTTTTTTATTAACCTTTTAAAAAACATGTTTTAAAATACTTTACATAAAATTCTTCTTTGTTTGCCTGAAACGAACTTACGAAAAATGTAACAAAATGAAATTCTTACTTTCCGAAAAAATAAGGTATTTAATCATCTTATAGTAAATATTTGTAATTGTAATACTTAAACACAAATACACACAAATTAATGGAACTTTAATTAAAGGTAGGAATTATAATTCAAAAAATCTTTGTATTAGTTACAATGTTTGTATATATTATATATTTTGTTACATTTCTTTTGTTTGAAAAATTATTAATTGCTTAAAATAAAATTTTATTATAATGGTATTTTTGTGTTACAAAATTTTTCTTTCCAACACATATTATGCTACATATTTTATCAAATTTTTTAACATTTTACCTTAAATTTGAAAGAAAAATGTAAATTTTTATTTTTTTGATGAAAAGTAGTATGTTTTACATTAAAATAATTGTTTTTGATTTTTTACAAAAAAATTTTTTAAAAAAATGAGGGGCCCCATGTTTTTTATGCTACTACTGTTATTTAGAAATGGTTCGATAAGTTTCAAAGATGTGCCTTTAAAATAAATATTCAATTTTCTTTTGACCTTAAAGTCAAAAGTTCTGTGGAATCTCTCATATATATATTTGAATTATTTTCTGTTTTTTCGTATCTTAATTTGTTTGTACGGTCATACAAAAATACGTTGATAATAATAATAATATTAATAATAATAATAATAATAATAATAATAATAATAATAATAATAATGCAAATATTTATTGATTTAACTGAAATAAAAATAAAGAAAGAGATTACATTGATTTATTTCGATATTTGTTTCTTTGACGTCAATTATGTGATCTAATAATTCGAGACTTAATTGTATATTAGCAACATTAGCCGCATTCTAATTGAAGGCAAAAATTATATTTGTAAAATTATAGTAAGTAATTTGAGTTATAACGATTATTAAGATTCGAGCTTTATATAAAATTTATAATAATACTGCTGATTGTGAAACAATTAAGGAGACAAGCCTGGGTTGAAATTAAAAAAATATATTCAATTTTAACAATTAATAATTTTTTTTAAAAATGGAAAACAGTTCTTAATTTTTTGAACAAATCGGATTATTTTTAACTTTTATTTAAAATTTTTTGACCAATTTATATGTCATATAACTATTTTAATTAATTTTGTGTAATTAACAGTAACTTTTAAATATGATTTTAATCCACTTGAGTGGAACAGACTGTGTTAAATTTGTAATATAGAAATTATTACCAAATTATTTTAAAAATTTAAAAATTTTGTAAAAAAACAGCTTAATCATTTAAAAAAAAATATTTAGGCATTTATTGAAATTCTGTTCTATTTAAGTGGATTAAAATCATATTTAAAAGTTACTGTTAAAATCTCAGCCTATTCCATGAAATGGTTCCTGAGATATCATGCGGTAAGTCCATTATCAAAAATAATCAGGGTACGGAGTATTATAATTAATTAAATAGTCGTGTTACGTAAAAATTGACCACAAAATTTGAATAAAAGTTAATGATAATATAATTTGTTTAAAAATTTAAGAACTGTATGTAATTGTTATAAAAAAAATTATTAATTGTTAAAATTGAATATGTTTTGTTCAATTTTAACCCAGTCTTACCCCTTAAATGAAGAAATAAATGTAAAATTACGTAATTTTATTTCATTTTGTAAGTCAAATAATTTTAAATTTGCTGATTGGCTTTTCAGAACAAATGGTATTTATTTTTAATGAATTCTTGTGAAGCACATTAGTTTTATTTTATATACTAAATCATTATTGAAATCTTATTAATGTAAAGTAGATCTTCGTTTGAAAAGATTTATTAGCATATTTAAAATTGCATCATATTACTTTGATTTAACGGGATGTCGGACCTAAATTACAGGAATCTGCACCTTTCAACCCAAAAATTATATCTAAAATATTGCATTAAAAATCTGAAAAAATTTATACGGATAACTAAAAACATAAGGAAGGGCTTGACGTTTTGATTTTTTAATGAAAAAGCATTTTTTAAATAATAATTGAGTAAACAATGTTTGGTCGGTAATTATTAGTCCAAAAAATCATAATCTTTCAACCCAAACATCGTGATCAAATTATGGATTTAAAAATCTGGAAAAATTTGGGTATATTATTTAAAACATACCTAAGGGCTTGACATTCAGCGTTTTTTAAAAACTTAATTCATTTATTTATAAAAAAAAGTACAAAATTACCATTTTATGGGTCCGACATCCCCTTAAGTGATTAAGGCGATGTGATACCCAAATTACAGGAACCTACATCTAAAATCCCAAAAATTTAAAAAACTAATGGATTTAAAAATCTGAAAAAATTTGCAGGTAATGTTGAAAGCAAATAGAATACTGTTACAGAGCGATTTTTTCAAAATAATTAATTTAAAATGAATTATATCGAAATAACCATTTTTTGGTCGGTAATATATAGCTAAAAAGAAAGCTGCACGGCTGCTCAAAAATCTCGTTGATTTATTGATAAAAAAATTTTTAAAAATTCATAGACTATCTTTAATGTAAATACAACACCGTTACAGAGCGTTTTTTTCGATAAAGTATACTGTTTGCTTGAGAAAAAATAACTACTGATTTTGTTTTAATTATCACATCGCCTTAAAAGGTAAGGTTAGAATGTACAATCTATTTGTCTTTATTTGGTATCAAAATTTTATTATTGAAGAATTATTTATTACATGTAATAAAATAATCTATTTGCAATGTATTCGGAAATTTTTAAAATAGGGCTACGAAACATGATTGGGCGATAAAAATCACTTTTTAAGTGAAGCAACCCGTTTTATATGAGATGGAAGATAGTATATAATTTTTGATAACAATTACCAAGATCACGGCGGGAAATTGTTGAAGTATTGGAAGTATGAAATTTTAGATTTATTTGGGTCAAATTCTTTCAGTTCTGATAGTTGTAAATAAATGTAACCTCAATAAGAAAAATATCTTTTTATAACAATGTATTTATTTAAAATTTATTTAACAATTTTTACTTTATTACCTTATTTAATTGAATTACATCTTACACAAAAGTTAAACAATATCGTCAAATAACTTTTATAAAGTGATTGTTATAAGTATACGAAAATCGACGAAAAAAATTTGAGGTATTCGCTTACTCCCCAGTAAAATATATATTTGCAAAGTTATGTCATACTGTTACCTTTATTTTTGTAAATTTGTATTTTATATTGAAATATTATTTATGCAAGTTGTAACAGTTTGATTGCCGCGCTGATGTTTATTTTATTATCGCGGCTGCTCAGCGGTACGATTGAACTTACCGTATTTAAATAAACGTATTTTTCCCGCATTGCGGCGGCGGTTACCTGTCCGCTCTATCAAATTTGTTAAGTGTTAGTCTGAAACCAAAGTCCGGTTTCAGATAACAACTAGGTAAAAGTCACATCTGACATTGACCGCGAAATAGGGATATCGCGTCGAGCACTTGTCAATTAAAAAATATACGGTGTAACGAATTAATATAATATTTGATTATATTATATTGCTCGTTACATTCTCTCTCTCTCTCTCTCTCTCTCTCTCTCTCTCTCTCTCTCTCTCTCTCTCTCTGCCTAGCCTATGTACTAATAATTACAGCTGTTACAGGTCGACGTTCGATGATTTTCGTCGATTCTCACGGACCTTTGTAAAGATAAAAGTAGGGAAAGAGAGAGAGAGAGTTTTCGGTTTGTAAGTGCGAGAGCACTTAGACTAATTTCAACCCGCGATAAACGAATATCAACTTCCTATAGACTGATCACAACCTGCGAGAGAACCATTTCGTTTTTTATTTGTTTTTGCCTCACGTGTAACGGACGTTACTTCATTTATCGCCTCGTGTTTCTTGTGATCCTGGTGCTGTGCTGGTGATCCAGTGAACCAGTGGTGCTTTTGCTCAGCAACGATGCTGCCCAGGAAGCCTAGGAGAGAAGCCACTACGCAGACTTCGACCGGTCATTTGGTCTTATATCGCGGCTCATGTATTGTAAGTACTAACTCTGTAGTCCCTCTCTCTCTTTCTCTCTTTATTATCCTCGCGTATCGACCTGCGATTTCGCGTGCAGCGGCATGCGTTTATTATTTATTGTTTCAATAATATATTATTGCATTTATTTTAAATTAAATATTGAGTTTTCACTTATTTGATCTGCCTTTATTTTCCTTCGCGTTCGCTAAGTAAAGGATACCGCCGCCTCTGCCTATACGTATTTTACAAACCCGTATTAATACTGAGCGGCTGATTGCGTAATGAGACTATTGTTTTAACAGTAGTAAACTGTTATTATTTTATTTCCTATTATTAAAAATAGCAAATCCGTTACAACGGGCTCTTACAACGGCTTGTCGGTGTTCTACGAGCAGGGTAACCAACATTTGCACACAAGCGGTTTTCGCACACCGAAAGGTCATCTAGAGTGGACGCCTCTTCGTCTAAATGGCAACGTCGTGCGGCTGCTTCGTGTGGCGCTCGACTGACACGGAAGGACTACACCGAGGTTTGTGCCATATGTAATAATATCACACAACAAAACTAAAGCGTTAGTTGCGGCTCCCACTGAAGCGAGGGCGCCACCGCCTGGGTTGCTGCGACAAGCAAGCGCGACCTGCCACACCGCGCCGACAGCCACGCCTACTCCGCCCTCCTCTGTTTCCAAGCGCGTAGCCTCGCCTCCGTCGCTATCATTGTCACAGGTTGCCAAGCAACCTCGTGGCGCCACGCCTCTGCCGCCCAACCACGCGTCGCGCAATCACTTGCTGCTTATTCGGCCGCTCAGGCCCAAGCCTGTATTTGACCTTTGGCAGGCAGCGATACAGAAATGTAGAGAATTAGGGTATGCGAGGCCTGTTGTCATTAATTTAAGTGTATTTGCGCGAAAGGTGAGGGATGGTCCTCTCATACGTATGACTTTGGAGGCTGACATTAATAATCTTCCTTCGTTCTCGACTCATACTAAATGTGTGAAAATTACCATTTTTCATACTAATATTAATCGCTTACAGACTCATTTTTCATCTATTGAAGCAATAATTTTTCCTGAATCCCACGATGTCATTGCTGTCACGGAAACCTTCCTCACCGAAAACGATTCTTCTGAGATTCTTCATTTATCTGGTTATGCTCTTTATCGGTTGGATCGTGTAGGTAAGGAAGGTGGTGGTGTGGCGGCTTATTTTCGAGATGAGTTTGCTGTGAACATTGTAGCTCACTCCGACCCTGTCTTCTCTAACGCCCCTGAATTCCTTGTTTTGCGTATAGTAAGTAGGACGGTGGCGTTGGCGTTGGCAGTGGTTTATCGCAGGCCTTCTGCTGCTTACCCTACGGAGTTTTTTGATACTCTTGCTGACATTCTTCCTAACTATAAACATGCCATTATTACTGGTGATCTCAACATTGACATGACATGATCTAGCGCAGCAGCGAATATGTTGAGAGGGAGTATGACAGCTCTGGCCCTTTTCCTCATTCCATCCAAACCTACGCACCGCAGATCTTTTCCTGGTTCGTGAACCAGTGCCTGATTTTGTCTATAATAAGTCTACTTCAGCCTTCGCGGCGGGGCATGATGCTATTAGCATCTCTCTTACGATTAATAAATAACAGGATGGTTTTAAGAGGTTCTGGGTTAGGGACTTGGAGAAGATCAACCTTCATCATCTTGCCTCCACCTTCACTTCATTCATGGATCAATCAATGCATAATTCATTAGTTCCTTCTTCATCCGTCACTGATTCGCTTTCATCTGCTTGGCCTGACCAACCCACTCGTTTAGGTTCGCTTTGATCAAACCATTTCGACATACTTTCATCATCATTATCCTCTCTTTATAGTTCGATTATTTCCACGTTTAATATCATTGCTCCATCTAAATTAGTAACAGTCAAAATCAAACATAAGCCATGGGTTACTCAGGAGATAAGAGCTATTATTAAGGCTAAGAATGCTGCTTTTAAACAGTTTCGTAACTCTGGCTCTTTTGCAGACTACAATGCCTATAAATTATTGAGGAATAGGGCTAAAAATACCACCAATTCTAGCAAATTCCACTACTTGCAAGTGTAGCTCAATAATGAGAAGGAACCTGCTAAGTCCTGGAAACTTCTCTGAAGTATAGTATAGACTTGAAGTCTAATCCTTTGCCTTTAAAACATTTTTCAACTAATCAACTCAATATTTATTATGCATCTGTATCCAATCATACTCCACCACTCACTATTCATTCATTCGCATCTATCATATCTAATCTTTGTCATTTTCCCTCATCTCCTTCGTTCGCTTTCCTACCTGCGTCAGCCAAAAATGTTCAACGGACTATAGTTAGAGCCTCTTCCAAGGCGTCGGGTATTGACGGCATATCAGTCAATATGCTGAAATTGTTGGAACCGCAAATTACCCTGCCCTTAACAGAACTTTTTAACAGTATGCTTTCTGCTGGATGGTTCCTCGATTGCTGGAAGAGGGTCATACTGTTTCCGTTGGCGAAGTCGTGTAAGTTAAAGTCGTGCTTGGATACGAGACCAATTGCAAAGCTTTGCGAGATTTCAAAGGTGTTGGAGATATTAGTACATGATCAGCTGGTTGAGTAACTCGAATCTAATCATTTGTTAACTGGCAGGTATAACACGGTATTTTCCCTATAAGAAAATGTTCCCGTCCTCCCGTGTATAATAATTTTAAATACTTACGGTACTGTTTTATTTCATCCCAGAGGGATTTCCGGGTTACGACTTACACCTACCTCGGGAATAGGATAGGTGCTGGACAATAAATAATTACAATACGATTTAACAAAACTCTAAATTTAATTAATAAACTCTCGATTATTTTACAAACAATACAGATTTATATATATTTAATTCACGCGTTTATTATATCAACACTCTCGGACGCGGTAGTTTAAAACGTACGCGAACACTCACACAACACACCTGCAGCTTCTCTATATCTCCTCTCTCTGTTACTCTTATACTCTACTCTATTCTTTGTTTCTCTCACACACTATCCGCGCTCGAATATGCGACGGAGATGTAAAGCCACGCGCACCACCGCGCAGCTCAAAACAATCTCGTCGTATATGTCTCTACCCTCGCGATTAATATATTTATCTCTCTTTCACTCTCGTATCGGCACTGCACTTCCCGTCGCGATTGTCTCTCTCTCTCTCTCTATCTCTCTCTCACATACACACACACTCTATTACCGTGTTTATATAATAGGGATTCGCACCTAACTCGTGATCGAACAACCGATAATAAACTATTTTTCTTACCCTGGTCGAGGACGATCTCGCAGGCCGGTGTCGACCGCTTGCTCGCGCTTCTCGTCTCGCTATCTCTCTCCCACTGTCGCTCTCGCTTCACTCTCGCCCTGTAGTTGCTGCTCCTAGAAGTGCGCCCTCGTCTCAACCCAAGACGATGCGTGTCCCTCCTGAAGGAGGTCTCCTCAGCTTTTCGGGTCGGTTGTCGGCTGTCCACACACACGCGAGTCGGCTCTGCTCATCCGCGCGCGATCGCTCTCCGCTAGGTACTGACTTGGCGGCGTAACCGATTTCGCCGCCTTCCTGATCATCTCGATATCGAGCGTTTCAATTGGCCGCTGCTTGCCCCTATTTTATACACTTCGGGGACTTGTTTTTCAACAAATTTTCCCCGAATTGCAAACGGGCAAACAGGCATCGCGAAAGTTCTCAAAATAATACTTCGCGACAATTTACATTATCGCACAGGCAAGCGGGTTATAGAAAGGGCCACAGTACTCAATCAGCTCTTCTAGGGGTACTAGATGATGTTAGAAGAGCTATTGACTCTAGAATGATCATGATCTTAGTTTTATTTGATTACTCCAAGGTCTTTGATACAGTTCCTCACGATAAACTTATTCGCAAGCTGGCACGGAAAAAATTGTGGCATATTCCATACACCTCAAATAAAGCAGCAATAAATAAATCTTATCGTAAGAAAATATAATTTTTTTAATATAGCAAAGTTAATAACCAAAAGTAACTGCTGTAAATGTGTAATCGCTCAAAGAAAAATATGATCTTGTGTTAGTGAAATTTAGTAATCGTGGAATATAATCGTCCCCGCTCGGGGGGGGCCAAATTGTCCCCAAAGCAGCGCGTTATGTCCACCGAAGAAGAGATGGGGATAAACAATTGCTTACGCATTGCTGTGGGGAAGATTCTGCCCCAGTGTAAATGACCTCTTCTCTCTTATACAAAACTCGCTGTTGTGGGGACGATTTTGCCCCAGCGCAAGTACCTGTGTTTCCTTACTACTAAATAGCTTTATTCTACGCCTACCAAGTCTAAAGATCGCACTAAGGAGAGAAGGTATATGGCTCAGATTGGCTTTTTCAATAGCATTAACATTATTGGGATAAAATCTATACTTAGTGTATTAAAATATTATGCTAAATTAGTTTTAATGTCATTCCTTGGCACTATAGAAATCTATTAACACAAAATCTAGTGCTTGTAATATGCCAGAATATTTTCCGTGGTCACCCGGGTGATATCGGTTGCACAGATACGGTACTTAACTGGTTTTATAGTATCTATAGATATCTTGTGGGTCGCACGCAGACCGTCATGGACGAGGTTGGTATGCTGTGAGACTGGCTCGAGGTGAATGTGGGTGTGCCACAGGGCAGTGTTTTAGGTCCGATTTTATTTTCCATTTTTATCAACGACTTACCCAAGTTTCTCAAGTATAGCAACTATATGTTATTTGGCGATGATGCCCAGGTCTATCATTCGTTCTTTCCATCTGACTGTGACATTGGTGTTCAACGCGTATCTCATGATGCGAACGCGATCGCAAATTGGGCATCGGAAAATGGCCTTTCATTGAATGTTAAAAATACGATGGTTATGATCCTGGGCAGCCAGGCGTTTATTTCGCGTATCAACCTGAACACTGCTCCGAAGGTTAAACTTTGTAATGACTTGTTGGATTATGAGAACGCGGTAAAATCACTGGGATTATTAATCACCCCTACCCTCGATTGGTCTAAGCAAGTCATGTCAATCTCTATGCGTGTTCACGGAGTCTTGCATTCGCTACGCTATTATAATAAAGCATTATCGGTAAAGCTCCGCAAAAATCTTGTTGAAACACTTATTTTTCCCCATTTTGATTATGCGTGTGCGGTATATAACGATGTAGATCAAACTAAAAATCTAAAACTAGAGGTTGTTGAATGCTTGCGTTAGATTTGTATGGGGCATCATAACGAAACGTGAACACGTCACCCCGATTACACTGGGTCTAAAATGGCTGTCGGTCGAGTCCAGACGCTCATATCTCATTGGTTCCCTAGCATTTAATATCATTGCTCACAACTCACCCTCATATCTAGCAAACCACTTTACCATACTTAATACCCCTGGCCAAAATCCCCGCTCTTCCTCTCGTCATCCACCCAAGTCACTCATGTACCTTCCACCACGCACAGAAGCTTTAAATAAATCATTTATCATCACCTCCACCCGCACTCTGAATCAGTTCCCATCCATCAATTTCAATCATCATGCGTTGACGGCTTCAAAAACACATTATTCAATCATCTGTTTAGGCTCAACCAAACAGCCTGGTCTTCGCGGGTCATGTCTGAGGGCTTGTTGCCGCGGCCCATCCCTCACCTAGATGAAGCAGCATAGACGCTTCATTTAAGCTAGCTTAACTTTTATTGTCATACTATTTAACATGCTTTCTTTTTTATCTTTGTTGTTCATCTTTTAATGTATTTTATTATTGTATATTTTATTCAAACGTTGTATTTGCGAGCATTTAATTATTTATTTATTTAATTGTACATATAATTTTCATTACAGTTACCGCTTTTATGTCGCGTGTCAAGGTGGCTATATCTCTGGAGCACGCGCGAAGCTCCCCTTCACGTACGTATTCAGGTGCGCGCGAATCTTTCGCGGTTGTAGCCGATCTCGTCCGTGTAGCCACGACGAATCGAGCCAAGCCAAATCTTGCCGGCCTGAGCCGATGCGAACATTACGATACTGTTCGCTCGTGATGCTCGAATTCGTCAAATGGTAAGGTAAACAATACCTTACCTTTACACCCCCCTTCCAAATCCCACATACCCGTGATGTGGTATCTGCATTCCTGACGAATTTGGGATGGGAAGTGGCACCACAGGTACAAAAAAAATTGTCCCAAAAATCCGGACACTAACTGCAGTTCCGACGTGGTCTGCCTCTGCCTCGTTTGGCTAGCCCGCGGTGGCTATCGGTCGGAATTATCATCGCCCGATCCCGCGATCTGGCGACGACTCTCGCATTTTTATGCGGCCTACCTCTACTTCGTTTAACGGGGGGTACGACATTCGCGTTATCTCGTTTTTCGCGTGGAACGACGCTCGCTTGCGTCTCGCCGCGTGAGACGTCTTTGCTCGCAGGAACCGTGTTGCGTTCGGGTTCCTCTTCCCTCGTAGGTAGATCGGACTCGACGTCGTCTTCTTGACCGTACTCATCGCCATGGTCATCCGATAATTACAGTTTGAGGTACTGGACATGGCATTTCTCCTCATGTCCCTGAGTATTCTGGATCTTAAGAGTATTTTGGCCGTAGTTGTCGACGACCAAAAAAGGACCGACGTATTTTATATGAGAGGATTCGGTTCTTCTTCCACACCAAGTCCTTGACTTCAAAAAAAGCAGCTCATCTCCCGGCATTATAGTAACCGACTTGCCTATCCTGAGCTTTATTAGCTCTAGTTGAAATTTTCTTGTGAAGCTTAGGTAGTCGTGATAGCTGATCACCCCACTTAAGCAACCGCTGATATTCCAAACGTTGCTGAGTCAGCTCGTCTTGAACTCGACGAGCAGTGCCGGGTGGCTCAGGCTGTCGGTCGTGATTTAACATGGCTGGTCTCTATTCTATCAAACTCTGTACCGCTGTATTTAAAGCAAACAATAGGTCTGGTAACTTCTTGTCCCAAGTGTTGTGCTTCTCGGTAATATAAGACGCTACCATCGTTTTCAGCGTCCGATTAGCACGTTCGACGGGATTGGCCTGAGTGTGGTATGGAGGAATAGTTGTATGAAATATTCTTCGTTCCACGAGATAATCATCTACGAACTTGTTCTTAAACTCAGTGCCGTTGTCAGATAAAAATACTTCCGGCGTGCCAAAACGCATGACGACTCGCTCGTGTAACTCTTTCACGATCGCCTTAGCATTAGCTTGCCGGATCGACACTGCTTCAATCCAGGGCGTGAACAAGTCTTGGAAGACCAAATTATATTCAAATCTGTGTGTGAAGCGGGGAAATGGTCCAGTAACATCTTCTGCTACCACTTGCCATGGCTTGTCAACCACTCGTCGAATAATAAACCCGATACGAATACAGGTTTCCAGCTTGGATCTTCCAATCGGGAAATTCTCTCGATCGCTCACTTACGTCCTTTATCCATGAAAGGTACCAGGGGTCCTTAGTAGTCTGGCCCGAAGAGGTGGATGATATGGCCGGCTCGTCTTCCTCATACATATAAGTAAGTGCATCAGGAACGTAATTGAGAGCTCCTTTCTTGTGCTCAATAATAAAATTATGAGACTGGAGTTCAAACGCCCATCTGGCGAGCCGCTCGTTGAATTGTGTATATTGCATAACAAAACTTTAAACTGGTAACCTTTGATGTATGGTCTAAACTTCTTAATCGTCCATACTACGGCCAGGAATTCTCGTTCTGTGACGCTCTAATTGCGTTTGGCGGGCGAGAGGATTCTACTGGCAAACTCCACCTCTGCACTGATACCAGTGTCACTAGCGTCTGTCTGGACTACGTACTCACCGTTCTCATGTAGAGTTTGCAGAACGTGTGCTGTCCTTAACAGATCCTTAAACTGCTGGAAGGCGCTCTCTTGTTTTTCCAGCTAAATATACTTCTGGTCTTTCTTGGTCAGACGCATTAGCGGCTCAGCTATGATAGCATAGTCGCGCATGAAGCGTCTGTACTAAGATACCATACCGAGAAACCGTCTCAGCTGCTTCAAATTATTGGGAGCCGGATATTGTTTAACGTTTTGACTGCGGAGGTGGTCGATATATCGACCACTTAAAATACACAACATATTTAATGTTTTTAGATCAATTTTGATGTTTTGAATGTATATAAAATAGTTTTATAATTCCTCAAAATATTATTCACCTTGAAAATAGGTATTTCAAGGTCAAATTTCATCCCTAGTAGAAGCGAGAATTTTAGAGTGATTTCTTTCGTAACTTTATATACTGTTTATAAAAAATACTAAAAAATCACTGCGGTATCCTTAACCTTGAAAATTTACAGTCAAGGTCATATTGTATTTTATTTGCATAAGCGAAAGTTCGATCTAGCTTTTTTAGCGTTATTGATGAGGTCAAAACGGGAAAAAAAGTAAAAAAATCCTAAAATTATCTTTGTTCATGAAATTGTCTATTTCGCGATGAAATTTTAGTTTCCAAAACAATTTCATTCATTTTCAGCGTGATCTAAAATCAATGACGTAAACACAAAATCTGTTTTTTACTATTTCGGTCTAAGAGTTGGTAAATCTTTGTTGTTCGTCAACTGGGTACGAAATAAATGTCATCACTTATTGCAGAAACTCATCTAATCTTCAAAAATATTTTAATCTCAAAAAATTAATTTATTTTTTATTCATTCATATTTATAAATTTATAATACGATGCAGATTGGTACTTCTCATGCATAACTTATTAGTCTCCAGGATTTGCAAAGTATATAATTTTTACTATTTTCACTTTTTGAATATTACACTATTGAATAGTGTAAT
This sequence comes from Theocolax elegans, assembly GCA_026168455.1. Classification (NCBI taxonomy): domain Eukaryota; kingdom Metazoa; phylum Arthropoda; class Insecta; order Hymenoptera; family Cerocephalidae; genus Theocolax; species Theocolax elegans. The sequence continues at coordinate 32,025,525 of CM047427.1, read as the reverse complement.
ATTCTATCTTCTATAAAATGGCTGAACATGAAGCTTGGAGTAGTGGCGAGTCCGAACCAGAAAATGAAGTATTAGAAAACGAGGTTTTAGACACTTATAAGGAAACTGAATTGTCTGAGGACGCGTAATTTTATCCATCAATCAAAGATTTTCAAGGTAGCTCCGAAATAAATTCGAATATCTCTTTTTCAGGAAATACACTAATTGATTATTTCAATTACTTTTGTGATTCTTCTTTGCTCAAAAAATTGTAGAGGAAACCAATCGTTACGCAACTCAAAATCCCATAACTCGTTCTTCCCACATGAAGCTTGATCCCCTGTCACAAAAACAGAATTGGAAACTTTTCTAGGTCTTTTCATTCTAATGGGCCATGTTTGTAAAGGCGATTTACAAAATTATTGGTCCACAGATCTTTTGCTACACACTCCAATTTTTGGCCAAATAATGCCTCGCGATAGATATATTCACATCCTACGATGTTTACATTTTCATAATAATGAAGAAATCGAAAATTATCCTTTAGTGAAAATAAAGCCAGTAATAGAACACGTGCAAAGCAAATTTTCAGCAGTTCTTACTCCAGGAAAAAATCTGTGCATAGATGAAAGTCTATTATTATGGAAAGGTAGGCTTCGATTCAAGCAATACATTCCTTTGAAGAGAAATCGCTTTGGCATCAAGCTATTCATGATTGTAGACTGCGAGACGGGATTCGTGTTGGGTTTTATTGTTTATACTCGCGCAGACACTGATTATCAAAAGTTTGATTTGGGTGTTACTGGCGATATTGTAGCTCACTTTTTACAATCTTATTTTTATAAGGGTCATGTTGTATACATAGACAATTGGTATACATCTCCCACTTTGGCAGAATTTTTACACGATCGTGATACAGGTATGTGTGGTACAGTGAAAGCAAATAAAAAGGGAATGCCAAAGCGTGAAAGCAAGTTAGTTCGAGGTGAAGTACAAGTCTCTCACAACAATTTGTGGATGGCAGTGAGTTGGGAAGATAAACGTAGCGTTCGTATGCTTACAACTGTGCACGAACTTGAATTCTGTGCAACTGGAAAAAAATGTTACCTAGCAAATAAAGATATTATAAAGCCAAGGTGTGTCCACGATTATAATCAAAATATGGGTGGTATTGATAATGTTGATAGACAATTATCTATAACAGAAACAGTGAAATGCGGAGGATGCGTAAAAGTTTTTCAGATTAGGGTAGGGAGAGCTTGAACATGAAGGCTGTCTCGGTCTTCGTGAGTCACCCCTCCCCAAAGCTCCTCCAGCATCTGCATGAGGTGCTTGAGAACCCTCAGCCTCTTCCTGCGCTTATTGTGGTCTAATGTCCGTGTCGTCCAGTGGGTAACACATATGTTTCCTAGAACTGGATATGGTAGACTGGCTCTCGGGTTTCGTTTGTGCTGGAAGCTTGTGCACCGTTTGGCAACTTCAACTTGCCGTTGACGGTGTGCATCTGCGATTCCAGCTCCTTAACCCGTTCCGTTAAGGTGGATAATTTGTTTATTTGCTCCGCTAACATCAAAGGAAAATTCTTTGGTATCTCGAATTGAGCTCCAGTATCGGATACCAAAGTTGTCCATTCTTCCTTGTCGGTTCGCTCGTCCGTATCTTCTACTTCTAGAGCGAGAGTTCTCTGTAGCACCTTTACTACAAGTGGGTCAGAATCCGGTTCCGGAATCTCCGGATTCTGGGCATCGATGGACTTAAATTAACCTGTCCTCCGCCTGTTCCGCCTGTCCCGATCCTCATTTGAGTCTGTCTCGGCTGCGAACTCTTGAGCCGTATAGTTACCCAACAGCCTCTGTTGGAGTCGTTCGGCTATTTTTATATAGAGCCGTCTGTACGCATCTCTAACGACTCCAAGTGCATCTGGATCTGTTCGCTGAATTGCGTACCAATCCACTGATCAACTTGCGTGATCATCAATTACGTCATTTTGATCTTAACAAGGTATGCTTTTCTTCAAATTATTAGGTGTCTTTAAATAATAAAATTATTGGGCCACTAAGTTGAAGAACGAATTCTTTTCCCTTTATAATTACAAGAAAAAAAAATTAAGCACACCTCTTTAAAATTTGCTTTCCTGCCTAATATAAAAAAAAAACTTAGTTCAAGAATTATATTTTTGATATTAAATTTTCAAACAAATCGACAGGAAATATTGACTTTGTTAAACGTGGAGTGATTTAATTTATTATAAAATAATTAAACATATAATATTAAGCGTAAAAAGAAATTTTACGAATTGTCAATAAATTAAATTAAAAACAAGAAAAGTAATTGTTAAATCTGACTAAATACGAAAAAATCGAATTTACTCCGGCTCGCAGTCACCAACGTACGCTGAATATATTATATAACAAATAAATAAATAATTAAATAAATAGATAAATAAATATAAATATATTCCTAAACAACTAAATGCATACGCCGCTGCGACCTCTTATAATCACAATGTTATAAAAAAAATGATACAATTTTTACTATAACGCGAGAGCCGGTCCGCGCTATAAAAAAAATAAATCTAACAAGCAAACTTCAAAAAAAAAATTTTACCCTTGCACAGGAGTTACAATTATTATTAAGTCGAAAAATTAAATAACGTCGATTTTCCGAGTAACCTACTCGAGATTAGGGACTCGGTATGTAAATTGCAGACCTTAAGGTAAATCGTTCTATATTTCAATTTTAAAATTCAAATTTACTATTATTTACGTGTAATTAATTAAAAAAATTGTGACCTCGGATTTCTTTTAACCAAACTGATCAACAATAAAAGAAAATCCGGTTCAAACTTATAAAATATTATCTAAATACAATAATTTTAAGGTTAGAATTAACCGTAGACCGATTAATCTAACTGTCAGTAATAACAAATATACTAATTAACGTATCTAGTATATAATAAAATTACACGTAAAATCCGCACGTACTTAAAAAAATTAAATTTAAAATAAATTTATAACAACAAGAAAATTAAATAAATTAAATTAGATTCACTTCCATTTATAATGAAATCCTAACCTTAACGGAATTATTATGCTAATATAAATTATATTATATTTAATCAAGTAAATTTTAGTAAAACATTAAAGCATTTTAAATTATTTTTATTAGAAAGTATATATTATTCGGTCTTTCCGAGCCAATTTGTGTTACTCAATATTTATTCAAATATAGCACAAAACCCTTTTTATTAGCAACTTACTCGCATATCGCTAAGTTTTAAATTTTGACAGAGGTATTAGAAAATTAATTAAGGAAAGATCGAGAAAGAAAAAAAAATTAACGTCCCCAGGTCGGGATCGAACCGATAGTCTCCTGCTTACCGGGCAGTTGCCTTACCACTTGGCTACCGGGAACCCGACGATTCCACGCACCTTGTACCTTGAAGTCTTTATTTCTCGATATTTCTTTTAGTCATCCCTCCTCCTCGCTTATCATATTTCAACTTTAGCATTGTATTTTAAATTATTTTTATTGAAGTTATTTGTGTATATGGAGTTGTATATAAAGTATTTTATTAAAACGTATTTTGAAGCATAATTTGTTAATTAAAAAATTAATAAAACTGAAGAAAAAGTATAAAATATTCTTTTATTTTAGGTTCAAGTATACAACAGCGCTGGATAATTTTCTACGAAAACAATTATTTCTAATATTAAACAGTAAAAAAACGATGTTAATTTAAAACATATTTTTTAATTAATTATACTTCTATAAATCACAAAATAAAATTATTACTAATTTTTGAAAAATTTAGTTTTGCTTCAAATATATTTACGTAACAATACGAATGACAAAGTTTAAACTAAATCAGTGATGCATAAACTGTTTTGAAAAACAAGAATGCCTAGCAAAATAAATACATTATGTCTAAAATAAACTGCTACTCTTAACTACAGAAACAAGAATTTAGTATTTATAAAGTAAAATAAATACCAAAAAAAATCAATAACTGTTTTTCTCATGCCAATAATTTTTAGAGATTCACGTAATCCTTATTATATGTAGTTGTTTTTCGAACCGTTAAACTAATCGTAGAATTATTTTGTCGTCCATGCAATATGTTTGAAGGGATTAGGTTTTTTTCTCGATTTTGATGAATAAACCGTTAAACTAATCATTAGAAAATGTGTTTAACATTAAATTTGTATTTTTGTGATCTAATTAAAGGAAATTACAAAATGACTGCAAAATCTTTAGTCTTTACAGTAACTACAATGTAACATAATTGGATAAAATAAAGTAAAACGGTTTAACAATATCGCATAACAGATGATATTATATTTTTGCAAGCATAACATTAGTAATGTGACAAATTTAGTAACTCATCCATAATTTTAGCATATTATATTGCAATATTACACATCTAATAAATTTAATACTACTTCCTAACCGTTGTGTCACTAATATCGATCTAATATGCTTGCAATTTGTAAGAGAAAGATGACATAGATGAGGCATTTCCAACCTCACTGGGCAGTTCAGCCCACAGCTCCAATGCCTTAATATAAAATGAGTTTTTGTACGCAAGAGTTGTTACCGGAGGTATAGAAATTGCTGGTGCTCCTAGATGCTCCGAGCGACTGACACTTGAAAATGAACGAGAAAACATATCAAAATAGAACTGCGGACATTGTCTGTCCAAAATTCGGTAGAAAAGGTATTCAATGAAATATTTGCGCTTTTTGATAGCCATCATCCACCTGAGTCCAGAGCGATATGTGGTAATGTGCGTATCTCGCCGAAGATAAAAAATAAAGCGGATATCGCCATTAACCTTTAGAGGATGGATTATAGAAATCGAGTTTTTGTGATGTCTCACATCTAAAAACTAACACATGTAAAGGGTCGATCATGCGCATGGCCCGTATACGGAAGGGTAAAGCAAATGTTAATATTTTAAGTTTCAATAAAAATTGATTTTTGAACTCATAAATTAAATTGATTCGTACCCAATGAGTATAGAAGGTTTCTCGAAGTTCCTGATTAGTAATATTTAACCGTTTAAAAATTCAAGATGGCATGTCCAAGATGTCCGATTTTCAAGATTTTCAAAAAATCAACAATGTCACACCAAATTTATTCGAGCAATACAACCTATGCGAACTGCTGGTCGAACGGAAGACAAGAGACGGGATTGCTTCACTGTGTTCTTTACTAGCATACAGCAAAAGCTCCGTGTAAGTAGAGTTTTCTCAGCTGAATCGAAATTCTCCTCTAAAGTTCTAAAGTAAATCGTCCTCTAAAGGTTAATTAGCCTATCAATTTTTAAATTTAAATATCCCGAAATATCATTATAACCATGCGCGCATAATCGTTATGAGGCATTATCAATGAATTAATTAACCAAATTTGTATCTCGCGAGAAAGACAATGCGTGCGCTGTCTCAATTTATATAGTACCCCATGAACTCTGGATGTAATAGCCGATAGTTGAGAATTCCACGCTATGTCTTTCATCAAAACACCAAGATTCTTTATTTTGTCTACATACTCAATCGGTTGGCCATCTATCTGAATATTATGCAATTGGTTCATCTAGTATAGTTGAGTTCGTTTGCGATTTTGATGAACTAACCAATTTATTTATTTGGCGACTTTTCGATGGATATCCTCCATCCTCATCAGGCTATATATATATATATCTTCCTATATTATATAGTTATAACAAAAAATTTGGAACTCAGACCCTCCACCTCCCTCCACTACCCCTCCACATTTTAAGGTAAAATTCTTTTAAATTGATCGTTTTTTGTTTGTTATGTTATTTCGGTATCTCCCTCCACTCCCCTCCACTAACCCTCCACTACACCCTCCACTTGACCCTCCACCATGATTATGCGCCGTATTATGAAAATCGCGTTATTACTCCAGCTAAGGTCTAATTGTATATTGTCAGATACACGAAATTGTGCAGAAATACATGGAAATTGAAAGTGTACGAAAATTTAAAAATAAAATCTTTTTACTGCACCCTCCACCCTACATATATAGTCCAGTCAAATTAGCAAAATTTCAAAAGTTAAATGTGAACAGCAATTTGATGGTCGGATTCGATAGTCCATAGGCACAGTATGAAGCCCTCCTTTTTTTGTCACTAGTTCCTATCTTATTTCATTGTTTAAACAACGTCCAAAGTTGCAGAAAACCAGTTTTTTGCTAATAAAACTGAAACGGTGAGTCATAAGTAAATAAAAAAAATATGATGTTATTAAGCTCGAAAATACCTACAAGACTAGATGTTAATTGCGAAAAATCATTAATTAATTAATGAGAAAAAAAATAAAAACCACTAAAAATGGCCTTTTTTAATTTAGCCAATAATTTTGCGATAAATTATTCTATATCTGTAAAATTATTGGAAAATGTTGGTTTGAGTTTGCATAATATCTGTGCGAAAGTTGAGCTCTGTATCTCTAATAGTTAATGAAAAAATTAATTGTTAATTAAAAAAGTACTTCTCTTTGATGGGCCATAACTTTTTTTTTAGTCAACTTAGAACAAATTAGCAAAGCGGTTTTTAAAGTACAAGAGTTATATTTTCACGTACATTTCATTAAAAATCAATTTTGCAATAATAAAGTATTAAAAAATTGATTACAAAAAAGTGCTTTTTTTTTTTTGCTAAACATTGGAATTTTCTCCGTCAATTTTCATGACATGAAAATTCCTTTTACATGTTCGATTAACTGCTATTTTTATACAAATTTTAAGCTATAAACAAAGTCGCTAAGTTAGTTTGGAACGAAGATAATTTTTTTTTTTTCAAAAATTCACTGCGCCTTTAGTTATAAATATTAAGAGACAAGTTTGACGCCATTGTATAGCTTAAGACTTAAACTTTTATTCGATGAAGGTTATTTAACGATATGCTACGTATTTTTATTGTACATGAAGCTCGCGCAACCGCTTTAGTGCGCCTCGGCATGAGAGAGCGGTGGTGGGGGGAACGCCGCGGAGACCAGACTACCTTCGCGTTCTAGCGCACCGACTCCTTCAAACGGCCGACGCGCCGAAAAATGAACGTAACTCCGGTTCTAATTGGCCGATTTAAGTGATTCGAAAATTTATTTGGGGTAGCTTTACAAAATATTAACATTGATTCAATTCATATCCCCGTATTTCGTTTCTTTCATTTTTTATAACACGTTATCTATAAGCGTATTTTTTTATGACCAATTTCATTTGAACTTTTACAAGATACACATAAAAATGTACTAAAATTTTAATTTAAATTATATTTCTGTTAATGTTAAAGATAATTAAATTTTATTTCAATTGAATTTTAAACTACTGGAAAAAACAAAGAAATAAAATTACTGCAAATTGTAGAAAAAATATGAAGGTGAGAGGCAAATGATAAATAAAAAAAATTTTATATACTGAATTATTTTATTTACATTGATTTTATTTACATTGATTTTACAAATAAACTTCTTACTCAATTCTAATTTTTTTATACACAGGTTGTATATCGTCGTTATCTGTCTCGAATGTCTGGCTTAAATCTTGTTCACACGCATCGTCTATAGTGCCCAGATCATCTGAAATATCGTCATTAACTATAACTTTCGGATTCTCGCAACTATTACCACGACAGCTTAAACAAATACTGGAGCAGCGAAGACCGTGTTTTCTACATCCACAAATGTTGCTTTTGCAACCACTTTCACACCTGCAGAAAATCATGTGTAGTATTTTTGCCGGAATCATATCTTCGGAACTACAAATTGGCTGCAAAACGGCATCATTTTTTGCGGTCATCAATAGTATTAGTATTATGGTCTGCGTTGTCGAATGCAAATTGAAGAAAGTAATCGCCAGATAAATTATAATTTCCCGGATCATTAGATATTGCTGATTCAAATTTTATAGTTTCATTATATGAACAGCACAAACCTAAATGTGAGAGACAGTCGATAAGTTCTTTCGACGCATGCTTTCGATGTATCATCGAAGAAAGGCCAAGTAAAAGAGACGACGTAAATGATCTAGGTCTAACACATGAAATTAAAATATGTGACATCATAGCGACCCTATTACACCATTTAAATGTATCTGTGTCATTTGTGTTAATAGATTTATTTGTTTTAATTAAAATGTCTAACATTAATTTTAAGCTTTCGGGAACATCATTCATAATGCCATCTAAAAAATTACTTGGAGCTTTATAACTATCTGTTTCGTAATAACGTGCCCTTATATCCTGTAGAATAATATTAGAAGCTAATTTAACTATACGTAATCATTCTCGTTCGCTGTCAGATTCCTTTTTTTTATACCAATCGTCTTTTAGAATATTACTTTGCGCGTCACGGAAACAGATAATTAAATCATTTTGAACAGCATAAATAGTTATATCGTCTTGAAAATGTTGTTTTAAATTAATTTTTAAAGTATTTATGTGAGGTACATCTCCGTCATAACTTTTTAAAATTTCTTTTAATGATAATTGACTGTCTTCGCTGTTACTTAAAATATAATTTATAACGTGCTGAGTTGCAGCAGTGACGTGCTCAGTTATTGGTCGACCCTTAACATTAGTTGGCCGGTTCATATAAAAACGTGTCATACAGCGAGTATGGTACCAAGCATTTTTATTAGAAAAATCTGTACTATTGCTTAATCGCTCCTTTAAAATACTATTAAAATCATTATTTGGCCGTGATTCTAAATCATCTAAAATATTTTCTATTGTCGTATCACACTGCACGCGTCGAATTGTAGCCGTACCAGCTCTATCGCCACAGAAAAAACACAAATCCTTAAAATCGAATGTAACAGCTTCATTACACTCCACTGATGTTGAGCTTTCGCTGTTACTTGCACGATTTCTAGCGGCTTCAATTATTTCTGTTGCGTATAATTTGCGTAACAATTTTTGTGAACTTTAAGACAACTCATCGATTTCATCTGCAGATATTTTTTATCTTTCCTTTTCTTACTTGCGTTAATAACAGTTTGTAGAGCTTGCTTTCCAACTACATAAGCGTTTTCAATTGACAACTGCTTATCGCACAACAAACATATGGAAGGTGTATTTTCCCTACTGCTTTGCTCGGAATTCATGTTGAAATCTAAACAAATAAAGGTATAAAATTTATACTAAACTGCATCACTCGTAATTTTTTTTTAAATATTTAATATTTTAAATACACATATGCATTTTTTTTATAACGCTATTGTACACATTTAAAGGTTTAAAAGGAAAAATTAATTTTTAATAAAAATATTTTGAATGCAAATAAATAATATTATTTACATAATATAATAAGCTTTATCATATAATTACTAATTATTTATACAATTACAAAGCTTACAAAATGCATTTACGAAATATAAAGAAGTTATATTTTGTACTTATGCAAACATTTTTTTTACATTTTGTTTGTTTTTTTATTCTCATAAAAAATTAAATTTACAAAATATTTGTATATAAAAAGAAGCATAACATGTAACAAAAATGCATGTGGTTATAATAAATATTCTATTTAAAATAATAATAATAATAATTAGTAATACATTTCAAGAAAGAAAATAAGATGTAAATAAGTTTTTGAAATGTAGTAGATATGAATAGTTATAGAAATACTAAGATGATAACTTATACTTCAAGGTAATCACGCGAACTGACTTATCGATCATTAATATATTATGATTTTCCTTCACGTCAATATTTTTATTGTACAAAAGGTACTATTTTTTTACTTAAGTGTGAAACTTCTATTTTTTATAAATGTTATTTGTATCTATCAAATTTTGAAGTAAATAATTTATTGAAAACGAAATATAAATGTTATGCAAACGGTTTTTTGCAATATTGAAATTATTAATTGTATACAAACGTTTTAAAAAATGAAGTGAGAAAAAGTGACAAACTGAAAACAGTATTTAAAGAGAAATTGCCACAAAAGTTTTTATATTTTTATATTCTTTAAATTGCACATTAATAAATATTAAAAATTGCAGCCATAGTTCATGTTTTTTAATTTGTGTGTATCACTCGCTAGTTTATAATAAAGATGAAATTTTATCGATCTTCCCGAGTCAAATTGGATAAAAGTACATCTCGGATAAAAATGAATAAAATAAAATAAATATATCGTGAATAATACCTTCTAGTATCAAAAATTACGCTGTGTATACACTAATATTTCGCCGCAAGTCGATTTAAATTTTCGCTTCCTCATTGTAAGCGAGGAAACGTCAAAACAAATGTACACGACGAAAATTTCTGCTATAAATGACAACATATACAATTCGCGCTTTCTATCATCAAGAATCATCACTATATAAGAAAGCGCGAATTGTATATGTTGTCATTTATAGCAGAAATTTTCGTCGTGTACATTTGTTTTGACGTTTCCTCGCTTACAATGAGGAATAAGTAGCGAAAATTTAAATCGACTTGCGGCGAAATATTATTGTATACACAGCGTAATTTTTTATACTAGAAGGTATTATTCACGATATATTTATTTTATTTTATTCATTTTTATCCGAGATGTAATAATTTGCTTAAAAATAAAAATTTTTTGTGCAGTGTGAAGAGGGTGGCATTGACCACCGAAACGTTACCAAAAGAAAAAATTATTAAGAATTTTTTCTTTTTCCTCTCCAACTCCAATTTCACTCGGGAAGATCGATACAATTTCACCTTTATTGCAGCCATAGTGTTATCGAAATAAAATTTAAAAAATCAAACAATATGACTTTTGCGTCATTACTGACATTAATTAAAAAAATATTTTTTATATTATTTACAAAATATTCCTTTACAAAACAAATAATTATTGTCATAAATAATAATTCGACTCACCAAAATTGTTAATCAAACAACACAAAATTCCAAACACAAGAAACACTTTTTTCTTCGTGAAATGCTTTGAATGAATTGCTTTGTGCAAATATTACTCTGTATGTATTCACGGCGTCGTTTCCACAGCAGAACTGAGACGGTTAGGATTTCGGATGTGGATGTAACGGTCCTCTTCGAGACTTACTATACTCAAATGTACAGTACGTTATAGTCTCTTTTCTTCAAAGGGGCAGCTGGGAACGCCCAAATTTTACCTGCTCGAACTGTAACTGTCTAGTCATTTTAGTCGACTAAACTAATATTTTAATCCCTCTACCTGATGAACCTTAAGCTGGTAATTCCCTTTTAATTGTTTTTCATTTATATTAATGAGTGTAAAAGTTTAAAATAATACATACTTATAGTTGATTTTAAAAATCATTAATGAAAAATAATTAGTTTAAAATTTAATTTCATTACAGTAATATTATCTTTAACATTAACAGAAATATAATTTAAATTAAAATTTTAGTACATTTTTATGTGTATCTTGTAAAAGTTCAAATGAAATTGGTCATAAAAAAATACGCTTATAGATAACGTGTTATAAAAAATGAAAGAAACGAAATACGGGGATATGAATTGAATCAATGTTAATATTTTGTAAAGCTACCCCAAATAAATTTTCGAATCACTTAAATCGGCCAATTAGAACCGGAGTTACGTTCATTTTTCGGCGCGTCGGCCGTTTGAAGGAGTCGGTGCGCTAGAACGCGAAGGTAGTCTGGTCTCCGCGGCGTTCCCCCCACCACCGCTCTCTCATGCCGAGGCGCACTAAAGCGGTTGCGCGAGCTTCATGTACAATAAAAATACGTAGCATATCGTTAAATAACCTTCATCGAATAAAAGTTTAAGTCTTAAGCTATACAATGGCGTCAAATTTGTCTCTTAATATTTATAACTAAAGGCGCAGTGAATTTTTGAAAAAAAAAAAATTATCTTTGTTCCAAACTAACTTAGCGACTTTGTTTATAGCTTAAAATTTGTATAAAAATAGCAGTTAATCGAACATGTAAAAGGAATTTTCATGTCATGAAAATTGACGGAGAAAATTCCAATGTTTAGCAAAAAAAAAAAAGCACTTTTTTGTAATCAATTTTTTAATACTTTATTATTGCAAAATTGATTTTTAATGAAATGTACGTGAAAATATAACTCTTGTACTTTAAAAACCGCTTTGCTAATTTGTTCTAAGTTGACTAAAAAAAAAGTTATGGCCCATCAAAGAGAAGTACTTTTTTAATTAACAATTAATTTTTTCATTAACTATTAGAGATACAGAGCTCAACTTTCGCACAGATATTATGCAAACTCAAACCAACATTTTCCAATAATTTTACAGATATAGAATAATTTATCGCAAAATTATTGGCTAAATTAAAAAAGGCCATTTTTAGTGGTTTTTATTTTTTTTCTCATTAATTAATTAACGATTTTTCGCAATTAACATCTAGTCTTGTAGGTATTTTCGAGCTTAATAACATCATATTTTTTTTATTTACTTATGACTCACCGTTTCAGTTTTATTAGCAAAAAACTGGTTTTCTGCAACTTTGGACGTTGTTTAAACAATGAAATAAGATAGGAACTAGTGACAAAAAAAGGAGGGCTTCATACTGTGCCTATGGACTATCGAATCCGACCATCAAATTGCTGTTCACATTTAACTTCATATTTCACTGTTTTTTCAGCTAATTTGACTGGACTAATATTACATATATGTGTGTGTGTGTGTGTGTACATATATATATATATAAATATACAACGCGATACTAACGGATCTAAAATTCAGTATAATGCTTTAAATACAGATACAAAATTTTTTGAAGATAAAATATATATTAATCAAGTATAATAACATAGACTATTCGAAATATCCATATGATATACAATGGGTTAAAAATTACATATATTAATTATTGCATTTTTAAGATAATTCTATTATAAACAGTAATGGCAAAACAAAAAGAAATTTTAACAGTGGCAATATAAAATATGAATTACATTTGAAAAGTTTTTCAAAAATTATTAATTTAGAAGCATTTATTTTAAATATTTTTTAAATAAAAATTTCAAAATTGTATGGATATATAAGTGAGTAGATAATATATATTTATGTAAAACAATATTTTAAATAAACAAGTATGTATTTATTAGAAACAGAAGGTTATTTAAGAAATGAATTTGTTTATAATAATCAAAATAAATATATGGGCTCTCTAACTAAAAGGAAAAATAAATTGGATATAATTTTTTTTTTTTTTATTATTATTTTAACGTCGCTCTTTTTATGCTCCCAAACCGGTACTAATCAGCGACGGAGGTCATACGATGTCTTGGTGAAGAAAGCACTTGTTGAAAATACATTCGCCAGTGGTGCTTGTATCAATCGGCCGGGGCCGGGAATCGCACCTGGGACCTCCAGATTACGAGCCCGACGCCCTACCGACCGAGCCATCGCAGGCCTCAAATTGGATATAATTATGGATTAAAACGCAAATTTTGAAAGAGGGTGCAAATTACGAATTACGGGAGAGATGGAAGGAACAGGTTTTTATTTATATGCTGCTAAAATGTTATAAATAGTTCTTTAAAATTAATACAAAAATTTATTTATTTAAGGAGAAAATTTTGTTACTCTAAAAGTACAAAATATTAATGACATAGAACTTTTGGCGATGATCATGTGTCATTAAATAAATTAATTTTAGGAGGTGAAGTTCTATTTAGATCCGTTTAAAATAATCCAAAATTTTAATAAGTAGTTACTAAATACTACAATTTAGTAAGTATGTGCACTTTACTATTTTAGGTAAGTTAATTTTTTTATTAACATTTATAATTATTAAAATATACATTTAAGCTTTATAAGAATTCATATAGGTTAATATTTACAGTTAACATTTAATATGTATCTATTTTTTTTAATTATTTTTATTCTGATTTCATTACACAAAATTTTGGTAAAAACTTTTATAATTTAAATTAAAATTTTAGTTACATTTTTATGTGTATCTTGTAAAATTTCAAAGGAAACTTGTCATAAAAAATACGCTTATAGATAACGTGTTATAAAAAATGAAAGAAACGAAATACGGGGATATGAATTGAATCAATGTTATATTTTGTAAAGCTACCCCAAATAAATTTTCGAATCACTTAAATCGGCCAATTAGAAACGGAGTTACGTTCATTTTTCGGCGCGTCGGCCGTTTGAAGGAGTCGGGTGCGCTAGAACGCGAAGGTAGTCTGGTCTCCGCGGCGTTCCCCCCACCACCGCTCTCTCATGCCGAGGCGCACTAAAGCGGTTGCGCGAGCTTCATGTACAATAAAAATACGTAGCATATCGTTAAATAACCTTCATCGAATAAAAGTTTAAGTCTTAAGCTATACAATGGCGTCAAATTTGTCTCTTAATATTTATAACTAAAGGCGCAGTGAATTTTTGAAAAAAAAAAAATTATCTTTGTTCCAAACTAACTTAGCGACTTTGTTTATAGCTTAAAATTTGTATAAAAATAGCAGTTAATCGAACATGTAAAGGAATTTTCATGTCATGAAAATTGACGGAGAAAATTCCAATGTTTAGCAAAAAAAAAAAGCACTTTTTTGTAATCAATTTTTTAATACTTTATTATTGCAAAATTGATTTTTAATGAAATGTACGTGAAAATATAACTCTTGTACTTTAAAAACCGCTTTGCTAATTTGTTCTAAGTTGACTAAAAAAAAAGTTATGGCCCATCAAAGAGAAGTACTTTTTTAATTAACAATTAATTTTTTCATTAACTATTAGAGATACAGAGCTCAACTTTCGCACAGATATTATGCAAACTCAAACCAACATTTTCCAATAATTTTACAGATATAGAATAATTTATCGCAAAATTATTGGCTAAATTAAAAAGGCCATTTTAGTGGTTTTTATTTTTTTTCTCATTAATTAATTAACGATTTTTCGCAATTAACATCTAGTCTTGTAGGTATTTTCGAGCTTAATAACATCATATTTTTTTTATTTACTTATGACTCACCGTTTTCAGTTTTATTAGCAAAAACTGGTTTTCTGCAACTTTGGACGTTGTTTAAACAATGAAATAAGATAGGAACTAGTGACAAAAAAAGGAGGGCTTCATACTGTGCCTATGGACTATCGAATCCGACCATCAAATTGCTGTTCACATTTAACTTCATATTTCACTGTTTTTTCAGCTAATTTGACTGGACTAATATTACATATATGTGTGTGTGTGTGTGTGTACATATATATATATATAAATATACAACGCGATACTAACGGATCTAAAATTCAGTATAATGCTTTAAATACAGATACAAAATTTTTGAAGATAAAATATATATTAATCAAGTATAATAACATAGACTATTCGAAATATCCATATGATATACAATGGGTTAAAAATTACATATATTAATTATTGCATTTTTAAGATAATTCTATTATAAACAGTAATGGCAAAACAAAAAGAAATTTTAACAGTGGCAATATAAAATATGAATTACATTTGAAAAGTTTTTCAAAAATTATTAATTTAGAAGCATTTATTTTAAATATTTTTTAAATAAAAATTTCAAAATTGTATGGATATATAAGTGAGTAGATAATATATATTTATGTAAAACAATATTTTAAATAAACAAGTATGTATTTATTAGAAACAGAAGGTTATTTAAGAAATGAATTTGTTTATAATAATCAAAATAAATATATGGGCTCTCTAACTAAAAGGAAAAATAAATTGGATATAATTTTTTTTTTTTTTTATTATTATTTTAACGTCGCTCTTTTTATGCTCCCAAACCGGTACTAATCAGCGACGGAGGTCATACGATGTCTTGGTGAAGAAAGCACTTGTTGAAAATACATTCGCCAGTGGTGCTTGTATCAATCGGCCGGGGCCGGGAATCGCACCTGGGACCTCCAGATTACGAGCCCGACGCCCTACCGACCGAGCCATCGCAGGCCTCAAATTGGATATAATTATGGATTAAAACGCAAATTTTGAAAGAGGGTGCAAATTACGAATTACGGGAGAGATGGAAGGAACAGGTTTTTATTTATATGCTGCTAAAATGTTATAAATAGTTCTTTAAAATTAATACAAAAATTTATTTATTTAAGGAGAAAATTTTGTTACTCTAAAAGTACAAAATATTAATGACATAGAACTTTTGGCGATGATCATGTGTCATTAAATAAATTAATTTTAGGAGGTGAAGTTCTATTTAGATCCGTTTAAAATAATCCAAAATTTTAATAAGTAGTTACTAAATACTACAATTTAGTAAGTATGTGCACTTTACTATTTTAGGTAAGTTAATTTTTTTATTAACATTTATAATTATTAAAATATACATTTAAGCTTTATAAGAATTCATATAGGTTAATATTTACAGTTAACATTTAATATGTATCTATTTTTTTTAATTATTTTTATTCTGATTTCATTACACAAAATTTTGGTAAAAACTTTTATTTATAAATTATAGTCGTATTTAAAAAAAAATTAAATTCTTGGTATAAAACCCAATGCACTATAACAGTACCTCCAAGCTGTTGTGTGAATCTGTTCAATTTCTAAGGTGTCCATGGTAGTGAAAAAATAATACAAATTAAAACATTATTTTAAATAAATTAATTACGAAAAAAAAACCTTTTTCGAAATCAAAAATAGGGGGTTGGCGCGCGAAGCGTGTAGGGGGCGAAGCTCTCCTAGTATATATATATACCTTTTATTAATCATATTACATTAACATTTCTTACAAACATCTTTTTAAGCATATAATATCTTCTAATTAATATTAATATATATCAAACAAGTTACTTAATATTGTGTTATTATTAAAAAATGTATAACTTAATAGCATCTATGATGCGACGCTTTATAATTAGAAACAAAGAAATAAGCAAAAATTAATAAATTAAAAAACACACAATTTGCACTGATATTGAGGTTATGAGTGACATATACCTGTCCCCATTGTCGTATCTATAATCAACAGAATATATTCAAAATTGCAATGAATAAATCAGTTAAGAACATCACAAAAATGAATTATCACACATATTTAGCAACAGGAAGTCAAGAAAATCAAAATACTCAAATCACTTCATATCACGACGGCTAATACTAAAATTATATATAAATTATAAAAATTAAAATTAAAAAACGCGATATCTTAAAAAATTATTTAATAAATATATATGAAACAAATAACAAAAATTGACAAATTCGTCAAGTTACATATTTATAAAATATTTTAAAAAAATTATTCCAGTGATAAACATACAATTATATAATAATTATACAGAAAATTAAACTTTATGTTATAAATTAATTCAAAAATTTTTTTTAAATTATATAATTAATAGTTAATTGTTATTATATGATCAGATCAAAAAAAACATTCGTTGTATTTAAAATTGAATAAAAATTGAAAAAATGTTTACATTTTAAAATTTACTGCGTTACCCAACTTAAAATTGTATTTCGCGCATCGTTGATTCGTGCATTGTTCATTAATTGACGGTCAACTGACCGCCCTTACCCCAGCCCGCCGACCTACGGAATTTTATAAAAAAAAAATGCTATCCGATGTATTTTTAATTGTACTTTCTAAAAAAACAAGAAATTTTAATTGTACCCCCACCGTTTTTGAGAAAAAAAATGACAAAGTATTGCAATATTAAAACACCGATACCTCACCTTACAATCGTTCCTTCGTCCTAATTAGAGTGTAAAAAAATTGTACCTTTTTTGCACTTAATTGTACCACCCTCACTTTCATGAAAAAAGCATCGGTATAGCAGTAAAATATAAAAAAAGCAATACCGTCATATGGAGAGTCCGTTCTCAGCTACTGCGCATGCGCGGCCACCGGAAGTACGAGAGACGCATGAGCACGGGCTCTTCCACCGCGCGAGTTTTCAAAGTGTCAAACAAAGAAAAAATGCACGGAAGGCTATGAAAAAATACCCATTGACACATCATTAACCAGGATCAATAGAATTGTCGGAATTACGAATTGTACCCTCTTAGTTTTTGAGAAAAAAAATGCCAAAGTATGGGAATATTGAAAGGTCGGTTACTCGTTTTAGAATCGCTTTTACGTCAACGTAGGCGCCCAAAAAAATTGTACCTTTTTCGTACTTAATTGTACCACTCTCACTTTTCCGAAAAAATAACGGTATAACGCAAAAATATTAAAAAAGCAATATCGTCTGATTGACAGTCCGTTTTCAGCTACTGCACATGCGCGGCCAACGGAAGTGCGAGATTCGCATGAGCACGGGCTCTTCCACCGCGCGAGTTTTCAAAGTGTCAAACAAAGAAAAAATGCACGGAAGGCTATGAAAAAATACCCATTGACACATCATTAACCAGGATCAATAGAATTGTCGGAATTACGAATTGTACCCTCTTAGTTTTTGAGAAAAAAAATGCCAAAGTATGGGAATATTGAAAGGTCGGTTACTCGTTTTAGAATCGCTTTTACGTCAACGTAGGCGCCCAAAAAAATTGTACCTTTTTCGTACTTAATTGTACCACTCTCACTTTTCCGAAAAAATAACGGTATAACGCAAAAATATTAAAAAAGCAATATCGTCTGATTGACAGTCCGTTTTCAGCTACTGCACATGCGCGGCCAACGGAAGTGCGAGATTCGCATGCACACGAGCTTTTCAACCGCACGAGATTTTAAAATCGTAAAAAAGGGAAAAAATGCATGGGAGGCATTGATAAAATATCCATCGTCGCATTATTATTATTAATTACCAGAATTTGTGGAAAAAGTAATTGTACCCTCCGAATCATTGATATTTAACTCTACTATGAGTAAATAAAAAAATGTACATTATCTGTACGTAATTGTACAATTGTCAAACTTTGTATTTATTAATGGGAATCAATTAGAAACAATAGTAAATAATTAGCTGAACGAACGGGCGCACTATGTGCATGTGCGGTTGTGACGCCTATGAAGTCAAGCGTTTTAAAAACGCGAAAAAAGCAAGTAACGCTCGGTTATTTGACCTTGTAACCCCGTTTTTTGGTTATAATCCTAAAGAAGATGCATTATTATAAGGCTTTTATAGTTTTTTCATAAAAAAAGTCAAAAGTGTTTATTATTTATGAGGGTTATGTGGGTATTTGAGACTTATATAGACAGTCGTCTATAACTCTTTTGGGTCGAAAAATTGAGAAGTAAGTACGGCCCCGTCTTAGTCAATAACCTGAGGGATAGTTTATTTTTAAAAACATAAAGCAAATCAATAATAAAGAGTTCAGATAAATACCTTTCCATATAATTATATATATATATATATATATATATGGGCTATTTCACGTCAAGTGGTACGATGAAAATTTTAAATCGCTCCAAAATTTCAATTCAGGCTGGAAATATCTTTCAGAAGATAGAAAAAAATTTTTAGGTGTTAAAAATAATTTGCCTAAGAGTTATTCCACCATGAAAATGGAAATTTTTCAATTTTTTAGAAAAATTTCTATTTTCAAAGCCATTTATCTCAAAATCTATTGATTTTTTTGAAAAAACATTAAAAACAACTTTTGTTCAAAATAATCTTTAGAACTTATCTACCTGGGTTAGAATTCTTAATTTTAAAATCTCGAAGAAATATAACGCCCGGAAATATTGAATATCAAAAAAAGGCGACCACGCCACAATCGATTTTGATCTAACACCGCTCAAAAGATCACATTTTTCGCGAGCTTTCGAATGGCGGTGGTTAGATTATTGGCCAAGACCGTTGGTGTAAATTATACCCCATAAACCTCATAAAATCACTCATTTTCATGTATTTTAGGGCATTTATCTCAAAATCTATTGATTTTTTTGAAAAAACATTAAAAACAACTTTTGTTCAAAATAATCCTTAGAACTTAACTACCTGGGTTACAATTCTTAATTTTAAAATCTCGAAGAGTTAGAACGCCCGGAAATATTGAATATCAAAAAAAGGCGACCACGCCACAATCGATTTTGATCTAACACCGCTCAAAAGATCACATTTTTCGAGAGCTTTCGAATGGCGGTGGTTAGATTATTGGCCAAGACCGCTGTTGTAGGTTATGCCCTAAAATACATGAAAATTAGTGATTTTATGAGGTTTATGGGGTATAACTTACACCAACGGTCTTGGCCAATAATCTAACCACCGCCATTCGAAAGCTCGCGAAAAATGTGATCTTTTGAGCGGTGTTAGATCAAAATCGATCGTGGCGTGGTCGCCGTTTTTTGATATTCAATATTTACGGTCGTTCTATCTCTTCGAGATTTTAAAATTAAGAATTGTAACCCAGATAGATAAGTTCTAAAGATTATTTTGAACAAAAGTTGTTTTTAATGTTTTTTCAAAAAAATCAATAGATTTTGAGATAAATGGCTTTGAAAATAGAAATTTTTCTAAAAAATTGAAAAATTTCCATTTTTCATGGTGGAATAACTCTTAGGCAAATTATTTTAACACCTAAAAATTTTTTCTATCTTCTGAAAGATATTTCCAGCCTGAATTCAAATTTTGGAGCGATTTAAAATTTTCATCGTACCACTTGACGTGAAATAGCCCATATATATATATGTATGTATGCATAGATAGGGTGGACCATATTTTTATTGTTGATTTGCTTTATGTTTTTAAAATAAACTATCCCTCAGGTTATTGACTAAGACGGGGCCGTACTTACTTCTCAATTTTTCAACCCAAAACGAGTTATAGACGACTGTCTACATAAGTCTCAATACTCACATAAGCCTCATAATAATAAACACTTTTGTTATTACTTGCTTTTTTCGCGATTTTAAGACGTCCTGCCTTCATAGGCCCGCTGGTAAGTATTTAATTATTTTTGCTCAAATTTAATGTGTAAACCAACAAACTAATGATGGTACAATTAAGATCAAATGAAAAAGAATATTTAATACGTCTGTTAATTGTTAAACAGCTGTTGTGCACGCTGCTTTCAACGTTTCCACCTGTAACCTGACAATAACTTTTTTTTTCTCAAAATCTCAGGTGGTACAATTAATTTTTCTGTAAAGTTTATTAAATATAAATAAAAATACATCGTTAACTATTTTTTAGAACTTATCTACCTGGGTTAGAATTCTTAATTTTAAAATCTCGAAGAAATATAACGCCCGGAAATATTGAATATCAAAAAAAGGCGACCACGCCACAATCGATTTTGATCTAACACCGCTCAAAAGATCACATTTTTCGCGAGCTTTCGAATGGCGGTGGTTAGATTATTGGCCAAGACCGTTGGTGTAAATTATACCCCATAAACCTCATAAAATCACTCATTTTCATGTATTTTAGGGCATTTATCTCAAAATCTATTGATTTTTTTGAAAAAACATTAAAAACAACTTTTGTTCAAAATAATCCTTAGAACTTAACTACCTGGGTTACAATTCTTAATTTTAAAATCCACCGCCTCAAAAAAGACACATTTTTTCGAGAGCTTTCGAATGCCGGTGTTAGATTATTGGCCAAGACCGCTGTTGTAGGTTATGCCCTAAATACATGAAAATTAGTGATTTTATGAGGTTTATGGGGTATAACTTACACCAACGGTCTTGGCCAATATCTAACCACCGCCATTCGAAAGCTCGCGAAAAATGTGATCTTTTGAGCGGTGTTAGATCAAAATCGATCGTGGCGTGGTCGTCCGTTTTTTGATATTCAATATTTACGGTCGTTCGATCTCTTCGAGATTTTAAAATTAAGAATTGTAACCCAGATAGATAAGTTCTAAAGATTATTTTGAACAAAAGTTGTTTTTAATGTTTTTTCAAAAAAATCAATAGATTTTGAGATAAATGGCTTTGAAAATAGAAATTTTTTTCTAAAAAATTGAAAATTTCCATTTTTCATGGTGGAATAACTCTTAGGCAAATTATTTTAACACCTAAAAATTTTTTTCTATCTTCTGAAAGATATTTCCAGCCTGAATTCAATTTTGGAGCGATTTAAAATTTTCATCGTACCACTTGACGTGAAATAGCCAATTATATATGTATGTATGCATAGATAGGGTGGACCATATTTTTATTGTTGATTTGCTTTATGTTTTTAAAAATAAACTATCCCTCAGGTTATTGACTAAGACGGGGCCGTACTTACTTCTCAATTTTCAACCCAAAACGAGTTATAGACGACTGTCTACATAAGTCTCAAATACTCACATAAGCCTCATAAATATAAACACTTTTGTTATTACTTGCTTTTTTCGCGATTTTAAGACGTCTGCCTTCATAGGCCCGCTGG
Organism: Theocolax elegans; assembly: GCA_026168455.1. Lineage (NCBI taxonomy): Eukaryota > Metazoa > Arthropoda > Insecta > Hymenoptera > Cerocephalidae > Theocolax > Theocolax elegans. The sequence continues at coordinate 32,003,314 of CM047427.1, read as the reverse complement.
TAATTATTTCATTATTTTGCTCAAATTTAATGTGTAAACCAACAACTAATGATGGTACAATTAAGATCAAATGAAAAGAATATTTAATACGTCTGTTAATTGTTAAACAGCTGTTGTGCACGCTGCTTTCAAACGTTTCCACCTGTACCTGACAATAACTTTTTTTTTCTCAAAATCTCAGGTGGTACAATTAATTTTTCTGTAAAGTTTATTAATATAAATAAAAATACATCGTTAACTATTTTTTTCAGAGTCAATTATACCAACTTTCACGTTTTTTTGAATTTTAAATCGCCCGCCTTTTCGTACGCCACAACTGCGCATGCGCGATGCCCATGCTTGCCCCGGATTATTATTAATTAATATTCTAGTACTTTAGATTTTTTTCTAAAAAACTACGGGGGTACAATTGAAAATTTTTTGTTGTTGAAAAGTACAATTAAAAAATACGTCGATTAGCATTTTTTTTTTATTATATTTCGAAGGGTCGTCGGGCTGGGGTAGGGTCGGTGGTCAACTGGATTACCTATTGTATGTAACATCTGTCAGATACAACATAATTTGAGGTTATGATGTAAGGAAAAGATATTTATCACAATTTAGATTGTAACTTTATATTATTAATAATGCTATTGTAATGTTAACTAAGATTTTTCGTATCATCTTGAACATTAATCGCATTATGTTGCAGATTTATGTGTATTATTTCAGATAACAGTCTTCTCCTCCAATTCTCAATTGGAAAGTGTCAAGTTTTATTATTGCATTCATGTATATTTATTGAATAACTTTTTAAGATATATCGTTTTTTAATTTAATTGTTTTAATTTATATATAAATTAACGTACTTTGAAATTTCGCGATGTGGTAGGGGGAATGTCCGCACGATCGATTTAATTGGGATGGATCGCACGGGATATCCTGAGTCGCATGGCAAGAAATTCTGAATATTTTTTCAGTATCAACCGTCTGTGATATGAAGTGATTTCTTTTATTCATTACAATTTTAAATTCATTGTATTGATTATGGACACAACAATGGTCTTGGCCAATAATCTAACCACCGCCATTCGAAAGCTCGCGAAAAATGTGATCTTTTGAGCGGTGTTAGATCAAAATCGATCGTGGCGTGGTCGCCGTTTTTGATATTCAATATTTTACGGTCGTTCTATCTCTTCGAGATTTTAAAATTAAGAATTGTAACCCAGATAGATAAGTTTCTAAAGATATTTTGAACAAAAGTTGTTTTTAATGTTTTTTCAAAAAAATCAATAGATTTTGAGATAAATGGCTTTGAAAATAGAAATTTTTCTAAAAAATTGAAAAATTTCCATTTTTTCATGGTGGAATAACTCTTAGGCAAATTATTTTTAACACCTAAAAATTTTTTTCTATCTTCTGAAAGATATTTCCAGGCCTGAATTCAAATTTTTGGAGCGATTTAAAATTTTCATCGTACCACTTGACGTGAAATAGCCCATATATATATGTATGTATGCATAGATAGGGTGGACCATATTTTTATTGTTGATTTGCTTTATGTTTTTAAAAATAAACTATCCCTCAGGTTATTGACTAAGACGGGGCCGTACTTACTTCTCAATTTTTCAACCCAAAACGAGTTATAGACGACTGTCTACATAAGTCTCAAATACTCACATAAGCCTCATAAATAATAAACACTTTTGTTATTACTTGCTTTTTTCGCGATTTTAAGACGTCTGCCTTCATAGGCCCGCTGGTAATTATTTAATTATTTTTGCTCAAATTTAATGTGTAAACCAACAAACTAATGATGGTACAATTAAGATCAAATGAAAAAGAATATTTAATACGTCTGTTAATTGTTAAACAGCTGTTGTGCACGCTGCTTTCAACGTTTCCACCTGTAACCTGACAATAACTTTTTTTTTCTCAAAATCTCAGGTGGTACAATTAATTTTTCTGTAAAGTTTATTAAATATAAATAAAAATACATCGTTAACTATTTTTTTCAGAGTCATTATACCAACTTTCACGTTTTTTTGAATTTTAAATCGCCCGCCTTTTCGTACGCCACAACTGCGCATGCGCGATGCCCATGCTTGCCCCTGATTATTATTTAATTAATATTCTAGTACTTTAGGATTTTTTTTCTAAAAAACTACGGGGGTACAATTGAAAATTTTTTGTTGTTGAAAAGTACAATTAAAAATACGTCGATTAGCATTTTTTTTTATTATATTTCGAAGGGTCGTCGGGCTGGGGTAGGGTCGGTGGTCAACTGGATTACCTATTGTATGTAAACATCTGTCAGATACAACATAATTTGAGGTTATGATGTAAGGAAAAGATATTTATCACAATTTAGATTGTAACTTTATATTATTAATAATGCTATTGTAATGTTAACTAAGATTTTTCGTATCATCTTGAACATTAATCGCATTATGTTGCAGATTTATGTGTATTATTTCAGATAACAGTCTTCTCCTCCAATTCTCAATTGGAAAGTGTCAAGTTTTATTATTGCATTCATGTATATTTATTGAATAACTTTTTAAGATATATCGTTTTTTAATTTAATTGTTTTAATTTATATATAAATTAACGTACTTTGAAATTTCGCGATGTGGTAGGGGGAATGTCCGCACGATCGATTTAATTGGGATGGATCGCACGGGATATCCTGAGTCGCATGGCAAGAAATTCTGAATATTTTTTTCAGTATCAACCGTCTGTGATATGAAGTGATTTCTTTTATTCATTACAATTTTAAATTCATTGTATTGATTATGGACACAACAATGGGGAAAGGTATGTGTCATTCATAACCTCAATTTCTGGGCCAATTATGTATTTTTTAATTTATTAATTTTTGCTTATTTTTTGTTTTCAATTACAGAGCGACGCATCAGAGATGCTATTAAATTATACATTTTTTAATAATGACACAATAGTAAATAACTTGTTCGATATATATTAATAATAATTAGAAGGTGTTATATGTATAAAAACATATTGCCTGATGAGGATGGAGGATATCCATCGAAACGTTGCTAAGTAAATAAATTGATTAGTTCATCAAAATCGAAAAGAAACCCAACTGCACTAAAATTCTTTGAGTAGTTAATTTTTTTTCTTTTATTTCAGTGTTTAATTCCTTTAATATAATATATTCAATTTTTATAGTTTCACTGTCTATAATCTTCATACACCGTTTCCTCATAGTTATTAGTACTATCACTCATAATTTCACTTATAATTTTTTTTTTAATTTGTAACTTTTGTATTGATTTAATTTCGGCCATAATAATTTAACATCATTACACGAGGCCTGCGATGGCTGAATGTATTTTTTAACAAGTGCTTTCTTAGCAAAGACATCATATAACCTCCGTCGCTGATTAGCACCGATTTAAGAGCATAAAAAGAGCGACGTTGAAATAATAATAAAAAAAGAGGAAAATATCATTACACAGCACATTTTTGTTTCATGTTCCGTGCACATATTCTTTTCATGATTTTCAATATACTAAAAGCACTATGGTACACGTTTTCACATATTAAACAAACAACTATTCCAACCTTTACTTTCTGATGACATGTATAAAAACTTATCGAAGTGAATGTCAGGCGATTCTTTACCTCCTACCACCTTGAATTTAACATCAATTCAAAATATTTATCCAAATATCGCTAAATTCTTATTTCTTTTATAACTTTTGACTAGATCAAGACATTTAAGCTTCCTTTATTTTAAATTAAATCTACTTAATCTCAGTTTTTTTCTAGATTTAAGTTTGCAAGCATATTTCTATTTATTTTTTTTCTTTATTGACGAGATTTTTCTTTATTGGCTTATATATATAGTAAGAAAAAACATTGGAATCTATAATTCTACTTTCTTAATATTTATATAGTAAAAAAAATATCCTAGACTTTGGTAAAGATCCGTTCCTCGCAAGTTTGATCCTCTCCGTGTAAGTAGCATTTGTTATAAGTCCCATCTATGGGGAATCTCGAAAAAGAATCGGCGTTACAGTTTCTTCGGATTTACGATACTTAAGGGGATGTCGGAGCCATAGCCTCCGTTGATAGCCGCTCGATCTCGCGGCTTCTGATGGAGGCTATAGCTCCGACATCCCCTTAATAATATAATCAAATCCTCGGAAGAATTACGCATAATGTTGCATGCACACAGCGTTGTATGAAGCACGTGATTTTGCAAAACGCATTATTCAGTTAAATTAATATATAACTATACACTGTAATGTCGCTCGAACGGTCATGGTCGCCAGTCGCGATTTCGCGGCAAGATTATACATGGTGTCTCATTTCAATCGCCCCACATAAAAAAGTGGTAGAAAAGTTCGATTAACGAATCCGCGGACATGTGCTGTGCGCAACAGTTTAATCTCGTCCGTTTGAGTCGACTAATCCGACGAACGTATAGTGTACGTGTAGTGACGAACTTTTCTCTCTCGCATCACCTCCAACCTCCTAAAAGTGGTGTTTAACACGGAACATCGTATACAAGAATAGCTTGAATATTTGGTAAGCTACACTTGTTCCATATAACAATATAAACCCGTATTAATATGAAGTCGTCCGAGATCTTTGTATGTTTCAGGTGCGACGTACGGGGACGCTGGTTTCAACGCTATACCAAATCTTTACAAGCACGAACATTACAAGTCAATAGGTAATGCATCCTTTTTCTATTTTTGTTATTTTGTGGAAATAGCGTCCTAACTTCACTTTACTTTTCCTTCCTCCTACCTGCAACTAGATTTCAACAATCTCCTGCTATCCGCAATTCTTAAATTATCTTCACTGTTACTTATTAATATTTTTGTAGCTACTCGAAGGAGGTTTCACATGAGAGGAAAACCATCACTTCCTTCAACAAGGCTAGATACGGCTTGAATCTATTTAATGCACGTGTCAGATGCTGCATAGACTCCTTCCTTACATGATACTTGATTAGCTTCTTTAGGACATACTGGACAAGATTCATCATGGGAAATCAACAGGATATAACAAGGATTATATATCAGTCTAAGAAATGGCTGGAATACTCTGTTGTTTTTGATTGATTTTGTGCGTGTGCGTGTATCTATTCCAGGAGTTCGTACTCGTCTCTCACTGTCTAGCCTAGCTAGATTCCCAATGAGCTTAACAATTTCTGTTTAGCCTACAAGCCACGGGGCTTTGGAATGTTTATGTAATGCAAAGACTCCGTATAGTCTTGTTAACAATATACTATTAAAACAGCGATGCTACAATTTATCAAAAATTCAATAATATTTTATATCAGCTGAATAGATATAATTCACAAGTTATTTAAGTTTTTTAATAAATTAAAATCTATTCAATTAAACTTGAAACAAAGTTAACAATATGTCCTTGATTGAAATTAATGTAAAAAAGAATTTTATTATAAAGAATTATATTTGAAATTTGAAAGAATAACTATTACAAATAATTGCAGTAAATAAAGTCAGAAATCTGAACAACAAAGATTCACCGTTGGAATAGACTAGCTAAATATCAAAGATTTGATTAGCGCAACTTTGGCTTCTGAAAGGTTTAGATGAAAATCTGAGACAAACCCTGGTCCGTTTTAAACGCTCTTTATATATCCAAAAAACCTCTTTTCTATCTTTGTCTTAGCTTTTGCTAGGATAGAAAAGTGCATTGAAACCGAGTGCGTGACCACGTGATTGCGCACTGTGTGCGCGTTATTTGACACCATCGTTATCGAAGCGGCTTGCTCACGCAAGGTTTACTTATCTACAAAGCTTTAATTTATTGCATTTTTTCTAACATTTGCGCACTTGCGTTTCAGACGACTGCCAGTAGTACATTTCGTTTTCTTGGTACATGAGTAAAATGAGTACGATTTAAAACACTTGCATAATGATTCTTCGCGGTTTTTCTGTTATCTTACAGATTTTCGTCTCATGTCATTTTTTATATATCCAGCTGTCTATTTTTAATTTCTTCGAGAGCTTCTTTTCATATTCTGTGACCGTAAACTAAAATTCTTATTCTAATACTTATTCTAGTTGTGGATAGTTACCCTCCATTATTTTATTTTGGTTTTTAAGCGATCTTGTACTCTGAGTCCGATTTGACATGGCTCGATGTTGAGCTTAACTTATTTTCAATATTGTGCCAGAAGAGGTCTGAAAATATAATCAGACGAAACGTCGCAATTTTTAATTAAAAGAAAAGGTGTTAAATTTATTCAACATCCTGTGAATTGCCCTACAAGATCGCTTAAAAAACCAAAATACTTATTCTAGTTTACTTTTACGAAGTCTTTTTTAATTTCTCTGAATAGATTTATTTTTAAGAAAAATCAAAATATAATTTTATGTCAGACACGATAGTCAAGTCTTGATATTTTTTTTGTCAATTTCTACCTTACCATATCGGTATCATTCATATTCTTTAAGACTCCTTTGAAGCGTTTAATCTTCAAACTGACGTGATTTTAAGGAGCATATTGTGTTTAGAAAAATGGTATAAAAAGTATTTTATATCATTGATTAATCATAGGCAGAATGTGGATCGGTAGTAGGGCTAACATATTGGCTTAGTGTCAGTCTAGAGGTTAAGCCAGTGTTTCCACTGCGATTCTCTCGCTGTAAAAGAGTTGATCGATAAAATTGTATTTGTAGACATCTTTGGCGACTGTAACTCATTCGGCTCCTACTAGATGACGACCTTCGTCGTCTCTTTGTCGTGCTACTTATTCTCCCTTTTCTGTTCGAACTTGTTATTAATTACGAATTACGCATGTAGTATATTTTTTTATGTAGCAGTTTTTTAGCACATTCTATGTAAAAGTTAATATGATATACGTTCGAACAGCTTTATAAATGTTTTGATGAATGTAATTTAAATTGATCGCTTAATTCGTACTATATATGAAAAAAATACAACTTCTCTGTACGTTAAAAGATTTGTACAAAAAAACTGTATAAACCCGTTATTTCACCTATAAATAAGCTTAACATCACTGATTTCATACAAAAATTATATTTTTTTCGATTTTATATCGTAAAGAAGGTCGAAAATATTCAGAAATATAATAAGAATGTTCGTTCTAATTGTAATTATTTGCGTAATTTAATTAAGTATTTCTATGTCTGATAATCCATAAAGATAATAATATTATATTGTAAATCGATTTCTAGCTCATTTCACAGGCTTTACGATACGGTCCATGTCATATGTATGCTGTTGATTTGGCCAATTTTTGGATTCTGGAAAAGCAACTAATCCACAAACTGTTTTATGTGTTGATACCACGGTATCAAAATTATACTACAACTTATACAAGTATATACACTTCACCTAGAATTTACCCAGGTGTTTACTGGAAACGAGCTGTTTTAGAATTAAAAGGTAAGAAAGAGACTTGAAAACTGTTATATTTAATTTTTTTAGCGGTAGATGTGCTGAATATCACTTACCTTGCGCCATTATATTCTGGTTTCTGTCTTTATTTTATGTACCAGTAAAATTTTGTAAGTTGAATCAGAGAAACATTATAGAACCACCCTTAATCTTAAAATTATCATATCGACACCAAATTAAGTTTTTTTTTTATTATTATTTTAACGTCGCTCTTTTTATGCTCCCAAACCGATGCTAATCAGCGACGGAGGTCATACGATGTCTTGGTGAAGAAAGCACTTGATGAAAATACATTCGCCAGTGGTTCTGGTATCAATCGGCCGGGGCCGGGAATCGAACCTGGGACCTCCAGATTACGAGCCCGACGCCCTACCCACCGAGCCATCGCAGGCCTCAAACACCAAATTAAGTTGTTTCGATATTTTTGTGAATAAAGTGTGTGATAAAGTATCTTCTATGCACAAATAATTGTAAAAGTAATCGTCACATTCGGTATACTTTGTAATAGTAACGATAGACTGAATAGCTGCATAAAAGGAAATGAACAAATAAAAACTGATACATTTCTTCTATGTGACAATCGATCTGGAGTACGGGATCAGAAGTAGAATTCACGTTTTTTAGTAAATGAGGGACGATTAATTGTTCAACAGAAACCGACTAGTTATTAAAAGTACAGAATATAATAATATTAAATATTTATATTTTATATTATTATTTTTAATAACTTAGGTGGTTTATTGTTTTTGTTTTGGATACCTTCCATAATTAATTTGAGTTAGGCTCAAATCCTGTTTTAAAGACAAAGCTTGTCCTCAATTTTTGAAAGTCATGTACTAACAGGGTTATAAAAAGAAATAAATAAATATCCTGAAAATCTATTAACGTAACAATAAAATGTATTTATATGAGAGACCGTGCTAATACCGGGGTACCGCGGTAATAGTTAAAACGGCCGACACTGTAATAGCGGACGGTGACTTTAACGATAAGCATACGACTCAGTAAATATTGCATTAATAAACAACTTTACATTTATGTTCCAACGGGCTTGACTCACTTTCCTTACTACAAAAATTACAAACCAGATATAATAGATTTCGTGATTTCTAAAAATTTAAATTTTCCTCCAATATCTGCACTTTCTCAAATTTTGGCTTAGTTTCAGACCACTGCCCTATATATATATATATATATATATATATATATAACTATCAACTTAACAATAATTTATAACTAAACTGTGACGAGTGACGATATCGGGAGTCACTCGACATGGTTCTCCGTCGCGTGGCCCGCACGGCCATCGGATGAGACCGCGCGGGATACGGAAGGGAGGGGGAACGAGAGAGAATCGGCAGGACATAGTCTCTCGTGGACAGCCAAGCCGTGAGGCACCCCGAAAGGATTTGAGAATCGAGTGCGACAACCGAGCGTGAAAGGTCGAGAGGTAGCCGCCGAACCACTCTAGAGCAAAGGCAGGACTCCCTTCGACGAGCCGACGTATAAGGTTAGTGGTAGTCATTTACTGGGGGAATGTAGCGTGTCTGCGTAAACCGCTTACTCTCTCCGCGTTGCGATCGCGCGCACGAGCAAAGGGTCCCCGCGATCACTTCCCGACCGTACGGCGAACGGTATACCCTGCGGATATCGGTGACTCGGAATTTGTAATTTAAAACCTATTTGGGAATAAAACAAGATTTCATTTTATTTCTCGGCTCGTTATTTAGATTTCCCGTATTATCCCAGGATCCCCACTACCTCGTACGGAGAGCAGACGAGCCCGCGGTACTCGTCTGCATCTATAGAATTCGTGTTTCTAGAGGTGGGCTCCCGAGTAAGCCCATATCAACGTACACGGTATTTATCGGGTGATCGACATGTTATCGACAAGGAGTGTTGGAGGTCCGGTTGTGCGCGAAGGTAAGTTCGTTACGCGCAACCTCGAGTTTCCCTTCATCCCGATCGCACCATTACAAAACACAAATTAAATATAAATTTGCAAAAACTGACTGGCAAATATTTAACAACCAATTTGACGAAAATATCTGTATACTACAGAACATAAACACAAAAGATGAAATAGACTCAGCGATCACCGTTTTAACACAGACCATTCACAAAGCAAACATAATTTCTATACTTTAAATAAAAATAAAACCGGTCATCTTCCGTTAACAGATAAAATAATTAAATTAATGAAACATAGAAACGTATTAATTCGCGAAAACCGTAAAAATACAATCCAAACAAAATAAAAAACTTTAAGTTCGAATCGTGGAATAACAAAGTAAGACCTTTAAACTTTAAAGACAGTAGTTTATAGAGAAATATCAAAGCATTTACGCGCACTTACACCAATATTCGTGAAAACTTCACGAACACCGCATGAAATGCCTACTAATAATTCGAATTTTACTGCAGAAACCGATAAAATAGTTAAAAATTTCTATTTAATTTCTATAATAACTCTAATTCAATTACACCAATAATTCCTTTCAAACTTTAAAATACCTTTTATTATTATTATTATTATTATTATTATTATTATTATTATTATTATTATTATTAATATTAATATTTTTTTTTTTTTTTCGTGGGAAACTAGAGAAATCTTACATAAGACGACGACGAGGGTCCGCACTCGTCGCCAGTGCCGGATTCTTACCGGCTAAAACTCCAAACCCAACGCTTTCACCTGCCCAGCCCGGAACTGTTTTTCACATTACTTCAAGATGGGAGGCATGTCTTGTGACATGCGTCAATTCGGTCGGTCCTGTTTCTTCCTTCCTCCCTCGATGAGACTGCCACTAATCGTGAAGCGGCCTTTCTGGCGGTATCGAGCGCGCGCCTAAAGGTGGCACAGGCTCCGGACCCCACCATGTGAGACACTCCCTCAGCATCCTTTGATGGACAAAGAAAGCATTTGGGAGCGCTCTTGCAATTCTTAAGGTTGTGTCCAGGCTCGCCGCACTTGTAGCATGACGAGGACCTGTCCACTCCCTCATACTTCCTTTTCGTGTGCCCGAAGTCTAGGCACCGATAGCATCTCTCGACCAAGACTCGATCCCGAACGCGACAGCTTACGAAGCCGACGCAGAGATGCCGCATCGACTTCAGCTTGTCAGCGCTCTCGTGATCCAGCTTCACAATGGCTGTCTTCTGTTGACTGCGGTTTAGGCCCAAAAGCGTCACATCTCGGCCCTCAGGCGAAGAAGTAAGCACTTTATTTAGGGCTGCCACCACTTCGTCCCTCGTTGTGAGAGCGTCCAGGTCTCTGATCTCAAGGGTAACCCTTCGATCTCGGACTCGAACTTCTCCCATTCCTTGAGTAGCAGTACGCACTTTCTCCGCGAATACTGCCGCATCGGTTTTTTTGCCTAGCCGAAGCAGGACGTCCCCCCGCCCTGTGGGCCGCACACTTAGAACCTGCGCGCCACTGTCGTCCGGATTCACTTCCTTTCGGAGCTTCCCCAGAACTTCAGCAAACGTTCGGTTCCTCGCGATTGTGACCACCAGGGTGGATACCGGCGCCTTCTGGCGCTTTCTCCTGTCAAGAGGCGCCTGTCCCGACTTAACCGTCGGCTTCTTCTTTTCCACCACAGGCTTGGACTTGGATTGCTCCTTGTCCTTACCAGGTGGTGGCACCTCCTTGCGAGGTTTCTTCTTCTTACGGGTTTTAGAGGCCTCGGGTGGGCTTTGAGGGCCCTCCCTACTCCTCTTTTGAGCCTGTATCTTGGCTGTAGCCGCGATGACGGCTTTAGCAATGATGCCTCTTCTCTTAGGCCGCCGACGATTCTCGTGGCCAACTCGATAATCCTCGACTTGGCACTTGTAATCATCGACTCCTAAAGACATCTTCTTCGTTTTCCCGTAGAGCTCTTGTACAAGAGCGTCTACGGTTTTCAACCCTGTTTTGACGACCATGGAAATGTTCGGCTGCTTTGCACAAGCTGCCAACATTGCCTGAAGTTCTTTTTTCAGATGGTCGTAAGTGGAGTCGATCTCCTCCTGCGCCTTCTCCACCTTCTCGTATTCCTTACGGAACACTTCTATCTCCTCTTGAGATTCTCTGCTATAGGCAGAGATGCCGCTGATGGCGCTACCAATGCTGGTAACGCTGCCGCTTCGTAACCTGCTTGCAGAAGGAAGACTCAGCATCTGGGATAGCGGCTGCTGTTGGGGGTTTTCTTTCGAGGACCCCGCCTCTGACGTGATGTTAGAACTAAGCGGTTTGTGGCCTCCCCCAAAATCCATGAGGCCAGCGCCGGCCACCGGGGCTTTCACCCGATCGGAACCGACGACGGGATTCACTCATCATTATTATCATTATCATCATTATCATCATTATCATCATTATCATCATTATTATCATTATTATTATTATTATTATTATTATTATTATTATTATTATTATTACTTCAGACTGGGTCGCTGTCCTTTGCGCTTCCTCTACGCATCCATTACTTACTTCCGTTCATTCATTCGTACCGATAAATACATTCGCTCTCTCTTTCTCTCAATTATCCAGGCATCCATCCGCTTTCTTACTTCGCAGTATACTGCCAACGTATGACACGATGTATGTCCAAGCGTCTGCACTGGTTGTCATCAGTTTCGTTACATTGTCTGGTGTAATCGTCGTTTTCAGTAACGTCTCTAGTCGCTGTCGTGGCTGAGTCGAACGAGAGCACACAAAGAACGTGTGATCAACATCGTTCCAAGCAAGTCCGGAATACGTACATTCCGGTGTCGTCACTTTGTTCATTCGGTATAGGTACTTTCGGAAGTAACCGTGTCCAGACAGGAATTGGGCGAGGTAGAAATCCACCTCGCCGTGCTTCCTGTCCTTCTAGGTTCCGACCTCTGGTATCAGTCTATGCGTCCAGCGTCCTTGTGCGTTCGCTGTCCACCTTGTCGGCCAGTCTGTTATCGTCTCTATCTGTTCCTCTGTCGCAGCGTCTGCCCTCCCAACGTTTGCGCTTCGAGCGTACAAGCGTTTCCGCTCGGACGCAAGAAGATCAATCGGTATTACGCCCGCTATCACAAAGATCGCGTTTTCGGATACGGTTCGGTACGCGCACGCAATTCTTAGTGCCCCGATTCTTTGCACGCTCGTCAAAGCCTTCGTCCGTTTCTTTACTCTTAACGCGTCTGCCCATACCTCGGCCCCGTAGAGCATGATCGAGTGGGTGACGCTCATGAGTAGTCGTCGTATGCTTGGTCTTGGTCCCCGCGTGTTCGCCATTAGTCTGCTTAAGGCCTTTGTCTTCTCTGCAGCTTTAGCGGCTGCGTTACGTACATGTGCCCAGAAGGTCAGTTTCGTGTCCAGGGTTACCCCTAGATACTTCACTTCGCTTCTGGTCGTCATTGGTTCCGTTCCTACGGTCATCGGTATTATCGTATCTATTCGTTTCCTTGTCAAAAGTATCAACTCAGTCTTTTGCAGTGCTAATTTCAGTCCTTTTTCCGTCATCCATGTGCTTACTTGTCTCATCACCTGGTTTAGTTTTAACTGAACCAGGTAGGTGTCTCGCGTTGTTATTATAGCCGCCACGTCGTCCGCGTATGCGATGAGGCATGCGTCAGTTGGCATGTCTAATCTCAATAGCCCGTCGTACATGATGTTCCAGAAGTCAGGACCCAATATTGAGCCCTGTGCGACTCCCGCTGTCAGCTGTCTACGTTGCATACCGTCCGTCGTCTCGTATGTTAGGTATCGATCCCGTAAATAGTCCCTCACAACTCGCACAAGGTAGGCGAGCACCCGGAAGGTTGTCTCCATTGCCTCCAGAATGTCTGCCCACCTCGCAGAGTTGAAAGCATTTCGTACGTCCAAGGTTGCCAAGAGTACCAGTGGCCTGGCTCCGTGGCATATGTCATTCGTCTTGTCTGCAATCCATATAACGTCTGATATTGCTCCGATTGTTGAGCGTCCTCGTCTAAAACCGTATTGTTTGTCCGATAGGTCTCCAGCAGCTTCCACCGCTGGCAACAGTCTCGGTCGTAGCAATAGCTCGTACAGCTTTCCCGATGTGTTAAGGAGGCTTAGAGGCCTATAGAAAGACAGCGAGGCAGGGTCTCCCTTACCTTTGGCAATGAGGACCAGCCGCGCGCACTTCCAAGGCCTACCGAACACTCCCGCCATCAGGCACCCGTTTTAGAGCCGCAGCAGAGCATCGGGCTATTCGGCAACGATGATCCGCAGCAGCTCACCAGGGACGCCGTCAGGTCCTGGAGCTTTTCGTGGCTTCAGCCTGGCTGCAGCACTCTCGAGCTCCGCCACCGTGAAAAATGGACATTCCATTGCTGTGTCATCGTCAGTGTCGTTCGTTCTGTTCGGTTGCGATGGGAAAAGATCTTTGACAATCCTTTCCATAGTGTCCGCGTCCTTCGTCTCTGGGGGGTTCCAGGCGCCAAGTTTGCGAGTGACAATCTTGTAGCCGTCCCCCCACGGGTCTGCATCTACTTCGTCCTCCAGTCGTCTCTAACACTGTCGTTTAGTATCGTTGATCGTCTGTCTGAGTCGTCTTTTCGTATGTTTGTATTCTCTCGAGAGAGGTTCCCCTTCGGGCCTATTCCAATCTCTCTGTGCCAGTCTACGCAGTCTCTGACATTCTCTTTTGATTTCAGCAATCTCTTGCGTCCACCAGTAGGTCTGCCGTTTGTTCTGTCTGTATCGTTACCGAGGCATCGTAGCTTCACAGATGCGCTGCAGATACTTTTCCAGATCGTCAGCACTCCGTTCATCCGCAACTCGGTCTGTCGTCCCTTGAGTCAGATCCGCAGAAGGTATCCCTATGTTCCGCAGTTGTCTCGAGAGCTCGTCCCTGTTTATTCGTCCGATGTCCCATCGTGTAGTCCGTATGTCATGTCTTTGCCTCACCGCGGTGTCATTAGTCAGGCTGAAAACAATGTACTGGTGATCACTGGCCGTGTAGTCCTCGATCACTCTCCATCCCCTCAGCCTTGTCAGCAAACTGTCCGTGGCCAGGGTAATATCTGGTATAGAGTTACCAAAGCCGGGTCGTCTATACGTAGTCACGTTGCCGTCATTTATTACTGCCAGTTCTAGTCGGGCGGCCATTTGTAAAATCAGTCGTCCGCGTCTGTTTGTTGTGGGCATCCCCCATTCGATCGCTCGCGCGTTAAAATCGCCCGCCACTATCACGTCGCCAGAGAGGTCTCTGACAGCGTCTTCCAGGGCTACCAGCTTCTCTGCGTACTCGCGCGCACTATTGTTCGGGGAAAAGTAGACACTGACGATAGTGACAGTGCCTACCCTTACCCTAGCATAGTCTTCTCCGAACCCGTAATCTGTCATCCGCGCCGCGTTTGATCCTCGCACCCACACCGCCGCCGTGTTCGAGCTGCTAGCGATCCACGTTGGTTCGGAACGGTTTCTGTACTGCTCGCTTATCATGAGCACGTCCGCGTCTGCTTCCGCCGCAATTTGAGGAAGTAGCGCGTGTGCCACGCTGCTCCTGTTCAGGTTGCATTGTAGCGTTGTCAAGTCCATTTTGTCTGTTTCGTCTTGTACTCAGTCAGCGCCGCTTTAAATGCAGCACACGAGACCGTGCCAGGCACGTGAGCTAGATCTTGGTTAGCTCGCCCCGTACAGGCATGTTTTGGCACGTCCTGCCTACACGGAGAGAAGAAACAAACCAGCGTTGTATGAACGTTTCTGCAACCGTTACCCGCCGTGAAATCGTGCTATGGTTGCGCGATATCCATGCTACTTTTGTATGATTCCATACCACGTTGGTATGATCGTCATACTATTGCTTATTTAGCCACGCCCCCTGCGCGTTTTCACCTATGATGCCTATGGAAACTTTTGGCAGGGCGGCCATACCATCGCGGTATGACATCCTGCAACTTTGCGCTGACAGCCTAACCTACAACGCTAGTCTGTTTCTTCTCTCCGTGTACATGCCCCTTTTAGCCGCATTTCCAGCAGCAGTCGCGTCTTTCCGGTCCTTTGCAATCTGCCCTCATGTGTCCGTAGCGAAGCACTTATAGCACCTCGGGACACGGAGCCTGGGTCGAATCCGACAGTTGACCCACCCGATTTTAATTCGGCCTTTCTTGAGCAGGTCCGTCGCCTCCTTTGCGTCAAACTCGCAGACAGCCAGAGCTTGTCCCCGGTTATTCGCTCCAAAGACGAGGACGTTACGCTCCGTTTCGGTCTCGGCTTCGCGATTGATCGCGTCCGCGACGTCCTGTGCTGTCGTGACACAGTCCAAGTCCATAAATTCCAATGTCCCTTTGGATGTCATGTCTTTAACTATCGCGTTTTGTCCCAGTGCGTTCTGTAAGGTCTGTTTGAAGGCCTATCGCTCTTGGTCTTGGTCCATCCATAGAAGTACCGATCCGTCTTTTGTCTTACGTATGGCTCTAATGTCCACGTGACTGTCAGTCGGGTTCACCTTCTGTCTTAGAGACTGTAAAATGTCCGCGTATGTCTTGCCCTCAGCTGGCTTGATCAGGATCGCGCCTCGCTTGGGCTTCAAGCTTGGGCGACCAACCTCGCGCGCTTTGGGCTCGTTCGTCTTTTTTGTCGACCCGTTGACGTTCATCTCCGTGTCTGTGATAGCTTTCCGCTTTTTTCGTCTCTTGACTGTCAACCAAGTATCCTTTGGCGGGGCCTCCTGTTGGGTAGAAGTTCCCGCTTCCGGACTCGGCGTCTGTCTGTCCCGTTTCCGTTTGACTCGCGGCGTTTTCTGGTGTTTGTGCGTCATCTGTTTTTGGATCTGTCGCAGATGTGTCATACGTTGGAGTTCCTGCATTCCGACCTCAACTGCTTCCTGGATCTCAACCATGCCATTCTTTATTACAATGTTGACATTCTTCTGGACCATAGTCTTCGCCTTCATATCTTTTAGGACCCTGCTTATTGCGAGAAGCTGCTCGCGCAGCTTACTCTCCGCAGTGTCCCAGATATCTGGCGATTCCCCATTGTGATCGCCCGTTCTGTCGCGGATTCCTGTTCGGTTGTCCGCTGCGTCAGCCAGGTTTCCTACTGCCGCAGTGGGAGAGCTGGGAGGCTCTGGGTGTTCGATGGGCGCAGGCTGCACTCTAAAGCCTGCTTGCAGTGACGTACTTGTCATTTTATTTTTCTCCTTTCATTACTCCTCGTGTAAGTGTGTATTTTGTGGTGGCCAGGAGGCCCCATGAATAGTGATCCAGACGCTCCGTCCTAAGCCACCCCTACCGGCAAGCGACCCGACAGTCCGGTGGCATCGACCGTCCCCCCCCCCTCCGCAGCAGGGTCCTATCCGGTCGCCGGCCGGCACTACTACAGAGGGCGGGATTTTTCGCGCAATGTACAGGGCAGCCTCCCATGGTGGCTAAGCCGGGTTCGGGCCCTCCAACTATTGGTGGCCCAGGAGTGCAAGTCTGGTGTTCAACGACAGCACCCTCCAGAGTGGAGTCGCACCTGCTGGTGAGGAAGCTTCCTCGGTAACATCATTTAACCACTAATCAAGGGGCACTGCTGCACTGTAGGCTATCCCGGAGGGAAATCCTGACATATCCATACACTCGGGAGAAACCCGTTTATAGGGCCCCCTGTCATTCATAACCCGTTGAGAGTTACCCGTTTATAGGGGCTCTCCTCCATCATTCATGAGCAAGAACCCGTTTATAGACCTGCTCGAGCCACTCTATGCCCGAATCCCCCCCCAGAGAGAGTGGCCAGTGCGTGTTTGTGTGAGTGATGAGTGGATGTGCACATCAGCAGTTACCACTATAACTGCGTCATCCGTGAGTCAGAGCTTCCCATTAGCCGTTCCCGTTATGGCGTTGCTGCAAGAGCATTGACGCGACGGGAAGCGTTTCCAGTGGGCAGTGCGTGGAACTTGGAAGTTGACGTCTGCCAAGAGCGGTGTTAACTCACTCATGGCTAGCCCACCATTATTATTATTATTATTATTATTATTATTATTATTATATATTATTATATTATTATTATTACTTCAGACTGGGTCGCTGTCCTTTGCGCTTCCTCTACGCATCCATTACTTACTTCCGTTCATTCATTCGTACCGATAAATACATTCGCTCTCTCTTTCTCTCAATTATCCAGGCATCCATCCGCTTTCTTACTTCGCAGTATACTGCCAACGTATGACACGATGTATGTCCAAGCGTCTGCACTGGTTGTCATCAGTTTCGTTACATTGTCTGGTGTAATCGTCGTTTTCAGTAACGTCTCTAGTCGCTGTCGTGGCTGAGTCGAACGAGAGCACACAAAGAACGTGTGATCAACATCGTTCCAAGCAAGTCCGGAATACGTACATTCGGTGTCGTCACTTTGTTCATTCGGTATAGGTACTTTCGGAAGTAACCGTGTCCAGACAGGAATTGGGCGAGGTAGAAATCCACCTCGCCGTGCTTCCTGTCCTTCTAGGTTCCGACCTCTGGTATCAGTCTATGCGTCCAGCGTCCTTGTGCGTTCGCTGTCCACCTTGTCGGCCAGTCTGTTATCGTCTCTATCTGTTCCTCTGTCGCAGCGTCTGCCCTCCCAACGTTTGCGCTTCGAGCGTACAAGCGTTTCCGCTCGGACGCAAGAAGATCAATCGGTATTACGCCCGCTATCACAAAGATCGCGTTTTCGGATACGGTTCGGTACGCGCACGCAATTCTTAGTGCCCCGATTCTTTGCACGCTCGTCAAAGCCTTCGTCCGTTTCTTTACTCTTAACGCGTCTGCCCATACCTCGGCCCCGTAGAGCATGATCGAGTGGGTGACGCTCATGAGTAGTCGTCGTATGCTTGGTCTTGGTCCCCGCGTGTTCGCCATTAGTCTGCTTAAGGCCTTTGTCTTCTCTGCAGCTTTAGCGGCTGCGTTACGTACATGTGCCCAGAAGGTCAGTTTCGTGTCCAGGGTTACCCCTAGATACTTCACTTCGCTTCTGGTCGTCATTGGTTCCGTTCCTACGGTCATCGGTATTATCGTATCTATTCGTTTCCTTGTCAAAAGTATCAACTCAGTCTTTTGCAGTGCTAATTTCAGTCCTTTTTCCGTCATCCATGTGCTTACTTGTCTCATCACCTGGTTTAGTTTTAACTGAACCAGGTAGGTGTCTCGCGTTGTTATTATAGCCGCCACGTCGTCCGCGTATGCGATGAGGCATGCGTCAGTTGGCATGTCTAATCTCAATAGCCCGTCGTACATGATGTTCCAGAAGTCAGGACCCAATATTGAGCCCTGTGCGACTCCCGCTGTCAGCTGTCTACGTTGCATACCGTCCGTCGTCTCGTATGTTAGGTATCGATCCCGTAAATAGTCCCTCACAACTCGCACAAGGTAGGCGAGCACCCGGAAGGTTGTCTCCATTGCCTCCAGAATGTCTGCCCACCTCGCAGAGTTGAAAGCATTTCGTACGTCCAAGGTTGCCAAGAGTACCAGTGGCCTGGCTCCGTGGCATATGTCATTCGTCTTGTCTGCAATCCATATAACGTCTGATATTGCTCCGATTGTTGAGCGTCCTCGTCTAAAACCGTATTGTTTGTCCGATAGGTCTCCAGCAGCTTCCACCGCTGGCAACAGTCTCGGTCGTAGCAATAGCTCGTACAGCTTTCCCGATGTGTTAAGGAGGCTTAGAGGCCTATAGAAAGACAGCGAGGCAGGGTCTCCCTTACCTTTGGCAATGAGGACCAGCCGCGCGCACTTCCAAGGCCTACCGAACACTCCCGCCATCAGGCACCCGTTTTAGAGCCGCAGCAGAGCATCGGGCTATTCGGCAACGATGATCCGCAGCAGCTCACCAGGGACGCCGTCAGGTCCTGGAGCTTTTCGTGGCTTCAGCCTGGCTGCAGCACTCTCGAGCTCCGCCACCGTGAAAAATGGACATTCCATTGCTGTGTCATCGTCAGTGTCGTTCGTTCTGTTCGGTTGCGATGGGAAAAGATCTTTGACAATCCTTTCCATAGTGTCCGCGTCCTTCGTCTCTGGGGGGTTCCAGGCGCCAAGTTTGCGAGTGACAATCTTGTAGCCGTCCCCCCACGGGTCTGCATCTACTTCGTCCTCCAGTCGTCTCTAACACTGTCGTTTAGTATCGTTGATCGTCTGTCTGAGTCGTCTTTTCGTATGTTTGTATTCTCTCGAGAGAGGTTCCCCTTCGGGCCTATTCCAATCTCTCTGTGCCAGTCTACGCAGTCTCTGACATTCTCTTTTGATTTCAGCAATCTCTTGCGTCCACCAGTAGGTCTGCCGTTTGTTCTGTCTGTATCGTTACCGAGGCATCGTAGCTTCACAGATGCGCTGCAGATACTTTTCCAGATCGTCAGCACTCCGTTCATCCGCAACTCGGTCTGTCGTCCCTTGAGTCAGATCCGCAGAAGGTATCCCTATGTTCCGCAGTTGTCTCGAGAGCTCGTCCCTGTTTATTCGTCCGATGTCCCATCGTGTAGTCCGTATGTCATGTCTTTGCCTCACCGCGGTGTCATTAGTCAGGCTGAAAACAATGTACTGGTGATCACTGGCCGTGTAGTCCTCGATCACTCTCCATCCCCTCAGCCTTGTCAGCAAACTGTCCGTGGCCAGGGTAATATCTGGTATAGAGTTACCAAAGCCGGGTCGTCTATACGTAGTCACGTTGCCGTCATTTATTACTGCCAGTTCTAGTCGGGCGGCCATTTGTAAAATCAGTCGTCCGCGTCTGTTTGTTGTGGGCATCCCCCATTCGATCGCTCGCGCGTTAAAATCGCCCGCCACTATCACGTCGCCAGAGAGGTCTCTGACAGCGTCTTCCAGGGCTACCAGCTTCTCTGCGTACTCGCGCGCACTATTGTTCGGGGAAAAGTAGACACTGACGATAGTGACAGTGCCTACCCTTACCCTAGCATAGTCTTCTCCGAACCCGTAATCTGTCATCCGCGCCGCGTTTGATCCTCGCACCCACACCGCCGCCGTGTTCGAGCTGCTAGCGATCCACGTTGGTTCGGAACGGTTTCTGTACTGCTCGCTTATCATGAGCACGTCCGCGTCTGCTTCCGCCGCAATTTGAGGAAGTAGCGCGTGTGCCACGCTGCTCCTGTTCAGGTTGCATTGTAGCGTTGTCAAGTCCATTTTGTCTGTTTCGTCTTGTACTCAGTCAGCGCCGCTTTAAATGCAGCACACGAGACCGTGCCAGGCACGTGAGCTAGATCTTGGTTAGCTCGCCCCGTACAGGCATGTTTTGGCACGTCCTGCCTACACGGAGAGAAGAAACAAACCAGCGTTGTATGAACGTTTCTGCAACCGTTACCCGCCGTGAAATCGTGCTATGGTTGCGCGATATCCATGCTACTTTTGTATGATTCCATACCACGTTGGTATGATCGTCATACTATTGCTTATTTAGCCACGCCCCCTGCGCGTTTTCACCTATGATGCCTATGGAAACTTTTGGCAGGGCGGCCATACCATCGCGGTATGACATCCTGCAACTTTGCGCTGACAGCCTAACCTACAACGCTAGTCTGTTTCTTCTCTCCGTGTACATGCCCCTTTTAGCCGCATTTCCAGCAGCAGTCGCGTCTTTCCGGTCCTTTGCAATCTGCCCTCATGTGTCCGTAGCGAAGCACTTATAGCACCTCGGGACACGGAGCCTGGGTCGAATCCGACAGTTGACCCACCCGATTTTAATTCGGCCTTTCTTGAGCAGGTCCGTCGCCTCCTTTGCGTCAAACTCGCAGACAGCCAGAGCTTGTCCCCGGTTATTCGCTCCAAAGACGAGGACGTTACGCTCCGTTTCGGTCTCGGCTTCGCGATTGATCGCGTCCGCGACGTCCTGTGCTGTCGTGACACAGTCCAAGTCCATAAATTCCAATGTCCCTTTGGATGTCATGTCTTTAACTATCGCGTTTTGTCCCAGTGCGTTCTGTAAGGTCTGTTTGAAGGCCTATCGCTCTTGGTCTTGGTCCATCCATAGAAGTACCGATCCGTCTTTTGTCTTACGTATGGCTCTAATGTCCACGTGACTGTCAGTCGGGTTCACCTTCTGTCTTAGAGACTGTAAAATGTCCGCGTATGTCTTGCCCTCAGCTGGCTTGATCAGGATCGCGCCTCGCTTGGGCTTCAAGCTTGGGCGACCAACCTCGCGCGCTTTGGGCTCGTTCGTCTTTTTTGTCGACCCGTTGACGTTCATCTCCGTGTCTGTGATAGCTTTCCGCTTTTTTTCGTCTCTTGACTGTCAACCAAGTATCCTTTGGCGGGGCCTCCTGTTGGGTAGAAGTTCCCGCTTCCGGACTCGGCGTCTGTCTGTCCCGTTTCCGTTTGACTCGCGGCGTTTTCTGGTGTTTGTGCGTCATCTGTTTTTGGATCTGTCGCAGATGTGTCATACGTTGGAGTTCCTGCATTCCGACCTCAACTGCTTCCTGGATCTCAACCATGCCATTCTTTATTACAATGTTGACATTCTTCTGGACCATAGTCTTCGCCTTCATATCTTTTAGGACCCTGCTTATTGCGAGAAGCTGCTCGCGCAGCTTACTCTCCGCAGTGTCCCAGATATCTGGCGATTCCCCATTGTGATCGCCCGTTCTGTCGCGGATTCCTGTTCGGTTGTCCGCTGCGTCAGCCAGGTTTCCTACTGCCGCAGTGGGAGAGCTGGGAGGCTCTGGGTGTTCGATGGGCGCAGGCTGCACTCTAAAGCCTGCTTGCAGTGACGTACTTGTCATTTTTATTTTTCTCCTTTCATTACTCCTCGTGTAAGTGTGTATTTTGTGGTGGCCAGGAGGCCCCATGAATAGTGATCCAGACGCTCCGTCCTAAGCCACCCCTACCGGCAAGCGACCCGACAGTCCGGTGGCATCGACCGTCCCCCCCCCCCTCCGCAGCAGGGTCCTATCCGGTCGCCGGCCGGCACTACTACAGAGGGCGGGATTTTTCGCGCAATGTACAGGGCAGCCTCCCATGGTGGCTAAGCCGGGTTCGGGCCCTCCAACTATTGGTGGCCCAGGAGTGCAAGTCTGGTGTTCAACGACAGCACCCTCCAGAGTGGAGTCGCACCTGCTGGTGAGGAAGCTTCCTCGGTAACATCATTTAACCACTAATCAAGGGGCACTGCTGCACTGTAGGCTATCCCGGAGGGAAATCCTGACATATCCATACACTCGGGAGAAACCCGTTTATAGGGCCCCCTGTCATTCATAACCCGTTGAGAGTTACCCGTTTATAGGGGCTCTCCTCCATCATTCATGAGCAAGAACCCGTTTATAGACCTGCTCGAGCCACTCTATGCCCGAATCCCCCCCCAGAGAGAGTGGCCAGTGCGTGTTTGTGTGAGTGATGAGTGGATGTGCACATCAGCAGTTACCACTATAACTGCGTCATCCGTGAGTCAGAGCTTCCCATTAGCCGTTCCCGTTATGGCGTTGCTGCAAGAGCATTGACGCGACGGGAAGCGTTTCCAGTGGGCAGTGCGTGGAACTTGGAAGTTGACGTCTGCCAAGAGCGGTGTTAACTCACTCATGGCTAGCCCACCATTATTATTATTATTATTATTATTATTATTATTATTATTATTATTACTATTACTATAATTATTATTATTATTATTATTATTATTATTTTTTTTTTTTTCGTGGGAAACTGGAGAAATCTTACATAAGAAGACGACGAGGGTCCGCACTCGTCGCCAGTGCCGGATTCTTACCGGCTAAAACTCCAAACCCAACGCTTTCACCTGCCCAGCCCGGAACTGTTTTTCACATTACTTCAAGCTGGGAGGCGTGTCCTGTTTCTTCTTTCCTCCCTCGATGAGACTGCCACTTATCGTGAAGCGGCCTTTCTGGCGGTATCGAGCGCGCGCCTAAAGGTGGCACAGGCGCCGGACCCCGCCACGTGAGACACTCCCTCAGCATCCTTTGATGGACAAAGAAAGCATTTGGGAGCGCTCTTGCAATTCTTAAGGTTGTGTCCAGGCTCGCCGCACTTGTAGCATGACGAGGACCTGTCCACTCCCTCACACTTCCTTTTCGTGTGCCCGAAGTCTAGGCACCGATAGCACCTCTCGACCAAGACTCGATCCCGAACGCGACAGCTTACGAAGCCGACGCAGAGATGCCGCATCGACTTCAGCTTGTCAGCGCTCTCGTGATCCAGCTTCACGATGGCTGTCTTCTGTTGACTGCGGTTTAGGCCCAAAAGCGTCACATCTCGGCCCTCAGGCGAAGAAGTAAGCACTTTATTTAGGGCTGCCACCACTTCGTCCCTCGTTGTGAGAGCGTCCAGGTCTCTGATCTCAAGGGTAACCCTTCGATCTCGGACTCGAACTTCTCCCATTCCTTGGGTAGCAGTACGCACTTTCTCCGCGAATAGTGCCTCATCGGTTTTTTTGCCTAGCCGAAGCAGGACGTCCCCCCGCCCTGTGGGCCGCACACTCAGAACCTGCGCGCCACTGTCGTCCGGATTCACTTCCTTTCGAAGCTTCCCCAGAACTTCAGCAAACGTTCGGTCCCTCGCGATTGTGACCCCCAGGGTGGATACCGGCGCCTTCTGGCGCTTTCTCCTGTCAAGAGGCGCCTGTCCCGACTTAACCGTTGGCTTCTTCTTTTCCACCACAGGCTTGGACTTGGATTGCTCCTTGTCCTTACCAGGTGGTGGCACCTCCTTGCGAGGTTTCTTCTTCTTACGGCTTTTAGAGGCCTCGGGTGCGCTTTGAGGGCCCTCCCTACTCCTCTTTTGAGACTGTATCTTAGCTGTAGCCGCGATGACGGCTTTAGCAAGGATGTCTCTTCTCTTAGGACGCCGACGATTCTCGTGGCCAACTCGATAATCCTCGACTTGGCACTTGTAATCATCGACTGCTAAAGACATCTTCTTCGTTTTCCCGTAGAGCTCTTGTACAAGAGCGTCTACGGTTTTCAGCCCTGTTTTGACGACCATGGAAATGTTAGGCTGCTTTGCACAAGCTGCCAACATTGCCTGAAGTTCTTTTTTCAGATGGTCGTAAGTGAAGTCGATCTCCTCCTGCGCCTTCTCCACCTTCTTGTATTCCTTACGGAACACTTCTATCTCCTGTTGAGATTCTCTGCTATAGGCAGAGATGCCGCTGATGGCGCTACCAATGCTGGTAACGCTGCCGCTTCGTAACCTGCTTGCAGAAGCAAGACTCAGCATCTGGGATAGCGGCTGCTGTTGGGGGTTTTCTTTCGAGGACCCCGCCTCTGACGTGATGTTAGAACTAAGCGGTTTGTGGCCTCTCCCAAAATCCATGAGGCCAGCGCCGGCCACCGGGGCTTTCACCCGATCGGAACCGACGACGGGATTCACTCCTAGTTTGGAGTTGCCCGCTTTGGGTAGCATGTTTTCATCTCGCTTGCTCATACTTCTGGTTGTACTGTTTGGTCCACGGAGATTATTTTATTTCACCTCTACCCTTCACGCTAGAGTGACGAGCATTCTCCCATCCGCCACCCGGGGGACGCGCCGCATACGGGGACAGGACACCCCGCGCGGATTATTGTTATTGTTATTGTTATTATTATTATTATTATTATTATTATTATTATTATTATTATTATTATTATTATTTCAGTCGGCAACCACTTATTACAGGGGCATGCCAGACACGTGGGTATTCCCTTTGAGCTCTGTTTATTATTTCTCATTTTTGGCCTTCCCAAGTGTTCAGCAATGCTATTCTTTCACCTGAGTGAGCTTTCTAATGGGTCCTTGGTCTTTTTTAGAAAGGCACACCCTAGAAGCCCTGCTATACGGCAAGTATTCTCTGGACATCCCATCTAGAGGTATCCCTTGAATCATTTAGAAATTCACCTGTAAGGTACCATTTTTTTTCGTCACGATTCTGGAGCATGTGCTGTATTTTTGTTAAGTTTCTTAAGCCCTTCTACTCAGTGTCTGTTTATTGCATTCCCGAGTGTGGCTTTAGCTTGTCTGCATCTTGCAGTGTTTATCCATGCTCTTGGGTGTTCCTTTTCTAGCCATTCTCTTAGCAATTTCATGAGGTAGTTGTATGGCATTTTCACTGCCAGGCTTGGTTCTATATGTTTTCCATTTGTACCTATCTTTGCTAGGTCATCGGCTATTTCATTACCGTGTATGCCTACATGACTTGGTATCCATGATAGAGTTAGCCCCTTGTTCTCCTCTGCCAAGCTATAGAATGTCCTATGACATTCCCAGATTAGAAAGGACTTGGTAGTGTATTTGTTCAGAATCTGTAGCTCTGTTCTGTTGTCCGAGAAGATATATATCTCCTCGTCTCTACAATTCTCCTTTGCCGCTTTTGCGCATTGCAGAATTGCAAATGTTTCCACTTGGAAAGTGATTATGTATTCCTTTAAAGAATATACCCTACCTTTCCCATTGGTTCCTTCTTTGATCCATCACTGTACCAGAGTTCTTTGCCTTCCGGTATCCTGACTCGTCCTTCCCTCCAGTCGTCTTTGGTAGGGAGGCTGACTTTGTATCTCATCTTGAAAAGGAACTCTATGTTACATCTATTATAAGCCCTCGTATAAGCTTTCTCTTAAATTTTGTGGTAGCATATTTAAAAGTCCTATATCCGTTCGTTGATTAAAAACATTTCTAATCCTCAAGTATCCTATAATGGCTTCTGCCTTAAGGGGATGTCGTACCCGACAAAACATTGTTGTGCAGGTCCGCGCATTCTGTTTTATCGATACCCTACATAAAATTAACTTAACAGAAAACATGTCTGGCGTCCTCTGTATTATATATTAATACATATTTAGTTCCATGCCCATAGATTGTGCTAATAAGCAGTAATGTAATATAAGCTATAGAACACAACGCTAGTAAAAGTAATTACAAAATTGATCGTAAAAAAAATTTAAAATTACTGTAAAAGTAAATGCATAGTTTACTGCAAAACTTATAAGTATATAAATTTTATTCAATACGTAACCATTTCTTAAATTAATATAGAAATGTTGTCGGTCTAGCTGAGCTAACGTCTAACGACTCTAAGAACTCCAAGTTGCTCACTCGAAAAGGCACGACAATTCGCCGTGTATCAATCCCGAGGACAACGTTATGAAGGCCACAATCCGCCAAACATAAACCAAAAGGAGAAAGAAGAAGCAAATAAAATACTAAGTTATAAAATTGAAAATATTTTAAATAAGAAAGAAAGAAATTTTATATCTTGAAGTATTAACGATTTTTTGAGGGATAATCCGGGTAAGTAAAATAAAACTTTCTTTCTTTACTCAACCATATATGCATAAAAACGTACGACGATTCGTCTGCCAGGTCTTGCAGACCTCTTCTGGTACTAAATTTATTAAACACACCAAGAAGAATTACAACAATAAACAATTTTTTTTTAAAATTAACACAAAAATATACAGGTCATTACCAAGCTTCACAGGAAGTGAACAAATTTTACGTTACTCATCGACTAAAGTAGAGTCCAATGATAATCATACCATTGTTAACATATATATATATATATATATACTAGGGGGGCTTCGCCCCCCTGCGCGCTTCGCGCGCCAACCCCCTATTTTTAATTTCGAAAAAGGTTTTTCGTAATAAATTTATTTTAAATAATGTTTTAAATTATATTACTTTTTCACTACCATGGACACCTTGGAAATAACCCGATTCACACAACACCTAGGAGGTACTGTTATAATGCAATGGGTTTTATACCAAAAATTTAATTTTTTTTTAAATACGATTATAATTTATAAATAAAAGTTTTTACCAAAATTTAGTATAATGAAAATAGAATAATAGTAATAAAAAAAATAAAGACATTAAATGTTAACTGTAAATTTTAAACTACATGAATTCCTATAAATTCCTTAAATTTATATTTTAATAATTATAAATGTTAATGAAAAATTAACTTACCAAAAATAGTAAAGTGCATATACTTACTAAATTGTAGTATTTAGTAACTACTTATGAAAATTTTGGAAAATTTTAAACGGATCTAAATAGAACTTCACCTCCTTAAATTAATTTCTTTAATGACAAAGGATCATCGCCAAAAGTTCTATGGCATTAATATTTTGTACTTTTAGAGTAATAAGACTTTCTTCTTAAATAAATAAATTTTTTTATTATCTTTTATTAATTTTATAGAACTATTTATATAATTTTAGTGGCATATAAATAAAAACCTGTTTCTTCCATTTCTCCCGTAATTCGTAATTTGCACCCTCTTTCAAAATTTGTGTTTTAATCCATAATTTTATCCAATTTATTTTTTCCTTTCGTTACAGAGCCCATATATTTATCTTCATTATTATAATCAAATTCATTCCTTAGAAAACCTTCTGTTTCTAATAAATACATACTTGTTTATTTAAAATATTGTTTTCTATAAACATACATAATCTACTCACTTATATATCCATTCAATTTTGAAATATTAATAAAAAAATATTTAAATTAAATGCTCCTAAATTAATAGTTTTTGAAAATCTATTGAAATATAATTAGTATTTTATATTGCCACTGTTAAAATTTGAATTTTCTTTTGCCTATACTGTTTATAATAGAATTATCTTAAAAATGCAATAAATAATATATTTAATTTTTAACTTATTGTATATTTCACATATAGATATTTGGAAAAGTGTATGTTATACTTGATTAATATTTATTTAATCTTCAAACAATTTTGCATCTGTATTTAAAGCATTACATTGCATTTTAGATCCGTTATGATATTATTGAGTATACGTTTAAACATTTTATGAGTTTCATCAAGAATGAGTAAGCTAATACACATTCTTTCAAGTTATGTTCAAAAATTTTTTTTGCGCAAGGAAAAAATACATATATTATGTATTCTTGAAAAAACAATTTTAAAATATATATATATTATATAAATATTCCGCCGCACGCACACACACCCACATACATACATTTATATATATACATATATATGGTCTATTTCACGTCAAGTGGTACGATGAAAATTTTAAATCACTCCAAAATTTGAGAAAAGGCTGGAAACATCTTCCAGAACATACAAAAAAAATTTAAGTGTTAAAAATAATTTGCTTAAGAGTTATTCGACCATGAAAAGTGGAAATTTTTCAATTTTTTAGAAAAATTTCTATTTTTTAAGCCATTTATCTCAAAATTTGTTGATTTTTTTGAAAAAACATTACAAACAACTTTTGTTTAAATTAATCTTTAGAACTTATCTACCATGGTTACATTTCTTAATTTTAAAATCTCGAAGAGATAGAACACCCGGACATATTGAATATCAAAAAAAAGGCTACCACACCATAATCGATTTTAATCTAATACCTCTCAAAAGTTCACATTTTTCGCGAGCTTTCGAATGCCTTGGGTTAGCTTATTGGCCAAGACCGCTGTTGTAAGTTATGCCTCATAAACCTCATAAAATCACTAATTTTCACGTATTTTAGGACATAACTTACACCAAAGGTGTAATATATATAATATATATATGGGGTATTCCACGTGAAGTGGTCCGATAAAAATTTTAAAATGCACCAAATTTTGAGTACACATTGCAAATGTTTTTCAGAATACAGAAAAAAATTTTTAGGTACTGGAATTTATTAGCTCAAAAGTTATTATAACCTCAAAAAGTGAACTTTTTCCAGTTTTTTTCAACACCAGCTGGGTTTATCGCTATTTAACTCAAAATCTATCAACTTTTAATATACAACATTATTTGTAACATTCGTTGCTAATTATGTGTAGAATTTATCATTCTGGGTTAGAATTTCTAATCTTAAGGTCAATGTTACATAAACTACATGTCAATATTCAACTTAAAAAGAGTGTAAGTTTGCCACAATTGATTTTTTTATCCAAAAGTCTAAAAGAAAGCTTGGAGCAATACCTTTCAAATGGTCTGTAGCATTTTTATGGCCTTCAATTCTGTAAAAAGTTATGATAATTTAAAGAAACACCATATTTTTTTAAAAATTTAAATGGGAAATACCATGTTAATTTTTGTGAATTTTTTGTCTTTCTTTAAATTATCATAACTTTTTACAGAATTGAAGGCTATAAAAATGCTACAGACCATTTGAAAGGTATTGCTCCAAGCTTTCTTTTAGACTTTTGGATAAAAAAATCAATTCTGGCGCACTTACACTTTTTTTTAAGTTGAATATTGACATGTAGTTTAAGTAATATTGACCTTGAGATTAGAAATTCTAATCCAGAAGAATAAATTCTACACATAATTAGCAACGAATGTTACGTATAATGTTGTATAGTAAAAGTTGATAGATTTTGGGTTAAATAGCGATGAACCCAGCTGTTGTTGAAAAAAACTGGAAAAAGTTCACTTCTTGAGGTTAGAATAACTTTTGAGCTAATAAATAACAGTACCTAAAAATTTTTTTCTGTATTCTGAAGAACATTTGCAATGTGTACCCAAAATTTGGTGCATTTTAAAATTTTGATTGGACCACTTCACGTGGAATACCCCATATGTATGGTAATGAACAATTAACTTACCAAAAATAGTAAAGTGCATATACTTAATTGTAGTATTTAGTAAAGACCTATTAAAATTTTAGATTATTTTAAACGGATCTAAATAGAACTTTACCTCCTAAAATTAATTTATTGAAGTCATCGCCAAGAGTTCTGCATGTCATTAATATTTTGTACTTTTAGAGTAATAAAACTTTCTTCTTAATTAAATTAATTTTTGTATTAGTTTTAAAGAATTATTTATAATATGTTAGCGGTATATAAATAAAAACCTGTTTCTTCCATTTCTCCCGTAATTCGTAATTTGCACCCTCTTTCAAAATTTGCGTTTTAATCCATAATTATATCCAATTTAATTTTCCCTTTAGTTATAGAGCCCATATATTTATTTTAATTATTATAAACAAAGGCATTCCTTAAATAACCTTTTGTATCTAATAAATACATACTTGTTTATTTAAAATATTGTTTTATATAAATATACGTAATCTACTTACTTATATATCCATACAATTTTTAAATTTGATTTGAATAATATTTAAATTAAATACTAGTATAATAATGATTTTCGAAAAACTTTTGAAATGTAATTCGTATTTTATATTGCCACTGTTAAAATTTGAATTTTCTTTTGCCATTACTGTTTATAAAAGAATTATCTTAAAAATGCAATAATTAATGTATTTAATTTTTAATATATTGTATATTTCACATATAGATATTTGGAAAAGTGTATGTTATACTTGATTAATATTTATTTTATCTTCGAAAAATAGTGCATATTTTTAAAAACATTACATTAAATTTTAGGTCCGTTTTTATTTTATGAGTTTTATCAGGAATAAGTAAACTAATACACATTCTTTCAAGTTATATTCACAACTTTTTTTTGCGCACGGAAAAAATACATATATTATCTATTCTTGAAAAAACAAATAACACGTACACACACACACGCACACGCACACGCACACGCACACGCACACGCACACGCACACGCACACACACGCACACGCACACACGCACACGCACACGCACACGCACACGCACACGCACACGCACACACATATGCACGCACGCACGCACGCACGCACACACACACACACACACACACACGCACGCACGCTCGCGCACACACATACACACTTATATATATGACATATATATATAACATATATATATGTCATATATATATATATAACATATATATAACATATGTATATAACATATATATATGTCATATATATATAACATATATATGACATATATATATAACATGTATATATGACATATATATATATATATAACATATATATATGACATATATATATATATAACATATATATGACATATCGTCGCCTCCGAATAAAAACATTCTAACTCAGAAATCGCTTGGAAAATACGTTAACTCAGAATTCGCTTGGAGAACACGTTAACTCAGAATTCGCTTGGAGAACACGTCAACTCAAAAATCGCTTGGAAAACACGTTAACTCAGAATTCGCTTGGAGAACACGTTAACTCAGAAATCGCTTGGAGAACATGTTAACTCAGAAATCGCTTGGAAAACACGTTAACTCAAAATTCGCTTGGACAACACGTTAACTCAAAAATCGCTTGGAGAAGACTTTAACTCAAAAGTTGCTTGAAGAACACGTTAATTCAGAGGATGATTTTTGGCGCCTCGATTTAAGTTGGCACCACTACCAAAAATTTTTAACAGTTCAAGAATAAATAAAAAAACTTTCATATATTTATACACGTATTTTTTTTTTAATTTCTCTAAGCGTTCTTATTATACACTAATGCGTTCTCCTAAAAAAGGTGGAAAATTCTTTAAATATTTAAGAAAATCGTAGAAATTAGTGTTTTCGATAACTTTATGAAATCGATATTTATACGGGCTCTCCATAAATGTGTAAAAGTACATAAATTTATTTCTACTATAAAATATAGTACACAGGTGTATATTCTCTCAGATAAAAGTTGTCGCCTCAGCATAAGCGAGGATAATAATATAATTCATTTGAGGGGATTATCGGATATTACTCCAGAAGTGTAAATAAAACTATTCACCCTGTTCACTTTGATAATAGCTTACTTAATTATATGAATTTCTAAATTAATTCAATGCTGTTAAATTTTGTATTAATTAACTTAAATAATGAATTTAATTTTGACTTAATTATAATATATATATATATATATGTGTGTGTGTGTGTGTGTGTGTGTGTGTGTGCGTGTGTGTGTGTGTGTGTGTGTGTATAAAGTATACTTTGCGTCGCAAGGGGGAATACAGTTGAACTTTCTCCCATACAAAATATTTTTTAGATAATCGCTAAAACTAAACAACGCAAATTTTTTAATATTTATATTAAAAACAATATAATTATGAAATAATGCAATTTCATAAAAATAAAGTACCAACACATCACAATATCAATTCTTTCAAATATTTATTCTACGATTTATAGTAGAAATAAATTTATGTACTTTTACACATTTATGGAGAGCCCGTATAAATATCGATTTCATAAAGTTATCGAAAACACTAATTTCTACGATTTTCTTAAATATTTAAAGAATTTTCCACCTTTTTTAGGAGAACGCATTAGTGTATAATAAGAACGCTTAGAGAAATTAAAAAAAAAATACGTGTATAAATATATGAAAGTTTTTTTATTTATTCTTGAACTGTTAAAAATTTTTGGTAGTGGTGCCAACTTAAATCGAGGCGCCAAAAATCATCCTCTGAATTAACGTGTTCTTCAAGCAACTTTTGAGTTAAAGTCTTCTCCAAGCGATTTTTGAGTTAACGTGTTGTCCAAGCGAATTTTGAGTTAACGTGTTCTCCAAGCGAATTCTGAGTTAACATGTTCTCCAAGCGATTTCTGAGTTAACGTGTTCTCCAAGCGAATTCTGAGTTAACGTGTTTTCCAAGCGATTTTTGAGTTGTCTAAAGAAAACTTGAATATCTAGTTTTTTAAATTCTTTTCTTATTCTTTCAGATAAACCTCTAACATACGATATAACAACAAATGCATCATCTTTAATTTCAACTCTAACTTTTAATTTTCTATTATAAATTTGATTCACTCTCTCTTCAATCACTCTATTAATCAAATCTATCGGATAATTATTATTAACAAAAGTTTTTTTAACTAAATCCAAATTTACTTTTCTAAAATCACCGTGTGACAGTTTAACACCAATCTTGTCACTGAACTGGTGATGAGAATGAAAATTTAAAAATCTACCCGACCAAGTAGGCTTTCTTTACCAATTTATTTATTTTTATCATCTCTAATAACTTTAGTATCTAAAAAATTTAATTCTTTATCAATCTCAACCTCTACTGTAAATTTAATTCTATCATGAATTGAATTAAAAACATCAATCATTTCATCAACATTTTTTGAGGGTATAAATATCGGTGTGGAATAGTTTTTCATTTCAATCCCTGATGAGGAGCAGCAGCGAGCTCGAAACGTCGGACAACATATTTGGGGTGAGTAGTAGATTTTTGGTGCAGGGGGGCAGTCAGTTTGCTTTATTAATAATTTGTTTTATTTTCAGTTAGAGTTTTTAATTTTTAATTTTTTATTTTATTTTTAGTTTTATAGATTCTTCGGGGGTGATTATAAGTAGGGGCAATCTGACTGCCCATATATTTAATTTGTTATTGACTGTAAGACCGATAAAAATATTAATTAAGTTAGTTATACTACATTTTTGAGATTTTTTGACCCTCCATTGTGTATTTTAAATAATTGTTGCGATGATGAGGGTCACAGTAAAAAACACAAATTTTTACTTTTTTGTACAACGTTTCATCTGCTTATTTGCAGACCTCTTCAGGTACTGAAATATTTATTGAACACAACTATATAAATTATAACAATACATCAATATAGACAATTATAGAAAACCGTTATATACCTATGACACTGAACGAACGAAAACAATTAATACTGCTCAAGGAGCTAAGTCGAATAACAAGAACATATGGAAAGCACCTGTATTTATATCAATACAATTTTGAATGTGTAAGTAATACATCGATTGTTTTATCACATACACACGGAGAGAAGAAACAGACTAGCGTTGTAGGTTAGGCTGTCAGCGCAAAGTTGCAGGATGTCATACCGCGATGGTATGGCCGCCCTGCCAAA
The DNA here is from genome assembly GCA_026168455.1 of Theocolax elegans. Taxonomy (NCBI): domain Eukaryota; kingdom Metazoa; phylum Arthropoda; class Insecta; order Hymenoptera; family Cerocephalidae; genus Theocolax; species Theocolax elegans. Next base: position 31,969,314 of record CM047427.1, on the reverse strand, counting down.
AGTTTCCATAGGCAATAGGTGAAAACGCGCAGGGGGCGTGGCTAAACAAGCAATAGTATGACGACCATACCAACGTGGTATGGAATCACACAAAGTAGTATGGATATCGCGCAACCATAGCACGATTTCACGGCGGGTAACGTGTTCTCCAAGCGAATTCTGAGTTAACATGTTCTCCAAGCGATTTCTGAGTTAACGTGTTCTCCAAGCGAATTCTGAGTTAACGTGTTTTCCAAGCGATTTTTGAGTTGACGTGTTCTCCAAGCGAATTCTGAGTTAACGTGTTCTCCAAGCGAATTCTGAGTTAACGTATTTTCCAAGCGATTTCTGAGTTAGAATGTTTTTATTCGGAGGCGACGATATATATATGTCATATATATATATAACATATATGTATGTCATATATATATAACATATATATATAACATATATATGTGACATATATATATATAACATATATATGACATATATATATAACATATATATATGACATATATATAAAACATATATATGACATATATATATAAAACATATATATATATGTTGAATTCTGAATTCTTAGACACGGCGGCGGCGGCGGCGGCGGCGAAATATTTATATATTATAGAGATATATATATATATATATATATTACACAGTTTTGCCGAGTTACAAAATTCGAGGAAATGACAAACAGACTTTTAAAAACCAGATTGAGAGCTATCCGTAGAAACATAAAATCAGTTATAAAATGCCTTTATAAATACTGCTTAACATGAGCGTATCTTCTTTCCTATTAATCGTATTTTTTATACTATTAATATAAAGCATCTCAGACATTAATTGTTTTTCATTATTTATACATCCACATGTAATTTTACTACAGACTCTGGATTTCCAGATTTTTTGTGTTCATAAATATGTTTTTTGAGAGCTCTTTTTGTTTCGCCTACATACGCTGCTGAATAATTTACTGAAACTGAATACCAAATACTGAAAGAACTTAATGAAAAGGAACATTTGGATATAAAATATCACAAAAATAAACAACACCACAATACTCCATTTTCTTCCCCGCATCTTTACCCAATTCTATCACATTCGACAATTTATTACTAATAATTGGAATTGTTGATACCTATATTATATTTTTTCAGCATAACAGAGCTTTTTTTAAAAAAGTTTTTATAAAACGGTAAAGAAAGCGAAAACAATGGCCGCATTTTGTCGGTTATTGTTTTATTTTTAATAAATCTAATTTTCCGTAACCTCTCTTGAATTGTGGTGTTACAAAACTTATTTGGATAATTATTTTTGCGCAAAATCTGTTTTACAATCTAAACATTAAAGCGATGAAATCCAAGATCAGATAATAAAATTGCTCTATCAATTAGATTATATAGAATATTTTTCTTTTATTTATCAGTGTGATTAGAATTAAAATTGAGAATTCTATCAGAATTGGATGGTTTGATATACCAGTTGGTCAAAATATTATTATTTTTCTAATAAAATTATTTTTCTAATATAAAGAAATGTCTAAAAAATTAATTAATATTTTTATCGGTCTTACAGTCAATAACAAATTAAATATATCGTCAGTCAGATTGTCCCTACTTATAATCACCCCCGAAGAATCTATAAAACTAATAATAAAAATAAAAAATTAAAAATTAAAAACTCTAACTGAAAATAAAACAAATTATTAATAAAGCAATCTGACTGCCCCCCTGCAACAAAAATCTACTCACCCCAAATATGTTGTCCGACGTTTCGAGCTCGCTGCTGCTCCTCATCAGGGACTGAAATGAAAAACTATTCCACACCAATATTTATACCCTCAAAAAAGGCCTCCCCACTCCAAGGACCCACACCCAAACAAATTCACACCAATAAACTAAGTTAAGTTAAGATAGGATGATAAATCTTATTTAATTTACTTGACTCTAACATTAAATTAACATTCTTATCATTCCTAAATATATGAATATTCTCAAGACTTTCTCTTTTAAATTTATTCATAATATTTTGTTCTAAAATTTCTACATTATTAAAATCAAATGAATGAACAAAATCTAAACAATGCTGTTTCAAACCCGATGCGACAGATACACTCCTCAAACTATATTTATGTTCATAAACTCTCTTTTTGAAATGTCTACTAGTTTGACCAATGTAACACTTATCACAATCAATACAATTTATTTTATAAACAACTCCAGATTTATCCTTTCTATCTCTATCCTTACAATTATTAAACAAAAAACTTAAATTATTAATATTTCTAAAGAAAACTTGAATATCTAGTTTTTTAAATTCTTTTCTTATTCTTTCAGATAAACCTCTAACATACGGTATAACAACAAATGCATCATCTTTAATTTCAACTCTAACTTTTAATTTTCTATTATAAATTTGATTCACTCTCTCTTCAATCACTCTATTAATCAAATCTATCGGATAATTATTATTAACAAAAGTTTTTTTAACTAAATCCAAATTTACTTTTCTAAAATCACCGTGTGACAGTTTAACACCAATCTTGTCACTGAACTGGTGATGAGAATGAAAATTTAAAAATCTACCCGACCAAGTAGGCTTTCTTTACCAATTTAATTTATCTTTATTTTTATCATCTCTAATAACTTTAGTATCTAAAAAATTTAATTCTTTATCAATCTCAACCTCTACTGTAAATTTAATTCTATCATGAATTGAATTAAAAACATCAATCATTTCATCAACATTTTTTGAGGGTATAAATATCGGTGTGGAATAGTTTTTCATTTCAATCCCTGATGAGGAGCAGCAGCGAGCTCGAAACGTCGGACAACATATTTGGGGTGAGTAGATTTTTGGTGCAGGGGGGCAGTCAGATTGCTTTATTAATAATTTGTTTTATTTTCAGTTAGAGTTTTTAATTTTTTATTTTTTATTTTTATTTTTAGTTTTATAGATTCTTCGGGGGTGATTATAAGTAGGGGCAATCTGACTGCCCATATATTTAATTTGTTATTGACTGTAAGACCGATAAAAATATTAATTAAGTTAGTTATACTACATTTTTGAGATTTTTTGACCCTCCATTGTGTATTTTAAATAATTGTTGCGATGATGAGGGTCACACAGTAAAAAATACAAATTTTTACTTTTTTGTACAACGTTTCATCTGCTTATTTGCAGACCTCTTCAGGTACTGAAATATTTATTGAACACAACTATATAAATTATAACAATACATCAATATAGACAATTATAGAAAACCGTTATATACCTATGACACTGAACGAACGAAAACAATTAATACTGCTCAAGGAGCTAAGTCGAATAACAAGAACATATGGAAAGCACCTGTATTTATATCAAAACAAATTTTGAATGTGTAAGTAATACATCGATTGTTTTATCTACATACATAGGTCGAAATTAAATCAAACCATTATATTTGTATATTGTCGGTGTAGAAATCGTGTATCTTCTTTCCTATTTAAAGTACCATTATAATAATTAATATATAACATTTCTGAAATTAAACGTTTTTTATAACAAGGTTCATAGTCTAATATTGTTACATTCGTCCAATTAAATTCATGATCTTTATTATTTGCAATATGTGCAGTAACAACTGCATCCGGGTTATTATTTTTTTGATGTTCTTTATTCTTGTTTTAAAACCACGTTTTGTTTCACCTATATATGTAGCCAGACAATTTTTAAAATTAAACTTATATACTACACCAGTCATATCCTACTTCGATGTTTTGTCTTTACCTAAAGTTATAACATTATCTAATTTTTTGCACATTACCGGACAAACATTTATATTGTATTTTTTTAACATTTTTGAACATTTATTATAAAAATCTCTGTTATACGGTAGTGATATTGTACATATTGTAGGTCGCGTTTTCATAAATTTGTTGTTATTTTCATATTTTATTTTTCTAAATCTATTTTCAATAGCCGAGTTAATAAATTTCAAGGGATAGTCATTCATTCTCAGTAATTCTTTAACTATATTCATATTATCCTTATGAAATTGTTGGTGAGACAATTTTAACGCTCTGTCTATTAAATTATACACAATATTGCGCTGTTGAACAGTATGATTAGATTTAAAACTCAATAACCTAGTAGAATTTGATGTTTTTCTAAACCAATTCGTAAAAATATTATTATTCTTTTTAATAAGTAAAATATCTAGAAAATTTATACAATTATTTGTTTCTATCTCATGTGTAAATTTTAAACGTTCATTATAATTATTAAAAACATTGAGAACTAAATCTACTTGATCTTTGTGTATACATAAAATAGTATCGTCAACATATCTAAAGTAAAAAATCGGAGAACAATTAAATTTTTCTTTTAATTCTAATAAACAATGAGTTTCCAGATCATCCATCACTAAACCCGCAAATAATGGTGATATTGGTGAACCCATTGGCGAACCAAAAATTTGTTTATATATTTTATTATTAAACGTAAAGAAAGTAGTGTCAAACGAAAACCCTATGATATTGCGAATTTCATCAAAAGGTATCTTATATTTATTATGTATAAAATTAAATCGCCTATCAAGACTGTCAAGGACTTCATTACACGGAATGTTAGTAAATAAAGAGCTGACGTCTAAAGACAACATAATATAGTCAGCTGGTATAATAATATTTTCTAATTTTCCTTTTAATTCAAAACTGTTGTTTATGTGAGATTTTGGTTTTGGTATGATATTTTTAATCTCATCATAAATTATTTTAGCTAAGAAATGTGTTGGACTATTAATTGTGGAGATAATCGGTCTTAAAGGAAAATTTATTTTATGTATTTTTGGAAGTTCATATGCATACGCTAACCACGTATTGGTTTGAGTTAAAGAATTTTTGTGATAGACTCTTGTTAAGCATTCATTATTATTTAAATTTTTCAAAATTGCATAAACATCAGATTGTAGTTTTTTCAACGGGTTCTTATTTTGAGGAATATATGTATTCTTATCACTTAATAAATTAGTCGTTTTATCTAAATAGTCATTTTTGTTTAAACAAACAGTTAAATTACCTTTATCAGAATTTGTGAAAAATATGTCTGGATTGTCTATCAAGAATTTTTTTGTAGCTATTAACTCATTATTTAATTCTCGATTATTGTAAGTTATGTGTTCTGAATGTCTTGCTTCAAATTTGATATTTTTAACAATAGTTTCTCTTATTTCATTTTTTATATCCGAATTTATGTCAGTGTTCTCTAAGCTGCTTTCTACGTTTTTTATTATATTTACTACATCTTTATTAGAAAATTCCGAATTACAATTAAACTTTCTCCCTAAAGACACTAAATTTATCACTTCATTAGGAATATCAATATCCGTTAAATTTTTAATCCATTGACATTTATGCTTATTATATTCCTTAGTTTTATTAAATTTAATTAGATTTAATAATTTTTTCTCTATTAATCTTGAAATTTCTTAATAAACTTTTTTACATTTCATTTCGGTAAATTTGAAAAAAATTAGATAATGTTATAACTTTAGGTAAAGACAAAACATCGAAGTAGGATATGACTGGTGTAGTATATAAGTTTAATTTTAAAAATTGTCTGGCTACATATATAGGTGAAACAAAACGTGGTTTTAAAACAAGAATAAAGAACATCAAAAAAATAATAACCCGGATGCAGTTGTTACTGCACATATTGCAAATAATAAAGATCATGAATTTAATTGGACGAATGTAACAATATTAGACTATGAACCTTGTTATAAAAAACGTTTAATTTCAGAAATGTTATATATTAATTATTATAATGGTACTTTAAATAGGAAAGAAGATACACGATTTCTACACCGACAATATACAAATATAATGGTTTGATTTAATTTCGACCTATGTATGTAGATAAAACAATCGATGTATTACTTACACATTCAAAATTTGTATTGATATAAATACAGGTGCTTTCCATATGTTCTTGTTATTCGACTTAGCTCCTTGAGCAGTATTAATTGTTTTCGTTCGTTCAGTGTCATAGGTATATAACGGTTTTCTATAATTGTCTATATTGATGTATTGTTATAATTTATATAGTTGTGTTCAATAAATATTTCAGTACCTGAAGAGGTCTGCAAATAAGCAGATGAAACGTTGTACAAAAAAGTAAAAATTTGTGTTTTTACTGTGTGACCCTCATCATCGCAACAATTATTTAAAATAGTTATACTACAGTTGACATAAGTAATATTTTATTAGTCTAAAAAATTAATAACATTATTTTTTTCCACCTCATGAGTGAATCTTAATTCATCACTGTGATTATTAAAAACATCTAAGAAATCTCTATATGCTCTTTTTAATACATAAAATTGTATCATCAACATATCTATAGTAAAACAACGGAGAGCAATTGTAAACATTTTTTAATTTTAATAAATAATAGGAGAACCAAAAAATTGTTAATTAATAGTATTATTGAAAGTGAAAAAAGTATTGTCGAATAAAAACTTCATAATGTCGCGATCGTATTCAAATGGTATATTACAGTTATTATAAATATTATTAACGCGTCGATCCAAACTGTCAAGCACGGCTGAGCATGGGATGTTAGTAAATAAAGATTTAACATCAAGTGACATAATAATGTAATCATCTGGAACCGTTATTTTTTTCAAAAAGGCTTTGAATTCGAAACTGTTATTGATGTGAGATTTTGGTTTAGGTATCGATTTTTTAAGGTTGTCATAAATTAATCTGGATAAATAATAATTAATTTTTTTCTTTGTGAATTTTAGGCAATTCGTAGGCTTTCGCTAAACAAGTATTGGTTTGGGTTAATTGATTCTTGTGATATTTTTTATCCAAATGTTCCTTTTCATTAAGTTCTTACAGTATTCAGTATTCAGTTTCAGTAAATTATTTAGCAGCGTATGTAGGCGAAACAAAAAGAGCTCTCAAAAAACGTATTTATGAACACAAAAAATCTGGAAATCCAGAGTCTGTAGTAAAATTACATGTGGATGTATAAATTATGAAAAACGATTAATCTCTGAGATGCTTTATATTAATAGTATAAAAAATACGATTAATAGGAAAGAAGATACGCTCATGTTAAGCAGTATTTATAAAGGCATTTTATAACTGATTTTATGTTTCTACGGATAGCGCTCAATCTGGTTTTTAAAAGTCTGTTTGTCATTTCTTCGAATTTTGTAACTCGGCAAAACTGTGTAATATATATATATGTTAACAATGGTATGATTATCATTGGACTCTACTCTAGTCGATGAGTAACGTAAAATTTGTTCGCTTCCTATGAAGCTTGGTAATAACCTTTATAAAAAAAAAATTTTGGTAGTTTCCACGTACACCTTTTTACAGGTTTTTACGTATCCCCTACACCTTTATTATTCCATTTCATTCCATTTCCAATTTTTACCCCCTCTTTACCCCACCTTCTCGCATTCGCCCGGGGTTATGCCCGTGGAGAGAGGGAAAACCTGTAGCCAAACCCGTTGGGATAAATGCCATTCAGGAAAACCTCCTCCGAGAAGGGCGGTGTATTCGAGAACAATTCTGTTTGGGTGGCAAGGTCACATTGCGTAGACTTTGACACCGAAACCGAATGCCTCACACACCTCCCGCTCACGTTGTGGAATGTGAAAAAACACCTAACCGATCATTTAAGCTAAGTCCGAGAACGGTCACTCATCCAAGTGCCAACCGCGCTCGGTGCTGCTTAACTTTCATGACCGGCCGAGGTGCGTTTCCGCCACTCCGCCACCGTGTCGGTCGGTAATAACCTTTATATTTTTGTGCTAATTTTTTAAAAAATTTTTTATTGTGTTTGTAATTCTTATTGGTGTGGTTAATAAATTTAGTACCAGAAGAGGTCTGCAAAACCTGGCAGACGAAACGTCGTACGTTTTTATGTATATATAGTTGAGTAAAGAAAGAAAGTTTTATTTTACCTACCCAGATTATCCCTCAAAAAATCGTTAATACTTTAAGATATACAAACTATGGAGGGAATGCATTCACAAAGAAATTTTATGTCTATGTTGTTTTGTCTTGGGACCGTCCGCCAGAACTCATCAGTGGGGCGCAGACAGGCCCTACCCCAGATACACAAGACAATATTACGGAATCAAAATAATGATAAACTTAAATTTCGGTATCGTAAGAACGAATGAACGGAGCCTATATAAGCACATATAAGGTGGAAATCCTGGTTGTGGATGGAATAGCGCTCCCTAACATCAAAGTGTGTACTATGGACACAATTTGAATCCAAAGTCCTATTATTATTAAAAATATAATTTTTCTCACCCAGGCAAAAGTTTTTAAATTAATTATGTCTGGCGGCTTGTGGCCTTCATAATGTTGTCCTCGGAATTGATACACGGCGAATTGTCGTGCCTTTTCGAGCGAGCAACTTAGAGTTCTCAGAGTCGTTAGACGTTAGCTCATCAAGACTGACAAAATTTCTATATTAATTTAAAAACTTTTGCTTGGGTGAGAAAAATTATATTTTTAATTTAACCTTTTCATTGATTATAATTACATTACCATCATATCTTACCTTTCTGCAAGTTTTTTAATTTTAGTTTAAAGTAAAAATACATACATATAAACAGATGTTTTCTTTACTGTATACAGCAATATTATCGAGAATAATCTGGAGAAATGGCAAATTATATTTGCAAACTATTCTCAGATTATAAATATATGATATAAATACGAAAATTAAAGTAATAGCACGTATGTAATTTCTCTGCACTTTGCGTACACTTTATTTGTACTGTATTACTGTATTGTACTGTACTGTATTGTACTTTATGGTAACATGTACTGTACGTACACTTTATGTGATACCATGTACTGTACGTACACTTTATATGGTACCGTGTACTGTACGTACACTTTATGGTAACGTGTTCTGCACGTACACAATTTAATTATAAATATTGATTTATAATTGATTATAACTAAAGTAATGTTCATCTACCTACTAAAATTACAATTTTCTTATCAGTGTTACAGCATTATGATTTTCCATGCAGTTAAAAATGATCTATTATTGTATAATTAAATTTTTAATTCAGTTCAATTTTCAATACCACTGTATTAATCTACATAATTTGTATAATTTTAGTACCGTTCATTCCTGATAAAACAGTATTTACCATTACCTTAACTTAATAAGATTTTCATAATATTAACCTTTTTTAATTGCAGTAGCGTCTGTTATTTTAAATTAAGTTGAATAATAGAAGTGCAATTTGAAATCGTATTCCGTTTGCCGAGTGTAGGAGGTGCATGCACAGAGAGACATTTTCCTTGAAAAAGACGGTGTGTAGACCTTATTATATCCTCGTGGCGCGCGAGCGTCAACGGTACAAATTCATGCTGTATGTGGGGATCATTCTTTACATATAGATATTGCAGTGCAGCGCATGTTTTACTATAATTTTGTTGGTAAATATAAGAATATTTGTATATAGTAAAATAAAAATAATATAGTTTTTAATATATATATATATAACGAAACACATTTGTACATATTTTTATTTAAAATATAAATCAAAGTTGATGGCGGGTGGCAATATTCAATATTATTTTTAGTGATAAATAAGCAAGGTATTCTTGTCGCAAGAGATAAATAACTTACAATTTTATTTCCATCATTATTTGCAATAACGCTGTAAGAATGATAATTAATATTGAAACCTACAACCTTAAACAGGAGTAATAAAAAATAAATTACATTATTTACCAAATAAACTTTTTCAATTTTACCAAAAGTATGACCACTTTCGTCTACAGAAGTATTAATTACCGTATTTTTTGTATACATAATATCGTTAATTGTAACGTTGTATATAGTTTTTTTATAATCGATGATGGAAAATACAAATCTGAAGAATGATCATCGACAATATAACCACATTTTATGTAGTACTTTTGATACTTATCATATCTATAGTACATTAATGATAATTGGATTCGCGAAGCGATTGTCGTTACACTATTAACTTTCGGTGCGGATGATTGTATCATTGCCTTTAATTGTCTATGGCGCGACTCGTAGCGTAAGGCGGAAGACTTAGTAAGGGGCCCATTTTTACGAATAATACGTACATAATGAAGTAAATTATGAAATTTCGATGGTAAATGATTGAATAATTTAGAATACAAATATAACAGTTCTGATATTAAAATATCTAACTGAACAAGATAGGCTTCGATCATTACAGGACAGGTAATAAAACTAATTATTTCTCGCAGATTATGGTATAATGGCCCAATAACATTATCGTCATCAATTGCATTCCCGACGATTAAACCAAAGTATCTAGCGAAAAACAACATTTCTGATGCCGACGTTTTTAATTTCTTGTTCTTTTTTAAATAATCTAACTTTATTTGAATAGGCACATTCGTTTGTTCAAAATTAAAATCTAGAGACTGAAGCATGGCGTTAACATAATCTATAGTTAGGCACTTACCTTCGACAATTAGTTTTAATAAAATATTACTGATTACATAATTGGCGACCCCTTCAAATAAGTCGTGCATAATATCTACATTAGCGTTTTCGATGACATGAAAATCGTGTAAGTTACTGAAAGAACACATCTCCTTTACTCCAGTATTTAAACTATTTAAATTTTGAACGTCATTTTCATGTTTTGTCGCGGATGTTATCAAATGCTTATTTTCTTGAAACATAGTTTTCATTTGACTTGAATCTGCATAGCATATTCTGCAGCAACGTGTATTAGCAAAAGATTTAACATATCCTAAAACATCGTTCAATCCTAAGTTGTCTCCTATAATCAAAGAAGTTATAAAATATACCTTATACGTTTTCATATTTAATCTCAAATTGATCACTTGTTCTCGCAAAGCATTCAATTCTTTGATTAAGAGTTTAAAAATAACCTCATTTCCGTGTTCTTCCCTATCATTCATATAAAAAATATCAGTAACAATAATGCTCTTTAGTTTCGAGGCAAAACTAGGTGGGAAACACGGGATGGTAGCATATACGGTACCTAATTCATTGGTTCCAGAATGACTACCTAACGCATTACCTGTTTCTACGTCAGCGTAATAAATAAACAGTGGAAATACAATAGCATCTTTGTTAAAAATGCGAATTTGTTCTTTCCATAGCATAAAATTAGTAAGGGGGTTAACATTTGACTGTAAAAATTGCATATAATTTCGAGTAGCTTCAAATAGACCATCCATCTGAAATAATTGTTGAAATGAAAGACCAATCGGAAAGTGAATTGTGTTTGTTTCTTTTGATTGAAACATAATCTTATTTGAATGAAATTTTGCTATGGATGTCTCTTTAACGTTGCAAGTTTCATAATCAAATAAAAATCCCAATTTTCTGTACAATCGAAACCGTTTGTTTTTTCAGAACAAAATTTAGAAAAAGGGTCGTTGGTATGTTTAAATATTAACTCGATGCAATTTTGAACTTCCTTATTTATAGCGTTAAACACTCGTGACTGTAATTTTTCAAGAAGAAAAGGAATATACATATTTGAAACAAAATTACTTAATAACTGAATTATGTACTGTACGTCGTCTTTACTAAAATGTAACTTTTGGTACAATTCAATAGTCATTTTTAAAATTTCTTCATCGAGATCCATTATAAAAGATATTAGGGAAAAATCATAAAAAGTAAAATTATGAATTATAAAGAAATTACAATTTTTATTTGTAAAACAAACTCCTTAGAACAATAATTATTTAATAGCTTATAAACAAAATATTATATACTTTAGCAATGTACTACAGCATTTTTTAAAGCATGTTTTAAAACAAACTCTTTAGAACAATAATTACTTAATAGATTCTAAACAAAATACTTATAGAATATAAATTAAATTAAAATATAAATTACAGCATTTTTTCTAACTCAGACGCCAATTCAAATATTTTTTAAACTGCTAATGTCGATTTAAAACCTTTTATTTTAAATACATATATGAAAGAAAGACCATAAACGTTGAACGGGGTAAGGGTACTCAGCATCAAAACTAAAACTATTTAAAACATAAATCCACTGCGATTAAAGGCGAATCACATTTATGAAAACAATTTCCAAATACTACGACACATATTATTATCGCATTTAACACTCGTGACTGTAATTTTTCAAGAAGAAAAGGAATATACATATTTGAAACAAAATTACTTAATAACTGAATTATGTACTGTACGTCGTCTTTACTAAAATGTAACTTTTGGTACAATTCAATAGTCATTTTTAAAATTTCTTCATCGAGATCCATTATAAAAGATATTAGGGAAAAATCATAAAAAGTAAAATTATGAATTATAAAGAAATTACAATTTTTATTTGTAAAACAAACTCCTTAGAACAATAATTATTTAATAGCTTATAAACAAAATATTATATACTTTAGCAATGTACTACAGCATTTTTTAAAGCATGTTTTAAAACAAACTCTTTAGAACAATAATTACTTAATAGATTCTAAACAAAATACTTATAGAATATAAATTAAATTAAAATATAAATTACAGCATTTTTTCTAACTCAGACGCCAATTCAAATATTTTTTAAACTGCTAATGTCGATTTAAAACCTTTTATTTTAAATACATATATATGAAAGAAAGACCATAAACGTTGAACGGGGTAAGGGTACTCAGCATCAAAACTAAAACTATTTAAAACATAAATCCACTGCGATTAAAGGCGAATCACATTTATGAAAACAATTTCCAAATACTACGACACATATTATTATCGCATTTAACGGGCCGCTTAATATAACATAAGGAGGAATGTCTTTTAATTTTTTTTCCGCAAAACAAATTAATTCGTCGTTAATAAAAAATTGAATCTCATTCTCATCCAGGTCCTGAAAAAATAATATTATATAAATGATGATAAAATTAAATGATGGATGATTGGGTGAAGGCAGCAATAAAACTCGTCACACTAATTCACTTCACTTAAATATTTATTATATATATATGAAATTATAGTCTGTAAAAATAGTTCGCGGGTGCACCGTATTTGACCTGCACGGATCGGCAGCCGAGTAGAGAGTAAGTCCTCCGACGGACACCGTGCTCTTCTATTGTCTTAAGGTGGTGGGGGGAAATCGGCAGAAGGGCCGATCGCAATTCCAACACTCCCTCCCGATCGGACCTGCAATCACTTACTGTTTCCTAAAAGAAATACAAATCACACATATTAAGCATAATATATACGCATTCCTTTATCTTGAAGGTTAGTTTATTATGTAAACCAAAAGCCAACGGCTTCGTAAATATATCAGCAAGCTGTTCTTTTGACTTAACCCACATCACTTTAACAAAACCCATTTTAACACATTCTCTCACATAATGTTCTTTAATTTCAATCATATGTAGCAACTTATTGCTACCTGTTATTTGGGTGGCTGCACTAGCCGCCTAATTGTCGCACCACAGAATCATAGGTTTGAAGTCATCAATTAGAATCAATTTGAGAGCTTTTGACAACGAAATTTTATATTGACACGCCTCGCTCATTGCTATATACTCAGCTTGACAGTTAGATAATGCGACATGTAATTACTTGTGTGTCTTTCAAGACACCGCATCTCCAAATAATTTAATTACAAAACCACTAGTTGTCAAACTATTTCTACAATCGGCAAAACTTGCATCAGAATAGGTTTGAATATCATCAGTATTGCCAGTATATTTTAGACCCAAGGACGCACTTCCCTTTAAATATCTAAAAATCCTTTTTATCATTTCCCAATCGTCCTCATTCGGATTTATTTGATGCCTACTGACAATATTCACTTCATAAGTGATATCAGGACGCGTCACATTTGCTAGATACAATAATGAACCCACGGCTTCTCTATAGGGAACATTCAGTTTGAATTCGTCACTTTTGTATTCCGATTCTGTCTCATTCTCTTCGCGATCGCGTCTCTTACGATTTGCTACCTGGTTTGTAAGCATCGGAGTCCTCTGCAGATGCATCTCACCAAACCCAAATCAAAGTTTTATTCACTCTATCCCGCGAAATCTTAATTCCTAGAAAGCACTTCGGTTCTTCCAGATCAGTCATTTCAAATTCTGATTTCAATTTAGTTTTCACCTCGCTTAGTCGGACTTGATCGTTGCTAGCAATTAACATGTCATCAACATACAAAAACTGAAAAACAAAATTTTATTCGCCTCTCGCCAAGTAAATAAACATGGTTCACTATCATGAGTATGTAAACCTATTTTATTAGCGGCTTCCGTAAACCTGTCATTGCAACGTTTCGGACTGATTTTTAAACCATACAACGCTTTCTTCAATTTACAGACCTTTTCTCGCTTCTCTTTGCACGTCACATTCATGCCTTCTGGCAATTCCATGTAAATCTCTTCGCTTATAGTTACGTTAAAAAAAACGGTTTTCACGTCCATTTGATATACGTCAAAATCATTTTTATTAATGATGGCTAGAACCGATTTTATCAAGGTTAATCTCGAAACAGGTGCGTATGTTTCAACCAAGTCATATTCATTTCTATCCTTGAAGCCTCTTATAACAAGTCTCGCTTTATATTTACACGTCCCTTCTTTTTCCATCTTTTTCTTCAAGATCTACCTAGAATCTATTATATTCGGTTTATTTCGCCTCTCACAATTGCAGATCGTTCTACCAGTTCCCATACTTCATGTTTGTTCATTGAGTCCAATTCACTCTGAATTGCAGACAACCAATTTTCTTTGTCATTTGAACTCATTGCCTCTCTATACGATTGTGGGTCACAGTTAATTTTTGCTAACAGTGCATTATATTTCGGATCACTTAATATTTGTTCCTTTTCTATTTCGCTTTCTTTCGCTTGCAATTTCCTCGGGCAACCTCTCTTTCTCTTTTCTACTCCCTCCTTATTATTTCCTCAGATTCTCTCGACACATCTTTCTCATAATTCAAGAACCATTTCTTGTTGTTTACCTTTTCAAAATTATTGTCCCAGTCTTGTATTTGATTCTTTGTGAATCTGTCACCAAAAACAATTTTTTCATTGAATCTCACATCTCGACTTTCATAAAATCTATTCTCATCTGGTTTGAACAAGACTTAACCGGTGGCTTTGTATCCAACAAGAAAACTTGGGATTGCAATCTGTCTAAACTTAGGACCTATTTTTCTCTGAATCTTTACATAAGCCATGCAACCAAAACGCCTAAATTGTTTTTAAATTCACGGTATAATTTGGGTTGAATTTTTCCAAAGGAGAAACCATCTCATTTGACTTGTGCGGAGTTCTATTGTAAGCATAAACAGCAGCACCCAAAGCCAAGTCCCTCATATTTTCTGGAAATTTAGAATCAAACATTAGCGCTCTTACTTTCTTCTGAATAGTCTGATTGAATCTCTCAGCCACTCCATTGTGTTGAGGAGTATCAGGGCATGCCAACTGCAGTTCAGCTCCGAGTTTTTCCAGTACTTTAACTGTATCGTCTCCCGTAAATTCTGTGCCCTGATCTGATCTTAAGTAACAGACTTTCGCGTCTCGTCCAAGTAAATTTCTAGAAGTTTTAACAAAGTGACCAAGACACGATCCTGCATCATTTTTAAATTTCATGGGATATGCCTGAGCTAATCGGGAATAATCATCTACAAATACAGGAATAAAGCGATATCCCTTTGGGTGTGATTTCGGACTTATCGGGCCCATTATGTCCGAATGAATTATTTGTAATTGAGCAGATGCTCTCATCCTCGTCTCATTGAAAGGCAATCTGTTCATTTTAGTCATTCTACACATTTCGCATTCAAGTACGGAATTACCAAATTTCACATCACACAATTCATTAAAATCAGGAGATCTCTTCTGCAAGTTTCTCAGATAATTTAAAAAAAAACATGACCCATTCTCACATACCATAACATTGACTTATTCGATTGGACAGGTAAATCTGTGTCGCTATCAATTTCTTTTTCACATCTCATTTTTTCATTAGGGTTTATAGTTAGTTCGTTAATGTTATGCAGTTTTCTATCTGTCACTGTTGTTTCAAAGCTTGAACCGACTTTCAACACGTCACTTTTATTCTTAATTTCTGACTGGGATTCGATTTCATGGATTTCATTTAATTTTACATCAGGAGTCTGTTTAATTTTACTTCTGGTCAGAAGGTACGCAATTGGTGTGCAATTGAATTTTTCAGAACTTGATTTTAAAGTATCGCTTCGCTTTTCTATTTCGACTTCAATCAACCAGTATGGTTTCTCGTATATTCAAGTTAGAAAGGTTTTATTCGAAATAGGATCAAATATATCTACTCTCTTGTTATCCAAATAAATGCCTAGTCCCTTGTCTACAAATTTTCCGATAATGATTCCGCGCAAATCACATTATTTAAGGTTAAAATTCTATTATTTCCCGTTTTAATATCTACGCATCCCGCTCCCTCCGATTTTAAGCTCGCCTCTGGAATTTTGTTTGCGCATCTCTCACGTTTCTCTCATCACTTCCAAATTGTCTTTTGTAACCAAGAGTTCGATTCTCTTGGTTAAATCTCGCATACCTTATAATACCGCGTCCTCCTCCACTTCTCTCGGTGCTCGCATCTCTTGTGCTGGGATTTGGGCAATTCTCAGCCTTATGGTCCCGTGTAAATTGCCTACAATTGTAGCACAATTTTTCTCCCGAGTTTTTATTGGGACAGTCACGACTAATATGCCCATATGCGTGACACTCGTAGCAACGCATCCCTTCTATTTGTGCGGCAGCCAGAGCTACTCTAGGCTCCACACTAGTGCTCACTGTCGCACCTCTGCTTCCCTTCCTCATCGCTTCATGCTGTAAAAGAAATGTTTTTAATTGATTATAATTTAGATCCTTACCCGTCGCGTTTTTGTTCACCAAATTAAGTTCGTGAATCTGTGGCACTTCTCGTACTATTGCATTATAAAAGGCATCACGAATCTCAGATTCAGCAAACGGCTGAGTATGAGGAATATTATTATGTGTTCTTATTATCTCATCAAATTTGTTAACGAAAACTGACACTCTCTCTTATGTTTGAACACCAAAGAATACAACTGTTTCCTCAAGTTAACAGACGATAAACTAGATTCACATCTCTTAATTTCCTTAATTTTTTCCAGCATCTCTTTTGGGTCTTTAATATCAATTAATTTGGCATGATAATTTTGATCGATATGATTTATTAAAATGTCTCTGACTTTAAACTGATCTCGCGTTAACATTTCTCTTTCCGTCGCGTCTCGTTTTTCAGAGTTTTCATCAATAATGTACATTAAATCCAAGGCAATTAATTCCGAAGTAAAGTAATCCATAAACAGTTCGTATTTCATTTGTACCGATAATTTATAATCTCTCTTTGTACTCGAATCTCTCATATTCAGTAATTTAATCGCGTCTTTAAACTCACTCATTTTGATTTGTTAAAATTTTTAGTTTCCGTATTATTTTCTTTCTCTACTTCTGATCTAATTAATTTTATTATATCCGCTTTCGATATAACGTCATGCCCCGAATTTTCGGTCGAAATATGTGTAATTTCTTCAAAATCATTTTCATTCTTATCATAAAACTCATCTCTTACCTCTTTCATTTCCCTTAACACCTCTCGTCCTTCGCGAATGCATCCTGTCATCTCCGAACACATTCGTCTCATCTCATCGTTGAGGTTGCGCTTCTCATCAATATTTTCTCTCAAGTTGTTTTGTTGTGATATGTCGCGTCCCGTCATTGAATCAAAGAAATTGTTTATGTCCGTGACCACCATGTCTACCCGGATCCTCAAATTCGCAACAGGTTGCATTTTCTCCTCAATAACTTGAGTGACTCTTTCCATCACATTTCTCGTCTCATCCATCTCATCTGAAAAATCATCTCTTTTAATATTAGGCAATTTAGTTTTGTTTTTAATTCGCATGCTTATGTTGCATTTTTCATCAGCAATAATCAACGGCGCATTTTTATTCAACACATTCGCTTCTCTGAAATTTCGCTTCTCGTTTATTATCGAATCTCGTTTATCGCTCATCTCAGAGTCCGTTTCGCATTCAATATCTCTACCCATCTCTTTACCCTTCACGTCCACGTCTCTCAGGTCGACCTCAAACGCATCATCGTTAAACTCATCGCTTGTAATACCCATCTCTTTCGCATCATTCAAATCCCATTTAATCATTTCAGATTTTACTAAATTGCCTAATTCGGTAGAGGGGTAAGTAATTAGCTGGTTTTTGACCGGAATGGTCAGTACTTCCCTTTTATTGCGCCTAGCCTTGATTGCTTCAGATACCACTCGAATCTGATCTCCTGATAGGTGATCCATATCTGAAAAACATGTATCGCAATCAGCTGATGGTTCAACCTCTTGAACACAAAGCTGTTAAACCATCAGCGAATGTAGCCAACTAACACTTGAACACAAAGTGTAGCCAACCACATCCCCACTAATGCACTGCGAGAACGTACGACGCCTGCAGCACGTCAGCAGACCAGCTATGCCGATGAATGCAACTTTTAAAACACTTTAATAATTATTATTTATTATGTACACAGGGTACATGTGAATCCGGATTCTGTTGTAAAATTATTTACTTTTCAAGAAGGTCTAGACCAACCTTCTGCCCGGGGAAACTCTTCTCATGTCAATTCTCATTTTAAACAGCGCATCACTTTGTTAACGTTAACTTTTACTTAATATCCTTTTAAAGTTGCTTAGACATTTGTTGGACCGATATTGTATCGCATGCGGTACGAGAAAGAGGAAAAAGAAAAGAAAGGAAAAGGAAGATCAGCTGATCCGAAATTAGTACGCAAGATCCTGCCTATCTAGCTTTTCGTCTACCATACTTCGCGCTTCTTTGCATCGAGAACGCCCCGCTCCGCGCTCACCTAGTCTCGCTCGTTTCCCTACTACGTAAGTACGCGTCTCCGCTCTCTTTCCCACTTCGCGCGCGCCCGAACTCGCGCTTCTCCCGGACGCGCCCTTCTCCCGTACTCGCCCTTCTCTCTCTTTCTCGAGTGTTCCAGAGCTCGCTCGGCTGCTCCCGCCTCGCGCTCTCGCTCTCCTTCTCACTCGCACTCTCGCTCTCCATCTCACTCGCACTCTCGCTCTGCTATTCCTATTTCGTCGCTCGCGTGTTCCCGCCGCATGCAATACCCGGTACAAACAAATGCCGCGCTCTGACCTTTCCAAGGTCCTGTCCCACGAATTTTTCGAACAAAAGACAAACGTGTCTATGAACATTTTTTCTCATCACACTCACAATTTTTCGCATCTAGGCTTTTCTCATCGCATCCACACAAGATTAATAATAGATTAATAAATAAATTAATAAAATTAATAAACCATGAATACCGGCCGGTGAATTTGCATAACATGTTAGTCTAAGATTGCATCGCACAACGATATCGTTTTAAACACAAATCACCGCGTCGCTATCAATTCGATTTTCGCTTCACTTAATTAATATTTCCACCTACCCTTGGTGATGCTGCTCGTTGCCTTCTCTCCTTCTTCTGATATCCTGGTTATGCACGTCTCTTACCTAAAAGAAGAACCTTCTCTGAATTCCCCGCGCAAATGGAAGCGGTGGTGGGCCGATAACCTGATGGATGATTGGGTGAAGGCAGCAATAAAACTCGTCACACTAATTCACTTCACTTAAATATTTATTATATATATATATGAAATTATAGTCTGTAAAAATAGTTCGCGGGTACACCGTATTTGACCTGCACGGATCGGCAGCCGAGCAGAGAGTAAGTCCTCCGACGGACACCGTGCTCTTCTATTGTCTTAAGGTGGTGGGGGGAAATCGGCAGAAAGGCCGATCGCAATTCCAACATTAAATTAAGTACAAAATACAATGAAAAATTCACTTCAACATTTTCTATAAAGCATTTAACAACATCAGAATGCTGAGGCTTCCATTCATTATTTTTTGGACGAAAGTATAAGCTAATAATGATGGCAATATCATTAGTCCCAAAGCATGTTGATAATCTAAAATCAATTTACATGTATAATTAGCGAAAAAATATTTTTATATGCTGGCAAATATTTGAAAAACTTTCTAATATTATCAAGTAACTGTATTTCATTTAATTTTATTAAATGCTCTCGATAATTTTTAAACGGTGTATCACAAGATCTTCGTTTTTTACTTTTTTTGGCCGTTACCTCTAAATTTAATTGCAATTTAGCGAATTTAATGATCATAAAAGAAATATCTGTCCAAGTACATTTTAATCGGTCAGAGACTTTTCTCTTTTCATATTTTTGATTTGGTTGCGATTTGTAGTTTTCTAATTTTGTTTCAAAATCTATTAAAATCTAAAATAAAAATTGATAATTATTAATTGATAATTTACCGATTGCGGTCCAATAGAAGTCTTCAAAATTTTATATTTGTCTAAAATATCTTGCAAATTTGTATTCACATAACACACCGTATGTCTGTATGAATGTGATCCACGCCAAACTGTAATTATTGAATCGACATTTTCTTCATTTTCATTGTACAAAATACTAAAGTCTAAGTCAGATATTTCTGAAACAAAGAAAATAAATTAGTGCATTATAGAATAATAAAATTATTTAAAAATTTGTATTTTTGTGAGGTTAAAACATACCAGATTTTGAAGCAGTATTCTTTTCTGTAATACGAGGAATTAATAGACCAGCCGAATAAACTTTTTCACGAAAATTCATATAAGCTTTACGCTGAAATCCTACGCTATTGATTCTTCTTGTCTTGCCTTTTTCTTCTTTTATTCTTTGTGACCCGACATAGTATATTTCTTTTTTTTTTTTAGTAGGAAATAATTGTACTATAGAATCACTTAGAACCTCAAAATCAGTAGCAGTCAATCTAAAAATTTGCATTGTATTAAAATTATCTCCAAGTTTATGCAAAAGATTAATATCTTAAAGGTTAAATATATCTGCAATAAATTTATATTATTAAGGTAAATTTGAAAGAAGTTTAATGCTGACTTTTCTTACGAAAATGGAATCGAAAAACTTGATATTGTTTTTAGTAACCTATATTGAATGAGAATTTAGCTTAAGTCTTTTCTCAACACCGTCTTGTCTGTGCTGTATTTTAATAAAATGAATGTTCCTAACAAATTAGAATTTAACAATTCATAAACAGGACTATTCCGTTGAACTGAAAGAGAAGAAAATGACACTTTTGTAAACATTATAAATAATTAAATATTAACAAACTAATCTGCAAAAACAATAGAAAAAGATAATAGATTGCAGATATAAATAATTACTTCGTATTGCTTATGCACTAAAATCTACTAATATGCGACTTAATAACTACTACAAATATTATTCACTTAAAGGTAAGTAAGAAAATAAAAATTGTTAGTCACAAAAAAATAAGAAAAAAAATTTGAATTTACTTTCGCTGTAAAATGTGTGAAAATTAGTGAATTCGTTAGTGATAGATTCTAATGCCACGTTTTCAGTTTTTTCATTATCTTCAAAATTATCATCAAGAATATTATTGTCAGTTTCGTTGGATTTTAAACAATCAATCTCATTATCGCAACTATTAAACGATCTGTGTGCAACAAAACAAGTAGATGGAATATTTAATTCTGCTTTGTATTTATCTATTGAGGCTGTTTTAAATTTTATTTTGTATTCCTCTTTACATCCTAATTGATCAGGTATCAAAATATCAATGTCAACCTCAGTTAAATTAAAAAAGTTTGATTCACCTATATTGGAAACTACAAAACAAAAAATTAATATAAAATGTCATGAAGTTGAATGTTATCTAACTTTAATTTTTCAAAATTCAAATATTTTGATATTTCACAATGCCTAAACAATTAGTTCTTTTTTATTTTTATGTCATTCTCATAACATGCATTTCTAGATTTAGTAAATTTTTTATTTGAAATAAAAAGAGTTTTATTTTGTAATTTTCACCCTCCATTGTTGAATGAGTAAATAGTCGATTGTAAAGGGTCAATAATAAATAAATCCAATTTATTTATTATTGACCCTTTACAATCGACTATTTACTCAAAAAGAGTTTTATCGCTTGAAATTATATTCTTATATATATACATAATTTATAATTGTAAGGTTGCTGTGCTTCCATCTGCTAACATGTAGACAAATAAATTATTGCATATAAAATTATTAGTTTATATATTTGTCATTTTTTGGAACATATCGTAAAAATAATAAGCATATCATTGTAAATTGGAGATAAGTACTTGCATTAACCTCTATTTGAAGTCAACAATAAAGATGATTTTACTCTATGACTTTGATAATTCATCTTATTTTATATTTTATTGTATTTTATTTGATATGAGTCTCTTTTTTAAATATTAAATACAATAAAATATAATGAATTATACAATAAATAAAATGAATTATCATAGTCATCGAATAAAATCATCTTTATCGCTGACTACAAACAGAGGTTAATGCAGGTACTTATGTTCACTTTACAATGATATGTTTATTATTTTTACAATATGTTCCAAAAAATGACAAATATATAAACTTATAATTTTATCTACAATAATTTATTTGTCTGCATGGTAGCAAGTGTAAGCAGATAGAAGCACAGCAAGCTTACAATTATCATTTCTGTTTATATGAATATAAAACTTTTTTGATAATCATAAACAATTTGAAAATTTAATCCATATTTATTTATCTAAAATAAAAACTTAAATAAATCTAGAAATGGATGTTATGATAATATGAATATATTTCAAGAAAAAATAGTATAAACACTTATTGCAAGGTTATGTTTGCAAAGCAACTTCCCAATGGTAATTTATACTTTATTAATAATCTATATAAGTACTTACATTTAAAAAGCGTGGCTAAATATTCCATTCCCCAATCTTTGAGGATAGTAACAATCAAATTATCCATATATATTTCACTGATATGGACTGCATTCGATGATAAACACTTATATTAACTTGGTTACTGACGTACGAGTTCACTGAAAAAAGTAATTCACAAATGTTACAGAAACAAAACATTTTTTTTCTCGGAACACTTCAACGGTTGATTATTTTCCGAAGATTGTCTCGCCTCGCAGGTATTCATCGAGAATTCGAAGCGATTACATACTTTATTGTAACAGGTCTTATACTACTTGTATAACAGTGTTTGTGTTGGTAAACCGTGAACTGTGTGAGGTAAAAAAATTTCCTTTTCTCGGAAGGCTTCGGTGGTTGATTATATTGTGATGTAGTATCCCGCGCGTTACACCACGTGGAATATACTTTCTACCTCGCACACTCGCTTAAGGTTAATAGATTTTAATAATGTAAATAGATATAAATCGATGTCTCCGTTCTCCTCACTGCTGCAGCCGACTCTGGTCTCGGGCTCGTAGTGTCGTCGTTGCGGGAACGACACTTTTTAAATAAAGATGAGGAGACTCAACGGATTAAAAATAATTATAACAGGAATACGTAAAACCTTCTATAATAGATTTAGTTTAATCCAACTATACGGATTTATATATGTAGATATATTTGTTACAATTATAAATTTGAATTTACACGTCTATTCCCGACAATCAACTTTCGTATATAATGGTATGTTATACGAGCCCGAACTTCTCGTCACACTGTTTAATTGTTAAAATAAACTATTATAACTTATGTATTAATTACATAAAATACAATTAATTGTATAGAACTCGGTTGAATTGAATGTAACCCATTAAACACGAAAATCCCCCAAAGAAACGTTACTCACCGCTGTTTTTCTCTAAACTTTCTTCTCAACGATTCCTCTCTTTTTAATCTCTCCTTTTATCTCCCGACTACCAGCTTTTCAATGTTCCAATACTTCTTTAATAACAATATTTCCTATCAGTTCCTTGAACTACTAATATATCTTATTACTGCCATGACTATTTTGTTATCTGAATTGTCTCTGTGCGTCTCCTAATAGGTATCGGCGGTGAGTGTCGCGTGCTCCTTCTTCCTCGATTATCCATTATCATTTTCCCGATACACAGTACTACCGATATCCTTCTTTGTCATCACTCTTCTCCAATCCTCTTCACCGATCGCCCGATTCGTATTTCCTGCCAACTACCGCACCGCCACCTATTCTTCTCTTCTTCAACCTCTCTCTTAGTGGGAGACGGCGCTTGCAAGAAGTATTCGCAGCGGGCGAATTCTCCGCCTCCCATAGTGCATTAATACACGTTCTTTCTCTCTCTTACGCGTGGGGACTCTATGCGGATCATTTCCGCCCGTTTCTCTGTTCCCCCGCGGTGCAACACCATCTTGCGTCGAGCAGTTGCGCGAGAGTGAGAAAACTTCCCCCACTCTCACGCTCTACGAGAGATACAAACATGGTGTTTGTCTATGTGCACGTACACCCGTGTGCAGTTTTCTTGGTCACCGATCTCATCAGTACTCCACGGGATCAACATCTTCCCCGAGGGAACTTCATACCCGGATGGGATCACCGCAACGTTCCACAACCAGGACAAGGACAGGCGGAGACGGCATCGATAGATACAGGTAGACTTCGCTTGTACGGTAGGTGGTATCGTTCCTTGTATGTTTCCTTCCATTTAACTCCATCTTTTCTCTCTCCTTTCATTTTCCTCAAAACATATATATAAAAACATAATTATTTCCCATCCTAACCTTTGGTAAACGTCGGTGACAAGAATGGCTTGGGCCCATATTTTAACTAATGTTTACCTACTCCTAACCTCAAATATCCCATATAAACCATATATCTTTCTATATTCCTTACATCTATTATACCTATTCTAACCTATTCTACATTCATTAATATTATTTTTCTTATTATTATCTTAATTACAGGAGGCCCAGGAACCATCTACGACCCCAGCGAACCCCCAGGACCACCAGCGAGGTCTACCCTAGGAGTCCCCCACAGTACGAGTGGTCATCGTTGGACCACTATTGGACCCAAGGATTCCAGTACGTAACAAGGTCAGTATCCTACATATGTTCATTTTTATTACTTTTATTTATATTTCTTATAATCATTTATATTTTTAATTTGTTATATATCTTTTATTAATATATATATTTTTATTTCAGGTGTGTCCCGCTCTATAAATTTCCCCCCTGATAAGTAAATATGTCTGGACTAGTGAGGCTCGCCTTACAATATTCACGAAAAACCTGCGACGCGGGACACTCGACGGGTCAATAAGATTGTCTTGCCTCGCAGGTATCCGTGATAATTCGAAAGCAATTACCTGATTTTTGTAGCAGGTATTATATTTATTTTATAACAGTATTTGTTTTTATAAACCGTAAGGTATGTGAGGTAAAATAAATTCCATTTTCTGGAAGGCTTTGGCGGTTGATTATATTCGTGAAGAACATGCGAGGAAGGCCCTCTCGGCGCGACGCTGAGATTGTCGCGCTTTGCCGGTATCCATCGAGAATTTGAAAGTCATTACCTAATCTATTGTAGCAGGTTTTACATGACTTGTATAACAGTATTTGTGTTGATAATCCGTGAACTGTGAGAGGTAAAAAAAAATCCTTTTTCGTAAAGCTTCTGCGGTTAAATATATTCGCGAAGAACCAGCGAGACGAGAAACTCGGCGCGTCGCAGGTATCCATCGAGAATTCGAAAGCAATTACATAATTTATTCTAGCAGGGTTTATATTTATTTTATAACAGTCTTTGTGTTTATAATGAAAACTATTTGTACTAATATTAGAAATACAAAAAGTTCCTTTTCTGGGAAGGCTTCAGCGGTTGATTATGTTTGCGAATATCCTGCGAGACGAGGCACTCTCGGCGCATCACTGAGATTGTCTCGCTCGCAGGTATCCGTCGGACAACTATTAAGTTACTACTAATTGCTGCACAGTGTTCTGGAGTGGAATTGATTTTTTTTCTTACAATCGTTTTGTCTTTATTGATATTAAATATTGAAATTTGTAGTTATTATATAACCATGTTTAACTGTCTGAATTGACAAAAAAAACCAACAAACGGTATTTCAATTAAGTTATTATCGTAGCAGCGTATTCTTTTTTAGAACCGACGCATAACGTTCATTTCCATCTCAAATATACTATACAAGCTTTCCACTTTCTTAGTATCCATCGTATTATTCTATTTATTTTATTGTCGTGCACTTTTGATTGCTTTTTTAGTATTCCAATTTTTACCAATATCGTGAACTTGTGTACATGCACTGTACATCTTAGAACACTGTTCAGTTTTTACAAAATTCAATTAAATCGTTGTTGCCTGTTCACTAAGAGAATTTATGTTTGAGATCGTTTTATTCAAATTCCAAGAAGATTTTACCATAATTCAAAGTTTTATACTTATAATTTATTTAATATATGTATTACAAATATACTTCCATTGCGTTTATAGTTTGTCATTGTATTAAATAATAGTAATATGAGAAAAAGTGCGTGTACTATACAGGTTTCAGCATAGTAGGATATAATTCAGTTATGGCATTCCCTTAAGGGTAAGCTGAAAGGGCACAATATTCGTTATGACCCCCATTGCCCGTATCGGTGTGGTTCTTAGAGAATTGGTGGTACAGCGTAAGACCAATCCCCTCACACGCTCTAGAATCTGATTTGCTGTCTTTACACCTGCTTGCTTCAACCAAATCACCACTTCATACCTGAGTTTTGGTTTCAGGTTTGCTGCTTAAAGTCATGATATCTGGTTCCAACGCCCAGTTCTTATGCAGAGCTCTACGTGTTTCTGACCTTTATTGCCAGTTCATCTGCGTATCCTACAACCTCCCAATCAATATTGGATAGTAGGCATAATAATGTATTCATTACGAGGTTCCAGAGAGACGGGGAGATACTCCTTCCCCTGTGGACATCCTGTGTCTACTCATCCAGTTACCTTGGTGGTTCACTTGGTCATCATTAGCTTTCGATTTCATAACATGAGTTCCACCAAGTCGATTACTGGCTGAGCTATTCCATGTCTTTTCATATCTTCCTTAATAGCTCTTTTGGAGGTATGGTTAAAGGCTCCTTCTATGTCCAAAAATATCAACAAGGCAAAGCCTCCACTTTCAATTTGTTCTTCAATTAGGTTTACTATTTTGCTCAGAGCAGTCTCTATGGAATGACCTGCCCTGTACGCATGTTGATTCCTATGAAGTGGTCGCTCTTTTAGAGGTTTATCTTTCATATATCTGTCTATGAGCCTTTCCATTGTCTTAAGCATGAACGATGTAACGCTTATAGGTCGGAAGTCTTTTGGAGAGTTATAGTTCCCCTTACCCACTTTCAGAATAAACGTCACTCTCACTCTAACTATCCTACCGATAATACACTCTCCTACCCTTTGTAATAGTGCAGCATAGGTGCCGTCCGGTCCTGGTGACGTATATGGGTCAAAGGATCCAATGGTCCACCTGACTTTATCTTCTGAGGCAATATCGGTCCCCAGCATGCTGCATGATCCGGTTTGGTTCATCGCATACTGGTTTCCCGTTCGGTGGTCATTCGACTGTTGAACTTCCATCGCCCCTTCCCCTTCCTCCAAGAATCCGGGTAAAATGATTTGATCAGATGTTACAACGTCTTCTCCTCTGTCATGGTATATTTTCTCATCTGTTTTGGTGTATCCTATCTAACCGAGCTGAGTGAGCCTTTTTGTATGTCGCTGTAAAAACTAGCCCATGATTCTGCCTGTGTCTTTCTAATTGCAGCTCGATAGCTGTCTCTTTTACTTGCGTAAAGATTCCATCCATTTGCTGTAGCTCTTTTTTGGCATACATATTTGTATTGCTTAAGATCTCCTCTTTCCGATGGTGCCAATGAAATTCCTTGAAAAGTTTATTATTCCAAAATGCAGTTTAAACAAAAAAAACGTAATTTTTCGTGTTAAATTTTTTTTGTGATTTATTTTTCAAAACTTTTCGAATCTACAATCAACATGGAACCTTAATAACCGGTGGAATAAATCTCTGTACTTTGAGAATCCATGGTTCAAAGATCGCTTTTCGTATTAGTATTTTCAAAATGGCGTCTTGATGGCAAAATTTTTGTAAAAATCTTCCTGAATTTTTTTACAATAAATACTGCCCTTTTCGAAAAAAGTAAAAAGTTCTTGTAATCAGCCAAGGAATATGCCTGAATTTTTCCGAAGCGTTTTGAGCACTTTTTCGAATTTTGCATATGAACAATTTTTGCAAAATTCAAAATTTTACTCAAATCGCTTCGGAAAAAATCAGACGTATTTCTTGGCCAATTCTAAGAACTTTTTATTCTTAAAAATTTTTCCGAAATATGCACCGTTTTCAATAAAAAATTTCCATAGTTCAAAGCATCATGTGAGGGTAAAAAACCATGGAAACAAACATGGAAATTTTTTATTGAAAAACGATTCACATTTCGGAAAATTTTTCAAAACACTTTCAAAACACTTGCATAATGATTTTTCGCGGTCCTCCTGTCTTCTTACATATTTTCATCCTGTATCATAGTTTATGTGTTGGGCTATCTATTTGTAATTTCTTTAAAAGCTTCTTTTCATATACCATAAGCGTAAATTAAAATTCTGTATGCTTTTAATAGTATATTACACACCTAGGGAGGTAAAGTATTGGCCAGTCCATAGCACATGTATATTGACACCCGAGCCGAAGGCGAGGGTGGCAAACATGTGCTATGGGGTGACCATTTTACCTCCCGTGGGATATATACTATTTTTCACCACCAGTAGGCCGAAAATAACACATTCATCTTTCGGTGCCGGGAGGGAATATGGTACTTTCGGTATATGTGTGGTGAAAATTCAATTTTGCTGCATCCATCTGGGATAACTCTCTTTACTTATTCTAGTTCGTTATTTCGTTGTCACGCTGCTTAAAAATGATTAAGAAGATTCTAGAAGAAAATTGTACGAGTAAATTTTATACAGTACTTTTTAATTTCACTGCGTAATCAAGTCCAATAGTTAAATAAATAATCTCACCACAAATAAATGGACAGTCAAAAATTGTAAAAGGTAGTCAAGCAGCTATAATATAAAATCAGGCACTCTATATCAGAGACAGTTACTTATATAATTTTGGATTTGTACATGTCACCGTTAAAGACTTACTATGTTTTAGAATGAATATATAGCTATTTAATAAATAATTAACTAACATTATTATTTAAAACAATATTTTAATACATATTTGTCATAAATCAACATATACTTAATAATAAGTTAAATATACTAACAAGGAAATACCACAGCCTCTGGAAAACGGATCCTTACCAAATCTAGGATATGATTTCTACTATAAAAATATGAAGAAAGCCGGAGTTTTAGAGTCCAATGCCTTTTCTTACGTTAGATATAAGCAAATAATGTAAAATCTCGTTGAAAAATTCCTTGACTTTGATTGCGTATAACTCTGAAACAATTAAAGATGTAGAAAAAAGCTGAGATCGAGTAGATATGATTTGAAAAAAAGAAGATTAAATATCTTGATTTGGTCAAAAGTAATGGAAAAAATAAAAATTAAACGAACTTTTATCGAAAATTAAGCACTACACTTGATGATTTCTTTAGGCCAAAATTTCGTCTAATTCTTATTTCTTCCATAGCTTTTGACCAAATTAAGATATTTGAGCTTCTTTTTTTTCAAAATATATCTAGTTGATCTCAGTTTTCTTTTAAAATTTAGTTTGAATATACATAAAAGCTAAAGGATTTTTTGGCGAGATTTTTCGTTATTTGTTTATAACTATCATAAAAAAGGGCACTGGGCACTGAATCTCCGGCTTTCTTCATATTTTTATAGTAGAAATCATATCGTAGAGTATCGTAAGAATCCGTTTTCCAGATAACGAAATAATAAAATTTTTCTCTTAAAGATGATAACGCAGGTAATGACGAATCAGAATAAATGATAACTTCTCCTAGTAACTCATAAAGTATTTCTGTTACTGATTGCACACATTGCAAATAATCTTGAATGTATAGAAAATCATTAGGTTTAAGGCCATTACTTAATTCTAAAGCTTAGATTTACTCTTAGCTTTTGCTTTCAATTTTTTTAATTTGTTCAAAAGCATCAAAAAGCGAATTTCAATGAGTTGTTCCTGGCCTACTTAAAATATGATAAACAATTCACTGCATTATCTCAGCCAACTTTGGACGAATGACATGGTCTCATTACTCTCTACACTTGCTTAAATTCGATCATGAGTAGACAACAATTTATTATTGTTTTTTATGGTTCTTGCAACATTAATTGTTGCAATTACATTGAAAATATACGATGCACATATTATATGAGACTGTAACTGAATTTTCATCTTGATCTTTTTTAGCGTCAACTAAAGTATTTTCATCATATTCAACCAAACTGTCCTATTCATCGTGATCTTCAGTTTCCATATCATAGTCTTTGTGACTGAAGAACTTCAAAGTTTTTACTAAATTATTACCACTGTCTTCTTCTATCTGAGGCAACAGTTTTCTTCTTTTTACAGTAAATTGATTAATAACTTTTAGTTTATTTTTACATACACTTTGCAGATCGAAAATAACTTTAATAAAATAACGATTATTAACCACTCTAACAGGAACCAAAAAAACAGTAACAAAGTTTGTTATGTTTTCTTTCGTTAAAGTTTCTTTGATCATTCTACATATCTCTTTAGATGTTCTATAATTATTATTTTCATTTATAACACCATCGTCGTTACGTCTCTTTCAGTGCGATATATAGTTAGCTGACGAATTACCAGGGTTTCGTTTGTAACGATAAATGACTTCCCTTCATCAATTTTAATCCAATGTGATAATAAAATTATATTACTGACTTATTTAGGTTCACAAAATAAATACTAGAAAAATAATTTGCATTAATTACATAAATTCAAAAGATACTTGTACGTGTTACAATGGTTATTCTATTTGGAATTCGTAAACACACTTTGTCAATAATATTTTAATACTACTCAAAAGCAGGGATTCCACCCTCCGAGTCACGAATTTTGTTATAACTTTAGGAACTCTTTTCTGATATACAAATATGAAATTATTCATGTGGAATTCAATCTCTTAGTCTGATTGACAAAGGTTCCAATAATAAAATATTTTAAAGAAATTATACTTGTGTTTAATTGCTGCTAACCCAGAAGCAATTAGAGGTAGACTAAATTAAAATTTAACAAAAAGTTGAGTTCAAGTAGATATGATTAAAAGAAAAGAAAGGCATTTTGTGAACACCGCGACTCAGTGGCTCGGCGTGTCACTATAATGTGACGCCAGTTCAGGTGCGCGTGCGTTTCGTGCATTTGTCAGTGCATGAGAGGCACGGGCATCTGAACTATAGGGAACGTTAGGGACGCGAAGATGTAAAGAGGATCGCGGTGGTTCCATCGGGAGGACAGGAAACTGTAATTATTAGACTAATTACAGTGACCGATGATATCTTCCGATGGACACAAGCACCACTGTTTCAACTACATGTGCTTTGTTTACAGACACACCGTTCACCTCCGTCGCTGATTAGCCCTGGCAGCATAAATAGAGCGACGTTAAATAACATAAAAAAAAAAGAAAAGAAAGGTCAAATATTTTAATTTGATCAAAAGTTGTAAAAAAATAAGAATAAGACGAAATGTTTGCCTAAAAAGTCCATAAAATTTTAATATTATATTTTTGATCAAATTTCGTCGTATTTTTATTTTTTCCATAACTTTTGCATTTTTAACTTTTACACTTTTGGCATTTTGAATACCAATCTCTCAATGCTTTTGAGTTATAAACAATGAAACTGAAGTGTAATTTTTTTAAAATTTTCTTTATCTTCGTAGAACTTTTACCAAACAGCCTAAGAGATTAAATTTCACATGAATTCTTCCATATTTGTATATAAAAAACAGTTCCCAAAGCTATGTCACGTGAACGAGTACAGGAGGTGCAAGCGGTCAACGGCACGATCGGTGCTTGGACCTCCTATACAGTCGGTCGCCTAATTTACCATGAATCCGTTAATCGTTAGCCTGTACAAGGAAATTACTGGAGTCTTCTGCAAAAATATTTATATTCAACTACAATAATTGTGAATAAATAAAATGCTTATTACTCTTAGCACCGCCACCTGTTGTTGCGTTTTTTAAACTACGTAGTTAAACTCTTACTTGTTCTTCTGTCTGTTAAATTACACAATTTTAAAAGGAGTGAACAACGTTTTTATTTAAAAAAAGGAATTTATCGCCGTTGATAGGCATATATGTGTATAATATACAATATCGGTTTTTCCAAACTAAAAGTTTACTTTTGCAGAAAGCAATGATTTTCTTTGTCTTCTTTCCGCGGTTCATCTTGCGATAGGTGTCTTAAGGTAAGATCTCCAGTTTCTTATTGAAGAGTCAAAACTGGAAATCAACGATGAAACCCCTTTAATTTTTTAAAAAGACTGTACTCTGTGAAATTCCAACAACCATAGTGGACAAAGAGTAAATTGTGCCTGCTTTATTTAACAGAAAAGCTTTTATTATATAAGTATATGATAATTGATTTCGTTGAGTAAAAAAAAAGCAACTAGATGCTCACTTAACGACATTTCGATGACAATTCGTCATCTTCTCCAGGCCTTACCTTCTATTTTTATAAAATACAAATGGATATAATTACGTATTATTTTTTTATTTAAAATTAGTTGTATAATACGTATAGTTTTCTTATACAATTTTCTCTAAAAAAAAACTTACAATATTGTAAATTATTACATTTTTCACATCCACTGTTTGGTTGATGTTGTAGCACTCTAATAATAATTCTTATTAGACGTAGGTAAATTTTATTATTAACCTTTAGAGGTCCGGGATGATGCCTGCAGGCGTCATATGTTTTTTCATTAATTAAGCGCACCTAAGTGAGTCTTTAAGGATTATTTACGTCTCTAAACTTGATGCTGTTATGAAAATGAAAATTCAAAATGTTGGATGTAATGTGGTGGATACTATACCGGGTGATTTTTTTTAAACTTTCCCCTTGAATAACTCAGAAACCGCGAAGCAAATCTCGACACTCTAAAGGTTAAAGTCTGCAGAGAGGTTGCAGAGGTCTGCAGAGAGGAAATAATAAATTAATTAGAAATACCTTTCAATTTTCAAGTCTGTCATAGGTGTGTGTGTAAATCGGGCCAACTATATACAGCGCTTCGCAAGCGCCAGCGGTCGCCGCGTGATTAATTGCGCGGATTCTGGACACCCTGCAAGCAACACGCAAGACGCGGTGACTGCCGACTGTGATTTTAAGTTATTTTAATAAATTCTAGCACTTTTTAAACAGAACCTATCTCTGTGTACTTCTTATTTTAAAGCCTCCGCCTTGATCCCCGGCGGAATCGTTACATGGCGACCGTGACAGAGTCTAAAATTTTGAGATCAGAAAATAAAGAACTTTTCATTTATGTGAATTTGTGCCAAGGGAGAATTCGGCACCAATTTGAAAGACGTTACGTGTCAGTTAATTTATTTTGTTGTTTCTAAGCGATTCTGTTTTACACGGTGGACAAAAATGTGGATATGAAATTTTGGTTAATTAACTTTGTCGCTCCAGGAGCATTAGTCAGGAAATGATGAAAAAAATTACAATGGCGGCCCGTATAATAGCATGGTACCAGAAGTACAATAGAATCGAGTTGCGTCACATGCGTTAAATAGGATTGATTTACGACATCGTAGATCGGCAAACGGACAATGGAATGTTCGAGAATCTTTTGCGGTATTTTTGGACACGCGTTGTTACGTATTCTCGAGACAAAATCGACTCGAAAGATTCCTAGTGCAACGTTATCTCAGACCTTTCCCTCCAGTACCATTTCCAGCTCTTTCTGACAATTTCCTGAATTATTCCCGAATCGCAGTGTACATAATTATCCCGTGAATATTTTAACGAACAAAGTTTTAATCGAAAAACGAAGTGTAGTGTATGTAATAGTATGAACTAGAGATTCCTAGAAACGAAAATTCTAGTCGAGAGTTGTTCCGCTATGTAAATACTAAGCCCCGCTTGAACGACCTTGTTTATACTCGCGATGTGGCTAAGGGCAGTGCCGCGTCGGACGAGAGAGCAATAAAAACAATAACATTACCAGAGGGAAAATCAAAACTCGTGCTTTCTTTTCTGTATTTCGGTTGCCGCGATGGTAAATCAAGAATGTGCGATCTATTGGAATCATCGAGTACGGGTTGAGCCGAACTGGAAGTCGACATTCTCGAGGTTAAATCAACATCACATTATAACAACACGGAGCTCGTTGCAGCGATCGATAGTTCAATTTGTTTACATAGTCGAGTTGTCGAGGCGTCCAGCGGGAATTCGGAGTCTTCTTAGGAAGAGACTCGAATTGGCCAAAAAGGGAGACGTACGTAGAATTGGGCGCAAAGAATGCGTTGCTCCACCATGCGCTACTGACACCGAAACAGAGTCATAGAAGACGAAGACATCTCCTCCTGTATAGTTGTCGCCAGGTGAGATTTCTTTTGCGTGCAGTACATGCCGAAGATTACGAAAAGAACCCCCAGCACTCGTCAGGATATTTATATTTCACGAGGAAACCGTATAAATATTCCTTTATCCGGTGTACTACGTCATCAAGTCCGGGAAACTACGCATTTCGATTGTCGCAACGGAGTAGTTCGACGGATGAGCGGAATGTATACGGACGTACGTGTACGTACACGTGCGGGAACTGTGGAGGCAGAGGTCATCGACGAAACGAATGTTATATTCGGAGAAGTATCGACCTTCTTTATTATTAAGCCAAAAACATCAATATCTTTTTTAATACTAAATTTTAGTTAAAATTTCAGCAACTTATTGTTTTCTTTATAACTTTGCTCCAAATTGACCGATTAAAGCTTTTTTTTAAATCATATCTACTTGATCTCATCTTTCTTCTAAAATATAGATTGAGATCTAGTTTTATTCGTTTTCAAGTTGTAAGCGACCAAAGTAGAAGTAATTTTTTTAAAATATTACATTTAGTTAACTATAACTTGGGTAAATCAACGCATTAGGGTCTAAAAATCTGGCTTTCCTCATATTTTTACATTATAAAACATATCCTAGAGTTCGGTAAAGATCCGTGATCCAAAGGTTGAGGCCTTTCCTAGTTAGTATGGGATTTCTTGGGAATTTGGGAATTTTTATTGTATTCCGGGACATTGACACTAATTACAGGATTTCTTGGGTATTTCAAAAATTTTTATGGTATTCTGAGATGTCTGTACTAATTACGGGATTTCTTGGGTATTTCCGTAATACTTAAGGGTGTCTGGGATATTTGCACTAAGTACAGGATTTCTTTGGAGTTTGGGAATTTTTATGATATTCTGGGACATTGTCACTAATTACGGGATTTTTTTTTTTTTTGGTATTTTTGAATTTTTCATAGTATCCCGGGATATTTGCAATAATTACTGGATTTTTTGGGTTTTCCGGGAATTCTTAAGGTATTCAGGATTTTTACAGAATTTTTACGGTATTATGAGATATTTACATTTATTACGGTGTCGCGTTTCGACGAAAATCATATTATTTTTCGTAAAAAGTTCTGCGTAGTATAGAATAAAATTACGGCGTAAAAGACAAACAGAATAAAGTTGATACAGAATGATTCTAAGTAAATGAAGTAATAACAAGCCTAATTTATAGAGCTAAGGGACACATTAATTTACGAATACTTTAAATGAAAAAGAGACCGATACGAAGAGTTTAAAATACCACTAGCCAAATTGCTCGCTTCGCCCGCAGTTAAATATTATTGTTAACATAGTATTTCTTTACCATCAAATTCCAATATAATGTAATATTCAAAAAATTATTTTTTAAAAATTATTTTGTAAAATAATTTATAGTTCTAGTAATTAAATAAATATTACAATTATATAATTTGTTGGGATAAATCCGTAATAATTAATAAAAGAATGATCATTTGTACTATTTATATCAATAACAATTTTTTTAAAGAGTAATACGCTCGTGAATTTTATGTTATATTAAATTTTTAACGGTCTGTACGAGCCAGAATATATAAATATTCCTAATCATTAGTCCATGGTGTGCTACAAATTTGCAGCCTCTACACCAAGTTCGATGAGTATAGATATTTTAATTCTGGAGACTAAAAATTGATAAGGTAGATTGCCAGTCCTTACTGATGAGACCAACTGGCAATTGTGGTCGAAACATTTATTACAATTTTATCATACACTTTCTCTATATTTATATTTAAAATTATCTTAATAATAATTTTTATTTCCACATCAATTTTTAGTCTCCAGAATTAAAATATCTATACTCATCGAACTTGGTGTAGAGGCTGCAAATTTGTAGCACACCATGGACTAATGATTAGGAATATTTATATATTCTGGTTCGTACAGACCGTTAAAAATTTAATATAAAATAACAATTTTTGTTATTCTCAATAATTAATTTTAATCTTATTACTTACATTAGAGGCATTCCATGTGAAATCAGCAGATGAAAATTTTAAAATTACTGATATTCTGCTAAACAACTCTTCTTTGAACCTAGAATATGTAAAAAAATTTTTAGATTCTTTACTTAGATAGGAAAAAAGGACAGGAAAATTTTAATTATAACCATTAATTGAATATTACTGCACTTTTACTGACCTTAAGTCACTAAAAAGTCATATATATTGATTTTTGACATTGTTCGACACAATTGATATTACTGAAAAAAATCACAGATACATCTAATTACATCTACTTTGTGTGTACCAAACCGTTTAGTGGCATAATTAATAGGATAAAAGATATACACTTTTTCCTGTAAAGCTAATTGCAAAAATAAAAAAGTTCAACATGAGTGTCAATTGCCGATGAACATGAACTTTTTTTATTCAAGATAATTAATAATTTGAAAAATATTGGTAGATTCTGCTTTTCATTTGCAACAAAAAATATCTTTATAAATTTTCTCCTGAGATTAATAGTTTTAGAGTAAAAATTTCATATAGAAATATGATACGAATATTCGAATGAATATCTTTATACGCATTTTTTTATTATACTAATAGCTTTATGAAATTTTTTCTCTAAAACTATTACTCTAAGGAGAAAATTTATAAAGTAATTTGTTGTTGCAAAAAAAAGCAGAGTCTACCAGTAGTTTTAAAATTATTAATTATCTTGAATAAAAAAAGTTCATGTTTATCGGCAATTGACACTCATTTTGAACTTTTTTATTTTTGCAGTTAGCTTTACAGGAAAAAGTGTATATCTTTTATCCTATTAATTATGCCACTAAACGGTTTGGTACACACAAAGTACATGTAATTAGATGTATCTGTGATTTTTTTCAGTAATATCAATTGTGTCGAACAATGTCAAATATTAAACTATATGATTTTTCAGTGACTGAAGGTCAGTAAAAGTGCAGTAATATGCAATTAATGGTTATAATTAAAATTTTATTAAAATCTTAATGTAATTTCCAGTTTTAAAGGTGTCTATCATTTTTTTTGTAGGATGCATATATTTTGAGTTATAAAGTCATGAAAATTGGTCATATAAGTGGAAAACAGCAAAATATGTATTTTTTTTGTTGTTAATAACTTTTTTCCTATCTAAGTAAAGCATCTAAAAATTTTTTCTAAACTGTTTCTCACTCTCTCTTTCTCTATCTCTCATTCTCACTCTCTCTCTCTCTCTCTCTCTCTCTCTCTCTCTCTCTCTCTCTCTCTCTCTATCTCTCTTTCTCTCTCTCTTTCTCTATCCTACTCATCATACGCATTCACTCACTTATTCATCTCATACATGGCTCGATCTTTTCATTATACGTAATCCCCCGCCAGTATTTACTTATTCTAAGTCGGCAGTTCCCTTTGCAGCAGGGCATGACTTTATTATACTTACATTAGATATTTCCAAACCTTTGCCGGATGTAAGGAGGATTTGGTCGAGGAAACTTACTCTGGTTGACCCGTTGGCGGCGGCTGCTCTTTTTTCTGATACGTTTAATCATCTTTCATCTCTCTCATGCTCTACCACTGTGTCGTCTATATCACCAATCTCGCAACTATCAACTATGTCGTCTGGCCATTCACCTTCACATTCCTCTTCGCAAAATTCGCTGACCTCATTTGTTTCGCCTCCCATCAACATTCTACTTTCAAATCTTAATTCAGCCATCCTACATACATTTGACTCCCTCGCTCCTGCCAAACTCATCACCATTAAAAACTCTGGTAAGTCTTGGATTACACCGCACATTAGACAGAACATTAAGGCTCGCAATATGGCGTATAAAAGATACTTGGTCACTGGCCTTAGCTCGGATTTCCAGACTTACAAAGATCTACGTAGACTTGTTAGAAATGAGATTGACTCCAACAAATTTTTACATTTTAATATCAAAATTAAATCCGCCTCTAGCTCGTCTGCGTTATGGAAGGAGCTCAGGAGCATGGGTCTCATGTCTAAATCTACTCAAACACCTCTCAACATGTTTTCACTCGATCAACTCAACACACATTATGCTTCTATTTCCTATTCACCTATTCCTTTCTCTTAAACTCAGCTTCAGTCTCTCATCTCATCACCAGACATCTTACCCCTATCTTATCCTTTAATG
This sequence comes from Theocolax elegans, assembly GCA_026168455.1. Classification (NCBI taxonomy): domain Eukaryota; kingdom Metazoa; phylum Arthropoda; class Insecta; order Hymenoptera; family Cerocephalidae; genus Theocolax; species Theocolax elegans. The sequence continues at coordinate 31,930,664 of CM047427.1, read as the reverse complement.
TCGTTTCATTTTGCTCCTATCACCCCACAGAAAGTCATGTCCACAATAACCAGGGCCACCTCCAAGGCTATGAGCCATGATGGAATTTCCGTTCCGATGCTTAAACTTTTAGCTGCTAAAATAGCTCCTCACCTGGCTGAAATATTTAATTTGTCTCTCTCCACTGGAACGTTTCCAAAGCCTTGGATTAGGTATCTGCTTTTCCCTCTGGCAAAGTCAAACAGGGTGATCTCACCGTCTGACACTAGGCCCATTGCAAAGCTCTGTGAAGTTTCCAAAATTTTGGAAAAATTAGTGCACGAGCAACTTACTCACTTTTACGGAAGTTATTCGAAATCCAATAATAATAGCAGTAAAAATTACTTCCAATTCGATCGCTTATAACTCGGAAACAAATAAAGATAAACAATCAAACTAAAAACCAGAAGAAAGTTGAGTTCAAGTAGATATGGTTTGAAAAAAAAGGAGCTCAAATTGCTTAATTTGAGCAAAGTTATGAAGTAAATAAGAAATTGAAGATTATTAGGCCAAAAGAAACAATAAATTTTTCATATTAAATTTTGGTTAAAATTTCTTCAATTTCTTATTTACTTCATAATTTTACTTCAACTTAAGCAATTTGAGCTTCTTTTTTTTCAAACCATATCTACTTGAACTCAACTTTCTTCTGGTTTTTGGTTTGATTGTTTATCTTTATTTGTTTCCGAGTTATAAGCGATCGAATTGGAAGTAATTTTTACTATTATTATTATTGGATGTCGAATAACTTCCGTAAAAGTGGCCATGGCAAGAGATAACTTGGCTTTCTTCATATTTTTCAAGTATCTTAACGATAATAATTTAATTATTGAGAGACAAGCAGGCTTCCGCAGGGGGCATAGTACTCAGACGGCCCTGATCGGTGTCCTGGATGATATCAGGAGAGCCATAGACAAACGCATGATTACCATACTCGTGTTATTCGATTTCTCAAAGGCATTTGATTTGGTGCCTCACGACTTATTACTTCGCAAGCTACGTTCAATGGGCTGTTCCGATGTAGTCATTACCTGGTTTTACCACTACTTGGTTGGCCGTTCTCAAGCGGTGGTGGATGAGCTGGGAGTGGGCTCGGCCTGGCTGGACACGTCTAGGGGGGTTCCACAGGGTAGTGTCCTTGGTCCACTCTTATTCTCTATTTTTATTAACGACCTCCCGCATGTTTTAAGTCATTCGGACTATATGATTTTCGCGGATGACACCCAGATTTATCACTCGTTCTATCCGTCCGACCTCGCTCAGGGAGTGAAGAAAATTTCAGAAGATGCGAATGCGATAGGTAACTGGGCGGGGTCGAACGGGTTGAATTTGAATGTAAAAAAAACGAAGGTGATGATCTTGGGCAATCAGGCCTATATTTCGCGTATTGCCTGGACACTGCCCCGAAGGTTACAGTAGGAAATAACGTCCTAGAATATGAGTCTGAGGTCAAATCACTTGGTCTCTGGATTACTCCTACCCTGGACTGGTCTCGTCAAGTCGCGTCTATATTTCAGCGGGTTCATGGAGTCCTTCACTCGTTAAGATTTTTTAAAAGAGCGCTCTCACGTCGGAACATAAAGAGCCTTGTTGAGGCTCTGATTTTTCCGCACTTTGACTACGCTTGCGCGGTTTTCCACGATCTGGATGCTACTAGGAATTTAAAATTACAGCGTCTATTAATTGCTTGCGTACGTTTTGTGTGGGGTTGTATTCCGTGGCGCGAACATGTTACGCCTTACCGTCTTGAGCTAGGTTGGCTGTCGGTCGAGCTTAGAAGATCCCTGTTCATTGCCACCTGCGCCTTTAACGTCATCTCGCATAAATCTCCTTCATACATTGCTCGACATTTCATTATTCGCGATGCTTCATTTTCATCCCGTTCTTCTTCACGCCACCTACCCTTGTCCCTCTTTTATCTCCCTCCTAGAACTGAAGCCCTTAATAATTCCTTCATCATCATTGCCTCTCGCCTCATCAATCACCTCCCGTACACCAACTTTGACCCTCTTCTCGCTAGTTCCTTTAAGTCATCCCTGTCACTTTATCTTTCTGAGCTCGATCGACAAGCTTGGGAGACGAGGATAAACAACGAGGGAATAAATTGCCCTCCAGTACCGCTTTTTTAGGAGCTAATTTCATTTTATTTTATCTTATTTTTCATATTATGTTACGTGTAATTCCTTTTTAATTTATTTAAATTATATCTTGGTTTTATCTTTGTTTTATTTTTGGCGCTTTGTGTTGATCACATTGTTTTATTCTTTATGTTATTTTATTACTGCGTATTTTATTTGTATTTTGTTTATTTACCTTGTTTTATTTTATTTTGTTATTTAGTTTTAGTTGTAAATAACTATTGTTATTATTTTATTTTTATTACTATTGTAAAAATTTCTTTTTGCGTCGAACTTTCTTATGTGTATACGGGGTCTTACCCCACCATACCTAATAAATATTATCAATCAATCAATCTATCTCTCACTCTCTTTCTCTCTCTCTCTCTCATTCTCTCTCTCTCTCTCTCTCTCTCGTTCTCTCTCTATCTCTCCCTCTCACTGTCTCTCTCGCTCTGTCTCATTTGCTCTCACACCAAGATGATGTTTGTCGGACGGACATTATAATTTATCGTTTTTTTTAATATCACTTAATAATTATAATAATAAGTTTTTTGTTAGTAATATGAAGCATTAACTTATGTAACACATATTTATCATAAAATATATGTTTTAAGTATTTGTCGCAAGAATTGGAGAGTTTTTACAAAATCGCTCAAAAAGATAACTTTAATATAATGTAGATTTGAGGCCTGCCATGGCTCGGTCGATAGGGCGTCGGGCTCGTAATCTGGAGGTCCTATGTTCGATTCCTGGCCCCGGCCGATTGCTACAAGCACCACTGGCGAAGGTATTTTCAACAAGTGCTTTCTTCACCAAGACATCGTATGACCTCCGTCGCTGATTAACACCAGTTTGGGAGCATAAAAAGAGCGACGTTAAAATAATTAAAAATAATAATAATAATAATGTAGATTTAAAGTCAATACGCACATAAGCGCGATTGCCGATAGTAAATATATTGTTTCCGTATAAGTATCTGTATATTGTACTATAATATCAATGCTCGGTGACGAACCGGTGATGAGCGACATGGGCTAGAAACGCGAGCATTAGAAGGAAGCAATAATTTAAGTAGCGAAGATAAAGAAGCCGCTTTTTCGGTAATGTCACAGTGAAGAAAGGAGGGTACCAAATTCTCTGTATTAACTACGAAGCAATACAGAATATGCATGGGATTCCATCATTTTTTTATCACGAACATCCAACGGTCCAATCGGGTGAAAGCACAGAAAAATCGAAAACTACGCAATTTTCACCTGTAGTAAAGTGTAAGACAAGGACAGACGCATAAAATTTTAGGGTATATAAGAGGATTCATGACAGACACAATCAAACCCAGTTTTTCGACTAAAGCTTCCGTAAAGCCAAGCTCTACTAGTCAACTCTTTGATTTTTATCCGAGGGCGAAGATCTGCTATTCGGACTTTAAAAAAAATATACGTTCAAAGTTGAGATACTTCTTGTATTCGGGAACCGAGACGCATGGCTTGTATTGTATTTACGATATTGTATTTACGAGTCTTAGTCAAGGAAATACGACTTCGACATCTGTCAATCATGGTGAAAGTTATGCCTCATAAACCTCTTAAAATCACTAATTTTCATGTATTTTAAGACATAACTTTCACCAGTGGTCTTAGCCAATAATTTAAGGGTTCAAGCCTGGGTTAACTGCTCAAAAAATCGATTTTTTTTTATTAACTTTTTTAAAAGTATTTCTTATATAAAACATTATCCCAAAATTTGAAAAAAAAAATTTATTTCGCAAGTTATAATTGAATAAAAAGCATTAATGGACATTTTTTCTCTAAAATTAAAAAAACATTTTATTTTAATTTAACTAAAATAATAATTGCGAGGTTTTCGACATTTACATACAAGTATATTAAACGAAGCAACTATCAAGCGTAGAGTTTGGTAAAGTAGAAATCTACTTTACCATAAGATTCAAATTTAACAGTTAATAAATAAATGATTCCTTTTACTCTAATACACTGCGCAAACACGTACAGTTCTATTTGAAGTAAATATTTTCTGCATTGATAAAGTATTTACATTATTTTAGTAAATACTCAGTGGATTTTAAATTAAAAGTATATTTTTGACTTTAATTTTTATTAGTTTTAAAAAATTAATTATAAATTTATACAAAAAAAGAGCAGTAAGAAAATGCCAGACTCAAGGAATAGAGTATCTGGTACATCTGCTCATAAAAAAATTATCAACATCAGTAAGAACCAACTACGATGCACTTCCATCAACATCGATGGAATTCACAACACCAAAGCTACAATCCAGATCAAGTAAAAAGTTAAAAACTGATACCATTGAAGAAAGTAGCACACAAAATAGAATTATAGATATATCACTACTTTTCCCAATATTAGAAGAATTTTTAGTTTGTCAGAATTGTCATGGTACAGTTGTATTTTCTGAAGTTGATGTGAGAGGTTTGGGAAGTAAAATAACAATAACATGTACAAACTGTTATAAGATATTTGTTATTGATTCGAGCAGAAAAGTTGGAAAAAAAGTAATGCTTATGAAATAAATTGACGTATAGTGTACACAATGAGAACTCTTGGTCATGGGCATGCTGGTTTAGTTACTTTATGTGGAAATATGGATTTGCCGAGTCCAGTTTCTCACAGTAATTATGACATTATTAATACAGAGATAGAAAATGTTTGTAAAGAAGATGGTAAAGATTCTATGAAAGCAGCTGTCGAGCAAATATATGATTCAATGAGTCAGAATTGCCATATAAGTGTATCAGGTGATGGTTCTTGGAGGAAGCGAGGATTCAATTCTTTTCAAGGTGTTGCAAGTTTGATACTGCATGAGAATGGAAAAGGAATTGACGTTTCTCCAAAGCAATCTTTTTGCAGAGCATGTGAATTGCAACCAGAAGAAGACACAGAAGAATATAGAGAATGGTACAACGCACATCAAACTAATTGCTCTGCCAACCACACTGTTAGTTCTGGCAAGCTGGAAGTAGATGGAATTGTAGAAATGTTTCAAAGATCTGAATCACTTTATGGCATAAAATATGCTAATTATAAAAAAGTTTATAAAGCTTTGTGCGATGTCAAAACTTATGGAAAAGATGATTTTTATTCCACTGCAGCATATTGAGGTTTGTAACACTTTCACAAATACACATAAAATAAATTCAACCACATAATATCACACTAAGCATAAATACACTGAACATAAGAAAACACTTGCTGATAATTTTATCCGTATACTGCAAATAATGTATATTTAAGTGTTGATACATTGGTTATGCTGAAATGGAGAAACAAAGAATCAATTTCTTGACATAAACAAAATATAAATTTAAGGTTATGCAAATACTTATCTGATATAAATTGTTCACGTAGTTTTATAAACCACTTGTTTTTTTTACTTATTTTATTTAGATATTATTTAATATAATATATAATTCTACTTGATATTATAATAGCTCAAAACTGAACTACAAACGTGTGGCTGGTGCACACTTCCATTAACAGCTGTAACACTATATATGCCCCTCTTTCTCTATCACGTGACAAGGCTATCCGAAAAATCAATAATCTTATGGAAGACTTGTCATGTGAGAGAGAGAGAGAGAGAAAGAGATATTGTACACAACTGTCAAACAGTATTTGTTTTTACTGCATTCTTTGCATATTTTTAATTAAATTTAATGCTTATAATAAAAATTAGAATCATATAATATAGTATATGATTTTTTCCTCTTTTTATAAAGAAACTGATTCTTGAAGTTGATTTTCTGTTATTTTAGATAATACATGTATATTAAAAAAATATACTGAGTATTATATTAATAAAACCAGAAAAAAGTCATTATAAACCTATTAAATCTTATATTATATTAAAGTGGATCGACTTTTGGTCTCCGGTTCTCCGGTTCTCCGGTTTTTTAAAAATGCATTTTTATAGTTTCAAAGTTTTATTTTAATTGGACTTTACACTTTTGGGCCTTACATTTTTTGGACCTTACATTTTTGGGCCTTATAAATTTTGGGCCTTACATTATTGGCAACGGAATTGTAAAGTTTTATTTTAATTGGACTTTACAATTTTAGGCCTTACAATTTGAGCCTTACATTTTTGTCCTCATAAATTTTGGGCCTTACATTTTTGGGCCTTATAAATTTGGACCTTACATTTTTGGGCCTTATAAATTTTGGGCCTTACATTTTTGGACCTTATAAATTTTGGGCCTTACGTTTTTGGACCTTATAAATTTTGGGCCTTACATTTTTGGACCTTATAAATTTTGGGCCTTACGTTTTTGGACCTTATAAATTTTGGGCCTTACATTTTTGGGCCTTATAGTTTTTTTAAACAAATAGATATCAACTACTATGTCGATATTATTACCAAAAAATTATCTTAATAACAATAATTAAAATAACATTTGATTACGTAATTAAAATTAATAAAATTTCAACACTGGAACATACAATAAATCAAATTAATTTTCATTGTTTATTTTACAAACTTATTTTTGCAAAAATTTCAAATTACAATTATTATGTTATTAAATTAAATTACAATTATTATGTTACAATTGTACTCTATTCACTTGTATATTTCATAAGATATATTTTATTTAATATATCGTTTTTATTGTTTATATAATTTATAAATTCAGCAAGTATTCATCGAAATCATCTTTAACAGAAAAATTAAATTATATCATTAAATATTAAATGTATAATTAATTAAACATTAGATAAAATATTCAAATAAATATTACTGTTTTTAAAATACCATTTAGAAGATTTATATCCAATATGCATATTGTCACATATTATTGATATTATATATGTTATATCTGTAACAAAAACATTTTTATTATTAATTATAAATAAATTGACAAAGTCAAAACTTTACCTTTTAACTTAATCATTAAGAAATACTACTGCATTTTTGATTATTTCGATAGTCTTAATAAACTAATCAGGATACTGAAATACAAAAAGACTTATTATATTTCAAACAATGATAATTTAAAATGAAAATAAGATAATTTTATAATATACCTTGTGACTTTAATCGTATGGAATGCCATTAGGAATATAATATTTTATTGATATAATATTAATTGGAATGCTGCTGCCGTTTGTTATTTTTATTCAGCGCTGCATTCATTGGAATGCTGCTGCCCTTTGTTTTTTTTATTCAGCGCTGCATTTATTGGAATTATGAGTGTCAAACTACTAGCAAAGAATTTGTGCAAATATTGGCCCATTAGATGGAAAGTTTGGCCCTCTTTGTGTAAAGGTTGGCCCAGATTGTTTAAATGTTGGCCCATTTACAGAAAAGATTGTTACAACATATTATTTACAACATATTATTATTGCAATATTAAATATTATCAACGCAATTAAGTGCGCCTTAATTTAAGAAATTGCATGTGAAAAACAATTTTTTACTGGTTGAAAAATTTATTCCATAATCAATACAAATTGTTCCTAAATTGGCCGAAAGTGGGCTAAAGTTTGCCAAAACTGGAAAAATGTTCCAAATATTTCAATGTTGGTAAACATCGGCCCACTTTTGGCGCAAGTTGGCCCACTTTTAGCATACTTTAAAGCATTTTCATCGAAAATGTATTTCCACTAGGGTATGTATAATATTAGTATTTATAAAATATTAAATTTATATTAACTATATTTCATTCATTACATTGAAGCTACTTTCTTATAAACGCTGTTTTCTAATAATTTATATTTTATTTTTTTCAGCTTTACAAAAAAATATTAATAAAAAATTTAAAATAATCGTTTAGAAAAATAAAAAAAATTATAATTATTATTAAACAATTGAAACAAATTATTAATATTATTTTTATAATTGTGAATCATTTTGTAAAATAAACCATTTTTATAATGGGTTTGACGGAAATAAAAATATTAGTTGTAAAAACGATTGAACCATATAGCGACGATGCTTCTACGTTAAATGATGAACACATATTAGAATTTAATAACATCCTTAAATCATGTACACCATTCAATATGGAAACAACTCTTTTAGTTCAAAAACAATATAATATTAACTCAGTTCAAATGAATAATGAATACATTCAATTGTTATTTTCTGGAAAATATGAAAAAGGTCATTGGATTTGTATGTATTACAATAATAGAACGATACACATTTATGATAGTTTAAATGCTAAATATTTGCGAAATGAACATAAAGTATACATCAATAGATTATTTCCAGATAGTCAACAATTAAAAATTGTTTTTGAAACAGTGCAATTTCAAACCAATAGTTATGATTGTGGAATTTTCGCGATAGCTTTTGCTGTCTCTATTGTATTTAATTTATGCCCATGCAGTTTAAACTATGATATTTCCCAAATGCGTTCACATTTACTAAAAATATACGAAACACGTAGTATTACGATGTTTCCAATTTTACAAAATATAAACTATAATATTTCAACAATACCAATCAAAAGATACATGATTCATATTTGTTGTATTGATGAAAAAAAATTGAATTTCAATGTAGCAGAAATAAAAATAATAGAATAAAATTTTCAACAGAAATTTAATTCTGAACAACAAACAATAATGAATTTATATAATAAAGATAAAATCATTTCCGTTGATTCTATTACCCCAATGGAAATAGACTATGAAATACCATCTTATAGTTCATTTTATCAAAAAAATAAAAATAAAAAATTTAATGATATAGAAATAAAACAGCTAAAAATAAAACAGCAAACTATGATAGAAAGGCAAACAATTATCTGTATCGATATAAAAAATGAACGAGAAAAAGAAGCGTTGCATAAAAAAGAAGCTTATATGAGGAATAAAGATAGTAATGACGGCAAAATAGAAGAAAAAAATAAAGAGAAAACAGCAAACCATAATGAAAAGACAAAAATAAATAGTGACGAAATAAAAAATGAACGAGAAAAAGAAGCATTACGAAAAAAGAAGCTTATGTAAATAATAAAAATAGCAACGACGGCAAAATAGAAGAAAAAAAAATAAAGAGAAAACAGCACACCATAATGAAAAGACAAAAAATGAATGGTGACGAAATAAAAAATGAACGAGAAAAAGAAGCATTACGAAAAAAAGAAGCTTATGTAAAAACTAAAAATAGTAATGACGGCAAAATAGAAGAAAAAAAAATAAAGAGAAAACAGCAAACCATGATGAAAAGACAAAAAATAAATAGTGACGAAATAAAAAATGAACGAGAAAAAGAAGCATTACAAAAACAACATATTTATTATAATGAAAATACTGATCAATGTAAAAAAAATGAAAAGAAAAAATTAAATGGAAAAATATTAAACAAAAGTAGAAAAAATGATATTGATAAATTAGTATAAAACCATTTACAAAAAAATTTAAAAAGACGGATATGTATGAAAAATGACAAAGACATGGAAATACCAATCATATTGCTTAAAAAATTAAAAATTGATGAAGGAAAATTTTTTAACGTATATGATAAACCAATTAATACTAAAAAAGGTATAAATTATAAAGAATTAAATAAACGCATTTTAATTAAAAATGAACAAAATGTAAAATTAGTAAGTAAATCCAAAATAATAGGTCGAATAGCAAATGTAGATTTTGATGAAAAAATAATTATTGAAAACAATTTAGGTTATATGTCTGAAACTTGTAAACATTGTAATACTAAACATTTTGTTTTTGAATATACACTAGGTAAAGAATTTTCTAATTGTTGTCACAAAGGAAACGTAGACTTACCAAAAATGCCTCCCTATCCGGAAGAATTAAAGCAATTAGCTACAGGAATATCGGAAGATAGTATTAATTTTCGCAAAAATATTCGGCTATATAATAATGCGTTAGCTTTTGCAAGCTTTGGAGCTAATGTTGATAAGTTATCTGGTAGTGGACCACAAATTCTTAGAATATGTGGTCAAATATATCGCAATGTTTTTGCTTTACATCCAAATGAAAATGAAGCTCGAAAATATGAGCAATTGTATGTTCTAGATAATGAATTAGCTGCAGCTGAAAGAAAAAGTTTTAAAAACAATTGAGGAGCTGGATGCAAGAACACGCCGAGCGCGGCGAATGGATAGAGGAGGCGGAGAGAAATTAAGAAATTGACGTCACCGTGACCAAATTTTTTAATTTGCCGAATTTAATTTTAAAAAATACTGTCGTATGCAGAATTAAAAGACGCAACTTTTTTCTATTTAATGTTTTTCTGTACGATGTGCAGATCAGATGAAAAAAATTAAGAATATGAAGATAAATAAAGATATTTTATAGCATCAAAAAGCAGTTATTATTTAAACCATTTTTATGCTGTAGTTGGATACAATATTACAATGCGATTGTCAATCAATAACAAAGACGGCCACTGATTTATGCCGCGAAGCAGATGACCATTACGGCGACGAAGTCGATGTTCATTTGTTTACAATTTCGTTGTTTATATTGATGAGTGTACACAAAATTTATTTCTCTGATTTTGGCGCTTGCTCTATCTGCGACATTTTTTATCCAAATAAGCTGAAATTTTTAAGAAATTATCTTCAAATATAAACGAACAAATCTCTCGCTGGAAGTTAGCGAAGTCTAAGACTTTACAACACACTTTCGGGTACTAAATACTGAAACCGTATTAAAAGCTTGTTATTTACGTTAAGTTCAATTGTTGTATAAAATTTGTTTAAAGTAGAATTTGTTACAGGTTTATATTTATCGTTAGACTATATTAAGTATCTGTACGAAAAGTCAGGGAATTTCATTAAGATTTGTCAAAGTTACAGCGATTCAATTTTGAAAAATGGATTAAAAATGCGTTCTCTAAATTTCCAGTTCTTAATTTTTTTCATCTTATCTGCACATCATACAGAAAAACATTAAATAGAAAAAAGTTGCGTCTTTTAATTCTGCATACGACAGTAATTTTTTAAATTAAATTCGGCAAATTAAAAAATTTGGTCCCGGTGACGTCAATTTCTTAATTTCTCTCCGCCTCCTCTATCCATTCGCCGCGCTCGGCGTGTTCTTGCATCCAGCTCCTCAATTTAGATACAAAATTAGAATTGTCAAGTAAATTAGATAGCTTAATTAGAAATGTTAATCCTTATGTTAAAGCTTATAAAATAACGTATGAGGTAGAAAAAGAAAAATTAGAATATTAGAAGAAAAATTAGATAAAAATATATATATAATGAAGCTACTTGTAATGAAGTTGCAATGGTATTTGTAAGAAAAAATGAACTGCCTACTTCAGAGCGGGATATAGTTATATATTCAAAATATGACAATCCAATTAGTATTCCTTTAATAAGTAAACACACTGATCCAATGACATACCCACTTATTTATCCAAATGGAGGATATGGATGGATGCCTAATATGAAATGCAAATATAAGAAAAACAATATTTCATGTTTGCAATTTTATAATTACAGACTTTCTATGAGAAATGGATTTAATCCATATCTTAATATGGGAAAAGTTCCTCAACAGTTTACAATTGATGCATTTGTAAAAGTTGAATAATCAAGATTATATTTTGTAAAGAAAAACCAAGATATTTTAAGAAGCGATTATTATAAAGGCGTAATGGATTATTTACACAACAAGAAAGAATCTGAAAATATAAAAATTGGAAAAATGTTTATTTTGCCATCAAATTTTGTTGGAAGTTCAAGATTCCTAAAACAAAATTACATTGACTCAATGAGTATAGTAAATCGTTACGGAAAACCTGACTTATTTATAACAATGACATGTAATCCAAACTGAAAAGAAATAACTGAACATTTAAAAAAATATGAAACTGTAATTGATAGACCAGATTTAGTATTTAAGGTATTTCATCAAAAAATAAAAGAATTTAAAGAATTGGTAATTAAGCAAGGTGTTTTAGGAAATTGTATCGCCTACACTTATGTTATCGAATTTCAAAAACGTGGACTTCCTCACATGCATATGCTATAATTTTTAGATAAAAATTATAAAATTAATACTCCCGAAAAAGTAGATGAACTCATAAACGCAGAAATTCCAAACGAAGATATCTATCCACGGTTGTATAATATTGTAAAACAGTTTATGATTCATGGACCCTGTGGAGAGCAAAACATGAGTTCACCTTGCATGAGTAAAGACACAAAAAAATGTACGAAAAATTTTCCAAAAAAATTTAATAACAAAACTTTTAATTCATCAGGATATCCATTATATATAAGAAGAAATGATATCAAAAAAAATCAATTATAAAGGTAAATACCACAATAGAATAGCTGATAATCGGTTTGTTGTTTCGTATAATCCTTATTTATTGTTAAAATTTAATTGTCACATTAATGTCGAAGTATGCTGAACAGTCCAATGTATAAAATACTTATTTAAATAGTGTTATAAAGGACATGACTGTGCGAACATAGAAATACGTGACACAGGTATCAGATCAAAAGACAGTTCTAATTTAACTCATGATGAAGATATTGAAAGCAATGAATATAATACTATTAGAATACCCTCTACACGAACTTTCACATACCATAATAAGATTAGCTATTCACAATGAAGATGAACAAGAAGTGTATTTTAAAGAAGGAAAAGAAACAGAAATTTAAAAAAAAATGTAGAAACGACATTAACAGCATACTTAAAATTAAATCAAATCGATTCTGATGCACGAAATTATTTATATTCCGAAATACCATTAAATTATGTATTTGATACTAATTCAAAAACATGGAATAAAAGAAAAAAAAACAAAAAACCTGTATTAAGCAGAATGTATTTAGTGAATCCAAAGGATCGAAAACGATATTTTATAAGATTATTACTTTTACATGTCAAAGGAGTATCATCATTTCAGGATTTACGTACTGTTGATGATATAATTTATTCTACATTTTATGAAGCTTCTATAGCTAGACATTTGGTTAATGAAGATAAAGAATGGGACAGATGTTTGGAAGAAGCAACACAATTACACTTTCCTACTGCTCTTTGTGAATTATTTGCATAGGTATCAGATCAAAAGACAGTTCTAATTTAACTCATGATGAAGATATTGAAAGCAATGAATATAATACTATTAGAATACCCTCTACACGAACTTTCACATACCATAATAAGATTAGCTATTCACAATGAAGATGAACAAGAAGTGTATTTTAAAGAAGGAAAAGAAACAGAAATTTAAAAAAAAATGTAGAAACGACATTAACAGCATACTTAAAATTAAATCAAATCGATTCTGATGCACGAAATTATTTATATTCCGAAATACCATTAAATTATGTATTTGATACTAATTCAAAAACATGGAATAAAAGAAAAAAAAACAAAAAACCTGTATTAAGCAGAATGTATTTAGTGAATCCAAAGGATCGAAAACGATATTTTATAAGATTATTACTTTTACATGTCAAAGGAGTATCATCATTTCAGGATTTACGTACTGTTGATGATAATTTATTCTACATTTTATGAAGCTTCTATAGCTAGACATTTGGTTAATGAAGATAAAGAATGGGACAGATGTTTGGAAGAAGCAACACAATTACACTTTCCTACTGCTCTTTGTGAATTATTTGCATATATTTGTATTTTTCACAATCCTATTAATGCAAGAGATTTGTACGAAAAATAGAAACACTTTTTTTACCACCCAAAATATGAACAAAATACTGATGAAAACCTAGCATTAAACATTATTGATAAGAACCTACAATTGAATGGATATTTTTTAAATAATTTTAATTTACCCGTTATATCTACATTTATAGAAGATTATGCTGATAAATCAACAACACATAACAAAAGTTGCACATTTACTAAATAAACGTCAAAGTAAATTCTTTAAAAAATCGTAACAAAGACATTTTCGATACTATCGTGCAACATTTAAAAATTGAAGACAAAAAAAGCTTTTTTATTGATGGACCAGGAGGAAGTTCTCAAACATTTCATTTTTATGTGTTGCTTGGACAGGGATTGCAGCAAATTTATTACATAACGGGAAAACAGTACACACAACATTTATAAACTACCACTTAATATCACAGAATGTACTATATGTAATATTAAATCTAATTCAATAGATGGTAAAAATTTAAAAGAAGTTCAAATTATAATATGGGATGAAATATCTATGACATCGAAATATGCTTTTGAAGCAGTCAATCGCCTATTTCAAGATATATGTAATAATAAAAAAATATTTGGTGGTAAAATGTTGGTTGTTTCAGGCGATTTTAGGCAAACATTACCAGTTATACGACATGGTAGTTATTGAAAATTCAGTTAAAAACAGTTACTTATGGCCGAATTTTATACGTATGACACTAAATGAAAATCTTCGAGTGAGAGATAATGACAATTATTTTAGACAATGGTTATTAAATGTAGGTGAAGGTGAACGTTTAAATATGTATGAAGAAGAAAATGAACTGCTTGAAATCCCTCTTGATTTAATAACAAAAGAAAATGATATCATTGCAGAAATTTTTGGAAACGAAATAAAAATAAATGATAAAGTTATATTAGCCTTCACCAACAACGACGTAATTGAAATAAATAATAAAATTTTGGCTATAATGGAAGGGCAAATTATTGAATATTTAAGTGTAGATACAGCAGAAGATGATAATGGAGAAAACTTAGATGTCATGTTATCTACAGAATTTTTTAATTCCCTTACACCTAATGGACTTCCTCTACATAAATTACAATTAAAAGTAGGTGCAATAGTAATTCTTCTAAGAAATTTAAATGTGAATGAAGGTCTTTGTAATGGAACAAGATTATTAATAATAAAACTTATGAAACATTTAATTAAAGCAGAAATTATAAGCGGAAAAAAAATTGGAAAATTAGTTTTAATACCAAGAATCACTTTGTCATCATCTAAAGAAGATATACCATTCAACATGCGCAGAAAACAATTTCCCATTCGATCAGGTTTTGCAATGACTATTAACAAATCACAAGGACAGTCATACAAACAAGTAGGTATCTATTTACCATCTCCAATTTTTAGCCATGGTCAATTATACGAAGCTCTTTCAAGAGCTAAAAGTAGAAAAAATTTAAAAATATTACTGTTAAACAATGCAAAAATAGAAAATGATACATTAAAAAATAAAATCAAAATTTACACTAACAATATAGTGTTTAAAAAAGTATTGTAAATGTGTAGACGAAAATTTATACACATTTTATATAAATTTTATAAATAAATAAAAATGGAAGTATGAAAAAAAACATTAAAATATTACAACTATTGAATGATTAAAGTGAATATGCAAAATAATTAATAATTGTTTGCGCTGAAAATCATTAAAATACAATTGAAAATCGGCTGCAACATATCATATTGTAAATGACAAATCATTACATTAGTTATAATAAATAAAAAAAATGAAATATAAGAAAAATCCATTGAATTATTACTACTACTGAATCATTAAAATAAATATGCAAAATAATTGATAATAGCCTGCCGTTCGACAAAACTTACAGACTTCAAAAAAGAATGAGAGTTTCCCAGAATACAACGACCGAAAGTTTAATTCTTATAATAACGTATAAACAGGTATTTAAAATTATTATTTAAAAACTTAAATTTGTTAAAATTTTACAATTAGAATTTAGATACAATCACTCATCCAACGTGCGTAAAAAATGATTTTCATAACACTCAATTTTATAATAACAATTACTATACAGATTCTATTAAATACCAAAATTTTTAAATATGCATTATAAAAACCATCACTTTGAAATAATACTACATTCACATACAAATTAAAACCATACATAACACAACGACAGTATTTTATACCACTTTATAAAAAATGTTACCACCGCCATTAAAGAATAATATAATTTATGAGAGTATATAACATGCTTATTTTCATGTATTCTGTAAACACATTATATTACATCAATTTATTTAAAATTACGATACCCCCCCAAATGGAAATTATTTTATGTGTGTGCATTTTAAATATATTAAATATATGGACATATTTCACTTTCTTTCTGAACACACGCACACACACCTTCTTTATAATAACCTATAATGATTATTTTTACACAGACACAATATATATATATATATGTATATATATATATATATATTGTGACATGGCAGTTATAACTGCATGTCACATACTTGATTTATATTTATATTATATATGTAATATTCCAAAGCCCCGTAGCTTATAGGAATTAATTAGAAAGCTCACTCGGAATCCAGATAGACTAGACCGTGAGGAAGGAGTACGCACTCCAGCAAGATACGCATAAACACACAAGCACACAATCACTATCCTTATAACAGTCCTGTAAATAATTATCCGGTAGTTGAAGTTGACTCTTGAAGTAGTTGAGTGAGGTCCTACTATAAATCCTGTTCCTTATGTCCTGGAGAAGGTGATCGTAGAAAGTGGCAGTAGAGGTAGCACATGTAATATTGGACAGCGTCGACAACCAGTAAACATCCAGCCTCCTCCAAGAAGTAATGATCCTTCGTTGGGATAAAACCTCCTTCGAGTACCTGCAACAGTATTAAATAAATCATACTGAATATAAAATAAGAATTGAGGAAAGCAGTAGGTTGTCAAAACCTAGTTGCAGGTAAGGAGAAGGAGAGGTGAGTTGAGGTTAGGAAATTACTTCCACCAGAGATTAATGTTAAAAGAAGAAACGACGCTATTTATACATTACCTCGGACAATTCAGCTAGATATTGACTTGAGAACAGGCATCTCCGGAACCTGGTGAGAAGAAGTAGTTGAGGAAATCTGCATACAGTGTTGATGTCGTCGTTCCCGCATGCCGCACCTGAAACAAATAAACAGACTCGGACGAACTAACATTAATACAGGGTATTGTATGGAACGAGAGTAATTTACCGTTTATGGACGTTGTTCCTGTAGAAGCGACTCCGGGTTGCTCGTATCCAGCAGTTGAGACGGTGCACGGGGACGGAGGTGTTCACTGTACGTAAACAAGACACGCACGCCGGATCGGCCGCGTCGAGCGAACGAGAGCCAACTGTTGCGCGTGGCGCATGCGCGCGGACTCGCTGATCGGTACATCGAGACGAACTCGGTGATTCCGAGTCGGGCCGTCGAACGAGACGTGTAGTTTTACCTCGCATATTTAATTATTATCGAGAGTGATTAGATTTTTATTAATTGTTTGATTCGAGCATCTGCAGGTGAGAGTTCCTGCCTAACTCCCTGTTTCCAGCTTCCCGTCAAGCTGTGATTGTGCGTGTGTGTGCGGTAATCGCGTAGAATAAAAGATATAACTTTTGCCGCGTGAACGCGGCTGGCGACCGTGACTAATTGTTCATTGATTTGGTGTATTTTATTATTTTATTAATATTAAATTATCTAGCTATAAATAAAAGTGTTGTTATTCTATGATATGGGAGCCGTTCACCCTGATCCCCAGTGAACGTGTTTTAATATATATATATATATACTTATTTTTTACTCTTTGTCATATTTATTTTCTTTCTGTATTTAATTCTATCATTATTAGCGTCAAAATTTAACAGTATACTTTTCTTTCCTTAACTTACACTGTTACAGAGCCCTTATTATGTTACTATTAAATGGATCATGCATTGAAAAAATATATGATTCTTAAAATGTATACCTTACCAGCACATCCTCGCCGTAAGAGTCGAATACAATATTCATATGTTGGCTAACGCTGGAAGCATAAATATATTTTACGGAGCGTGTGTTATAACTATGTACGAAAAATCTAAATGACTTCAGTACAACATGTCTTGGTCTGCAGAAACGACATCAGGTTTTCATCAAATACACTATCCAAGAGCCTAACTCTCATCCAATAATGTATAAACAGTTATTTAAAATTATCAAATAAAACGAAAACATTGGAAAGTCGACACAAAACATATGGAGTTCTCACATCTTTTCAACTCGTCTACGCGAGATCAAGATTCGAGATGCCTTTTTGAAACGATTGCCCGCTCATATACTATAAAGGACCCCTGCAATAATGATGAAAATGGAGTCGAAATCTCACGAATGATTGACATTTGACGGATTCTTTGAATGTCACGAAATAATTGATAGTCATTAGATGATCAAGTTTTCAGTTGAACTTTATTTTCAGTTCTGTCTTTGATGTTTTTTTTAATCTATAACCTCTTTTAAAAAACCAAAATATTGGAAAGTCGACACAAAATATATCGAGTTCTCACACTCTTTTCAATCGTCTGTACAATAGTAGTTACATGTAATTTTAAAGAAATTTTGATTAATTTTAAAACTTTGGTAGTTAACTATCATATTTTGTTTATTTCTCAATTTTTTTTACAAAAACGACATCTCAGTCACCACATTAATTATACCATAATCAGTTATAAAAATATTTTTGTAATTTTTATAAAATATTATGTGAAATGTCATGTTTATAAAATATATTATAAAAAATATTCTTTTTTGATGATTTTTAACACATTCATTAAGTAAAATATTAAAATATTATCGAAAATAGGCTTAAAACAGGTGCAAATACAAAAAACTCCTTGCAGGATAAAAGTTGTCGAAGGGCTTTAATCCAAGAAAATTTAAATTTATATGCATATAAACTTCAACTTTACACAGTGAATTTGGTGTATCTATAAAAATGCAATTTCTGCCTTGATAAACCCAATTGGTTTACTAATTATTTAAAAAATGTAATGTTTTTCATTTAAAAAATGAACATAAAAATGTCACATTTAACTTTAAAGAAAAAAGGCTGTGTAACTATTTTACATATACTCATCTAAAATAAGCACGGTCAAAATACAACCGAGTGAGCGTTAGCGAGCGAGGTATCTGTTGCTAGTATATATATTATTAAGATTATATATATATATATAAATTGTATGATACCTGAAGAATACCGTATTAGAATTATAAAATAAGTAAAACTTTAAATGCATTTATCTCATTAATGGTTTTTTTATCATTTTAGCGTACTTGCCGCAGGATATGTCAGAGCCAGGTTGATAAATCACTTTGAAATTTTAGGAAAAATTTTAAAATATATATTTCTATGGACTTATGTTGCCCAATTTTCAAAAAGATAATTTTAGATAAATATATTTTAGGTTATTAATTTTTTTTTTTTCAGAAAAAGAAAAACATAAGTCTGTAAACATATGTTCCATGAACATTTTAAGACTTATTAGACATTAAAAGATGCATTCAGTGCTTCAATATCCTGCGGCAACTGCAAAATTGATCAATTTTTTAATATCATTATAAGTTTAATAACCAGGATTAACAATACATAATAAACATTTTTTATATTGAAAAATATAAACTTTAATATATATATATATTGTAACGGGGTCTGCCTCTAATTAAGACCGAAATTAGAAGCATGGCCATAGGGGCCACGGTATGGGGTCTCTACCTCTCCCGATGCGGTCAATGCGGCCCGCGTGTACCGATGTACTTACCTCGGCCGCACTGTGCAATACCGGTACCTCCATTAAATCGGGCGGCTTTTCCTTGCCGTCCAGGGATGATGACACGGGGAGCACCGCGCTCTCCGTCTTTGTTTCTCGGTCTTACCTTTACCTTAGCCTCCGAGTACGTGAACTCGAGAGGCTCATTACTCGGTGTGAGTTTTGCCTCTACAAAGTGGTTTTGGGATATTTCGGATTCAATCGACAACACGACATACATACAAAAGTAAATAACTTCAAGTTGAATTAATTACGTTCGACTTATTAACTAAAATTAATGTTACAACTAAAGAAGATTACAAAGGAATATAATGAGGTGTGCGGTTGCGTCATATATACGTTACGCGAAGTTCCAAATAATGGTGTCTCGAATGAAGTCGCGTCGATCCCTCGGCGGAATCGTCCTAAGCTAAACCACGAGGAAAGCTTAACGAGGTTTACTTCTAAGTATTAGAATTAGTAATTAGAATTGCCCGCTTGCAACGATGATTCGCTCGCGATCACGCGGTATTAAAGTAAGGAATTTTATCCCGACTTACGCTTGATGTGGCGTCCTTACAATATCCCGGACGCCAACTACGCCTTAGGCCTCCTAGCCGTCTATCGGGCAGGTAGCCTTCTCGTCGATGCAAAGGACCAAGGAAAAACACAGAAGGGGAGACGTCGCGCACCGTCTCCTTCGTGGCACGATTCCCACACGAACCACTACGTCGAGCCCCGCTTCCGTGAGCTCGCTGCGTTCCTCTCGTCTACGGCGATAACACGTGTATCCCGGGAAACGTACCGATCCTCGATCGCTCGTCTGCGTCGCGGTAGAGTTTCCTCGCACGTATCGTTTACTCGCTCGTAGCACGGCCCAGCCAGGGTTGCCAGATGGCGATTTTTTCTCTTCGTTGCTCTTGCATAATAAACATCAAAATACGTTAGAGAGAAGAGAAAAGAAAATCGCCATCTGGTCACGCTGGGCCCAGCTAAACCGTAGCGTAGACCGTCCTTCGCAGTACTCTGTCGTACTCGTACTCTCCCGTACTCGTACTCTACCGTACTCTTACTCTCCCGTACTCGTACTCTCCCGTACTCGTACTCTCCCGTACTCGTACTCTCCTACTAAATTTTCCGTGGGCCATCCAGAGGTCCTCTCCCCCTCCCTTGCGCACGGATCGTTGTTCGTTCGCCGCGCCGTTTCCGAGAAAAGCAATTATATCGAATGCTCGCGTTTACTAAACGATATTAATTTAATTCAAAACGCCTTTTAATAATTAATACCGTTACAATATATATATATATATATATATATATATATATATATATATATATATATATTATGTAAAAAAAATAAATTTGTAAGTATTAAAAAAAAAAAATTATTCTAATAATAATTGTTTATTTATTTAAAACATTTATCCCAGGCTTGACCCCTTAACCACCGCCATTCGAAAGCTCTCGAAAAATGTGATCTTTTGAGCGGTGCTAGATCAAAATCAATTGTGGCGTGGTTGCCTTTTTTTGATAATCAATATTTCTGGATGTCCTATCTCTTCGAGATTTTAAAATTAAGAATTGTAACATGGGTAGATCAGGTCTAAATATTATTTTGAACAAAAGTTGTATGTAATGTTTTTTAAAAAAAATCAATATTTTAAGATAAATGGCTTTGAAAATAGTAATTTTTTATTAAAATTGAATAATTTCTACTTTTTATGGTGGAATAACTCTTAGTCACATTATTTTTAACACCTAAAATTTTTTTTCTTTTTTCTGGAAGATATTTCCAGCCTGTTCTCAAAATTTGGTGCGATTTGAAATTTTCATCATACCACTCGACGTGAAATAGCCCATATATATGTGTATATATATTGTAACAGTTTGGTTGCCGCAGGGATGTTTATTTTAATATCGCGGCTGCTCAGCGATACGGTTAAATTTACCGTATTTAAATAAACGTATTTTTCCCGCGTTGCGGCGGCGGTTACCTGTCCGCTCTACCAAATCTGTTAAGTGTTAATCTGAAACTGAGGTACTGTTTCAGATAACAACCAGGTAAAACAATTAAATCTAAAATTGACCGCGAAACAGGGATATCGCGTCGAGTACTTGTCAACCAGAAATATACGAGCTCTTAGGATTACGGAAGGATTCGTACGTGGGTTAAAATTCAATTCTTCAAACACCGGATTGAAATGTAATAATAAATTGAATTTATTGAATTAAATAACAAAGATAAATAACAAATAAAATCTCTAATTGTCGCCGAGGTTTACGCTTTTAATTACAAATCGGTAAATTGCCGATTTGTAGAGAGAAGGGAGAAAAATATCGCGAATTAAAATAATATCCCCAGTCGACGGGACTGGTATGATGCAATAAGATTATTTATTAATTAGCGAATAAAAAACGATCGCGTGAAGTGGTACAACTTACTTCATAAGTTGCTGTAGTCGTTGATAAACAACGACCAGCCGATCGCTCTCTCTCTCTCTCTCTCTCTCTCTCTCTCTCTCTCTCTCTAACTCTAACTCTCGCTGCGGTGTAGGACGGTCTGTCCGTTCGCCCGTGCACCGAGGTTGTATGGCTGCAGGCAGATTCACGGTGTTGCACCACTCACTGCAAATGCAGGATCGGTTTGCAGTCGAAATACACACGCGAAAACATACGGTAAACTACAGCATATCGAAGCTGAACACTGGACGCGGGGTGATCACACCTGTCGCGTGTCAAGGCGGCTATCTCTTTTCAGCGTGCGCGAATCTCTCCCTTACCTATCTAATCAGGTGCACGCGCGAGCCGAGCCGAATCTCGCCGGTTCGAGCCGATGCGAACATTACGATACTGTTCGCACGTGTTGCTCGTATTCGTCAAACGGTAAGGTAAAGAATACCTTACCGTTAAATATATATATATATATATATAAACACCAGTATCGGTACTTATGATGACACTTCGTGTTATCTTGGTGTTTTGAGGTTATAAAACATATGTAACGACTCAGATATAAGGGGGAGAATAGTAATTGACAGAATAATGCATAAAAAACCAATAACCCAAATACCTAAATACCCCTCACCGGTAAAAAAGCACACTTTGACCTTATAATATTAATGAAGGATTGAAGCTATAACGTCTTTCGAGGTGCCGGAGGCCGGAGGCGTCAAAGCGGGGCTCACAAAGATAATTTTCCGGTTTTTTGTGTGTCGGCATAAGTACGGATACATGGTTGAATTTTCGGTGGAATTATGCTGACGTCGGCATAATTACCCCAAAGTAAGCACAATTCCCATTTCCCGTAAGAATTTGTCGGCATAAGTACCGATTGATCAATTTATATATATATATATACATATATGTATAAGGGTACTTAAGGTATAGTCTTTTTGGCTATTTATACGCTTTTGTAATTGTAATATTTGTAAAGGCAAACCTGATTTTTTGTATCATTTCAATTACTGAACCAACCGCTTTTTATTCACAATAATTATTGTTTTGTACTGTAATTTATTTATAATAATTCTTCTTTTGCGTCGCATTTTATTTACAATATTTATTGTTTGACTTGCAATTTATTGACAATAATTCATATTTTAAACCACGTTTATTCATAACAATTTTTAATTTAGACTGCATTTATTTATAATAATTCTTATTTTGTATATTCAATAGTAATGGTACTAATAATATAATGTTACGCATATTTTATTCGCTAAATAAGATAATTTGTAAACTTAATTAATTTTATGCAATTGTTTATAAAATATTCTAATCTTATGTGTGTTTTGTTCATATATCGGGTACGGATTTCGAGTGTCGGCGCAGGTAGGTCCCTGGATTATCGGCGACGATCGTCGATAGGACCAAGTCGACTAGCCGGGATAATTGCGAATGGTAGCACAGTGGTGAGGCTTCTGCCTCGCGCTCCCGGGATCGTGGGTTCGCGTGCCGATACCTTCGTTGATTTTTTTATTCCTCATATTAAATCCGTACCCCGTTACATTCATTAAATTTAGTAAAATTTAATTATATATGTTCATTTAAAAAGAGAGATTATGTAATTATGTTAACAAATTTAAATAAATAATGCATGATTAATAGAAGTAAAAAGATATTATTTTATAATCCCACATTATATCCTGAATCTCTACTCTCAAAAAAACTTCTCTCGCTACTCCCAAAGACGTACCTTCTTGTAATATTTTTCTAGTAATTGGTGCAAGTCTTGACATGACAACGGACTTTTTAAGGTATTTCATGAATTTTTATGGTATTGCTGAATTTTCGCATTAAATAGCAAATCCGTTACAATACATATACACATATATATGTATGTCTATACTATAATTAATGTTTTGAAAAGATATAATTTATATATAATAGTAAAGATCATATAAAATTGCAAAAAATAAAATATTAAGATTACAATAAGCTCGACGTATACACAATTCGATATTTAAATGATTAACGCCCAAAGACACCATCTTTTGACAATACTTGCAGTCGTGTACAGCATCTACTTGAAATTGTTCAAATAATAGTTGAGTACTCATTTCTAACGTAAAATTTTATGTACTTTTTCAATCCGGCATCAAAATTGTGGAAAAAATTGTTATTAAAAAGTTCTAAACAATTTTTTGAAAAAAAAAAAACAAATTTACGAGATAAAAAATTTGTTTAACCAAAATTTTCGAACGGAAAGAGGGCTCACTCGCGTATCTAACGCATGTAGATTTGGTCAATGACATGTAAACTCTATTGTAAAATAGTTGCATACCCAAATTAAAAGTGGTTGCAATCGAAACAATCACTTTTCTACGAAAATTTGTTAAAAAAATTCGTGATTTTTTTTCTCGGTTAGAATTGACTTAACGAAAAAAGGTTATGGAACCAAAAGTGCTTAGACTTAAATGAGAATCACGTGTGCATTTTGTCAGAAATTTTTGAGTAATTTTTGGATTTTTAGATATCGACATTTTTTGATAAATCCAAAAGTCGCAACAAAGTTCAACAATTTTTCATTCAATAAAGACTAACTTTACAAAAATAAGTTATGGAATAAAAAGTGCTTAGAATTAACCAAAAAATACGTGTGATATTTTTCAGAATTTTTTGAGCGACTTTTGGATTTTTCAAAAAATGTCAATATCCAAAAATCCAAAAATTGCTGAAAAAATTCTGAAAATATGCACACGTGTTTCTCATTTAAGTATAAGCACTTTTGGTTCCATAACTTTTTTCGTTAAGTCAACTCTAACGGAGAAAAAAAACCACGAATTTTTTAAAAAAGTTTTTAAAAGTTTTTTTAAAAGTTGTTTCGATGGCCGCCATTTTTAATTTGGGTGTACAACTATTTTACAATAGAGTTTACATGTCATTGACCAAATCTACATGCGTTAGATATGCGAGTGAGCCCTCTTTCCGTTCGAAAATTTTGATTAAACAAATTTTTTATCTCGTAAATTTATGTCTTTTTTTTCAAAAAATTGTTTAGAACTTTTTAATAACAATTGTTTCCACAATTTTGATGCCGGATTGAAAAAGTACATAAAATTTTACGTTAGAAATGAGTATTCAACTATTATTTGAACAATTTCAAGTAGATGCTGTACACGACTGCAAGTATTGTCAAAAGATGGTCACTTGGCGTTAATGGGTTAAGGGGGTGGCATACCCGGTAGATTACCGATTGAGCCAAAAAGATAATTTTTCTATTTATTTTAATAAAATACGCACTTTTATGCAAAATCCGAATACAGAAGCACTAGATAATTAAATAATCAGTCATTCTACAAAGTTCCAGATCAATACAACAAAAACACACTAACAAATTTCTGCACCGAAAAATCACGGAACATCATACATTTTCGGTGCAGAAATTTTATATGATGAATGTGTAGCTCCCTGGGAATGAATTTTTCACTATAAACATAATGATATCAACATTACTATCATAATAACTGAAGAAAGGTATTTAATACAAAAAATATATTAATAAATCAGCTATGAGATTATAATGATTAATATGATTAATTGACAGCGAGAAGTTTGTGAAATTCAAATAATGTATTGCTGAAAAATAATAATAATAATGTTGATACATTTATAGTCATCCTTCAGACTAGTATCATAATTCTTATAGTAGTTGTAAAATTGAAAATCCAGCATTATAAATGTTTAAAAATTCATTTTTTATAATTGTATAATAATATTCGTATTTTTAACAGCTTACAGGAGATTAGATTGATACTGAAAAAAGTCGAGACGCTTTTCTGCCACTCCAAGGTAACTGCATAAATTTTTTGGAACGATCGTGCTAACAGATTCATCGTTAGAAGGTAACAAATATACATTTATATTAATATTTCGGGCACTTTTCCCAGATATTTTGGTCAAAAGTGATCTTAATCATTTAGACCCACTATGGAAATTTATCAAAAATAAAATCAAAAGACATCTTTTAAAAAGAATTTGATTTTCAGAGTCCGCAGCAGAATTGCTGATTTTCAGTATTTGAGGTTTAAATGGCTTACAAGAGTATGACGGCATACATTTATGACTTTAAAAGTATTTTTAATGAAAAAGGCAGAAACTTTTACAAAAAAGTCATGTTAATGTGGGAATATATTGAAGAGGTGTCCAATATATATATATAGGCTGTCACACTCTTATAAGCCATTTAAACCTTAAGAAGATGTCGGAGCTATAGCCTTCCTAGCCAGGTATCGATTTCGACGATAAACGTACTTTAAACATAAATTATAAATTTTACAGCTACATAGAGCTGATGAAAGATACTTTCCCCCCTAGCTATAACTAAATTGAGGTAATTGTAATATTACTCTTGACAGCAAATGTTTTTAAAAAAAATTTTTTAAAGAAATGTGTAATACGTCTCGTATTCAGTGAGTCTAAATCTGCCGTAATGTTACACGCAACGTATTACACATTTCTTTAAAAAAATTTTTTTTAAAAACATTTGCTGTCAAGAGTAATATTACAGTTACCTCAATTTTAGTTATAGTTAGGGGGGAAAGTATCTTTCAACAGCTCTATGTAACTGTAAAATTTATCATTTGTTTGAAGTGCGTTTATCGTCGAAATCGACACCTGACTACAGCGCCATTCAAAGCGTCGAGATCAAGCCGCTTTTGATGGAGGCTATAGCTCGGACATCCTCTTAAATAGTGAAAATAAGCAATACTGCTCCGGACTCTGAAAGGCAAATATTGTCTAAAGCATGTCTTTTGATAGTCAGAAACTGCCTATAAATTTCCAGTGTGGGTATAAACCATTAAAACCACTGTTGGCGCCAAAACGACCCCTTCCATATATAGGCCAAGGAGAGAGGATGGACGGTACGAAGAGGACCCGTCTCCTGGTTGGAGTTTTCAGCTTATCTATGACACGTTAAGGTTAAAGAAGCCTGTCGATGTTTAGCGTGTTTCGCGTTCACTTGAGAGTTTTTTTTAGCGTGTTCGAGCTGCAATAATTAAACCTTTGTTAATTATCTGCGTTTACATGTTTTATTTACAACTTAAATAAAGAGAAACTTCAACACTTCAAATGTGAGTAAGTAAATTAATCGTTGTTTTCCCAACCTCTAATAACGGTCTCCTACTCATATCCTAAAACTCACAACAAAGGTTCAGAAAGGTAAACAACCACTTCTGATCAAAATATTTCGGAAAAATGCCTGAAATATCAATAGAAATGTATATTTGTTGTCTTATAACGATGAATTCGTTAACATGATCTTTATACAAAAATTCATGCAGTTACCTTGGAATGGTAGAAAAGCGTCTCCACTTTTGCCAGTATCAATTTAATCTCCTGTAAACAGTTAAAATTACAAACATTATACAATTATAAAAAATTAATTTTTAAACACTTATAATGCTTGATTTTTAATTTTACAACCACTATAAGAATTATGATTCTAATCTGAAGGATTACTATAAAAGTACCAACATTATTACTATTATTCAGCAATACATTTATTGAATTTCAAATACTTCACTGTCAATTACTCATATTAATCATTGTAATGTCAGATCTCATTTATTGAGATATTTTTTTTTTTACGAAATACGTATCTTCAGTTATTAAAATAATAATGTTGGTACATTTATAGTAATACTTTTATCCGCAAAACCATCTTTTTAGCAACTTACTTGCATATCGCTATATTATTAATGTTGCCAGAAGTATTAGAAAATTAATTAAATGAAGATCGAGAAAGAAAAAATTGACGTCCTCAGGTCGGGATCGAACTGATGGTTTCCTTCTTATCGGGCAGTCGCCTTACCACTTGGCCACCGGAAACCGGAAATATTGTACCCTCAAGTCTTTATTTCTCGATTTTTCCTTTAGACATCCCTCCCCCGCTCTTGTAAAATTTTAACCTTAGCATTTATTTTAAATATTGACTCTAAATCGTTTTGCGCAATATTTGAGAAAATATTAAGTAACACAAATTAGTTCGTAAACACCGATTAAATTCATATATACATTTGTAATAAATACGTGCATTTACGATTTAGAGTCAGTATTCAAAAATTTATTTAGTGGTCAAATTTCAACATTTTTGGGCGTTCCCATACTTTTTCACTAATCTGTATTATTGCAGGATAACAGATTTTAATTTAATTTCCATAAAGAGTATGAGGTGTATTTTTTTTATTTTTTTCTAAATATTGGATAAAAACGTAATATAATTATTTATAACATTACTTTCAGGTAATCCATTTCCATGTGTAAAGTCAAGTGCTTCAGACGGACGTTTACTTATGCAAAATATTTTATTACATGAAGCAAAAAAATCTCTATGTATTAAACTGTATGAAAATGTAGAAAATAATATTAGTAAATAAATAAACTACTATTTCTTATTCTGTTAATTTGCTTTCGATACTAATAAAGTTGTTCAAGTTCCACAAAACAGGTTTGTATTCAATTATTTATATGTGAAAGTATAAATTTCATCGAATATTTTGTATTAGTTATTATTTACTCAATATACTCTACATTTCTCAATATGTAGAATTACCATCTTATTTATTTTAATAATTCTACATTTTTAAGTACTTCCATTTATATGGTTTCTTATTATATCCTTTTTACATGAAAACTGAGTAATTATATATTAATATTCGGGAAAGATAGTTTTTGTATAAATAATTTGATTTTACGTAGCGAAAATAGAAAATATGAATTTGAAAGTATAAATAATTAATGTCGACTTCCGATGACCTATTTACAAATATGTTGCGAAAGGAAACGTATATGTTATTAATATAGAAGGATGCTCAATATCCGCTTTCTTCGCAACAGGGATATGCGGATATCTTTCTTCCACAGTTGTCTACTATCCCTGCACTTCGAAAAGCTCTCAAAAGTGGGAAATTTTCTTTTTTTATTCTGAAAATGTTTTATGCATCCTTCTCCCAATTTTAGAGTAATATTCAAGAATACAAAAATTGGAATTTTGACTTTTAGTAGTATGCGTCCCGAATCTTTGTACATATATCTCTTTATATACCTCCTTTCTCGTGGATTTTCCTGCTACATTTTCCAGCTACCTCCCAATAATGCATTAGAAAATATCAAGTTTCATCATGCTTTTACAC
Source organism: Theocolax elegans (assembly GCA_026168455.1). Classification (NCBI taxonomy): domain Eukaryota; kingdom Metazoa; phylum Arthropoda; class Insecta; order Hymenoptera; family Cerocephalidae; genus Theocolax; species Theocolax elegans. Next base: position 31,901,390 of record CM047427.1, on the reverse strand, counting down.
GTAACTCTTGTTTAGATCACCATAAGGTTAACACAGAAAAGGAAATTGAGGTAGAAAGTTATCAATTATTTGTTTCTGTTGTAATGACTTAGCCTATTCTCGCTTTCCGTACTTATGCACAAAGTTCAGCAGTGTAATAGGCCGAAAATCATACGGAAAAGATGGTGTTTTGCACTTTTTAAGTGGTCAAACGTGAGCCCTTTACTACAGCACCGGAAAGACTCCGCTTGTCATAGAAAAGCTGACAGCTTAACCTTTAGAGGGCCGGAAAACGCCTAGAGGCGTAATAGTATATTACACACCTAGGGAGGTAAAGTATTGGTCAGCCCATAGCACATGTAAATTGACATCCGAGCCGAAGGCGAGGGTGGCAAACATGTACTATGGGGTGACCATTTTACCTCCCGTGGGATGTATACTATTTTTCACCACCAGTAGGCCGAAAATAACACATTCCTTTTTCGGTACCGGGAGGGAATGTGGTACTTTCGGTCTGCGTGTGGTGAAAACATTTTTTTCATAAGTACTCAATTTTTTTCATTTAAATAACTCAATTCATAAAGTGTATATGCTCTGGTCCGTGGGTTTTGACTTTTATTTTTTTGTGTGTTATAATGTATTTGTGTCGTTTTCAAATGTAAAGAATTAAGAAACTCAGATATCGCCGGTTGATACGCCCTTTGTAATATTTTTCAAGTAATATTGATATAGAATGACCAGATAAAACCTAAATACAGCTGAAAATGAAATAAATTGTGCATTTTAATGTTTTTCTAAAATTTTGAAAATTTCAACATTTGGCTTTACCATACCGGAACGGAATACGCCTCTAGGCGTAAGGGGTCTGACTCACCAACATCGCAACTTAGTTTGGCTCTAACTCAGGGACCTTAGACCACATTCCTATAGAAAAATGCGATTTTCAGATTTTTCAAAACCCCGGCCCTCTAAAGGTTAAAGAGGTTATCTATAACAAGCAGAGCCTTTACTATCGTTATCAGCGTAATGACATCCGATAACTACGCTTGTGCCAATTTCCTGCAAAGTGAATCCATTTTCACAAAGTATTTATTTAAATAATCCAATTTAAAACCACTGAACTCCGCCTGCTGCCCTTGGAGAAGCCCAAAACTACATAGTTCCCTCCAAATGCTGTTGCTTGCGAGAGCATAAAAAATTCTATTTAGGTAAAAAGCACTCGTTTTCGTTTGTTTTCGTTTCCGATAAGTCATTAGTAGTTCTTAATAATTGGAATTTGTCAAATAACGCAGGAACTTCAGTGCATACGTACCGTCCTTAAAGCGTATTGCGCTTACGCTGCATCCACATAAACCGTCCTTAATTTTGTTGTTTTAACTCTTTTAATGGAGCGAGCTTATCGTTCGCCATAGATAGATTCATGCACAGGCACTCCTGCGCAAGTTTAATTCTAAAATCATCGCTGTACACTCTAAACCCTAATCTGTAAAAATCGACATTAGAATGTTTAAATTCGTGATTTTACAGTTTTGAAAAGGTTAAAATCATAAAATTACACATTAGAGTAGGTAAAATACATAATTTACACATTAAGCAATGGAAATTGTGATATTTACAGATTTGAAATGTGTAAAATATGAAATTTACGGCAGTGAAAAGTGCGAAGATTCGGCGACTAAATACAAAACTGTAAATTCAAGATTTTACATTTACCAAAAGAGTAAAATGGTAGAATTACACATCTGAAAAGTGCAAATTGTAAAAATTAAATGTTTCAAAAGCGGAAGATGTAATAGAAGGAAAAAAATAGAATTTAACCCTTTTATAAAGGTTAAAAGTACTCATCTTACGATTTGGAAAGTGTATATAAATCGTTTAAAAAACCGTGGTAATAGTTTCTCAAAAATGAAAATTTGTTTATATATATAATAGGAGTTAATTTTAACAGTATAATTGAAATATTGTATGTATTTGTGGTGTATAAGAATCGTATTCGCAATAACCTAAATATTAATTTAGGTTATAATTCTTCTAATTAAAACCCTCTACTTATATTCTATATATAAATAAACTTTTATTATTTTCTTCTTTCCAAGAAGTTGAAAATCTAATATTTATAGATTTAAATCATTGCACGAGATTTTACAGTTTTCCAAATCGTTATTCTCTATATTTACACTTTCCAAATCGTAAGATGAGTACTTTTAACCTTTATTATAAAAGAGTTAAATTCTATTTTTTTTCTTCTATTACATCTTCCGCTTTTGAAACATTTAATTTTTACAATTTGCACTTTTCAGATGTGTAATTCTACCATTTTACTCTTTTGGTAAATGTAAAATCTTGAATTTACAGTTTTGTATTTAGTCGCCGAATCTTCGCACTTTTCACTGCCGTAAATTTCATATTTTACACATTTCAAATCTGTAAATATCACAATTTCCATTGCTTAATATGTAAATTATGTATTTTACCTACTCTAATGTGTAATTTTATGATTTTAACCTTTTCAAAACTGTAAAATCACGAATTTAAACATTCTAACGTCGATTTTTACAGATTAGGGTTTAGAGTGTAGAGAGGCAACTATTCACAATGTTTAAGCAAAACTACTAACTGTTATGCAAATATGTTTTTAAATACACTGTAAGTTATATTTTTAGGTACTGTAATCAAGGTAGCATCGTAGATAATGAAAGTAGAAATAATTTTATGTCCACTTAAAATTAGATCTTAAATATAAAGCTACTCTACCACCTTGAGCATTTTTATTCTGTCTGACTACCGTATATCCTGATCTAGATGATATGATCCACTACTTTAGAGTGCAACTAGGTCTTAGCAACACCAAAGAGGTTTATAGAGGGAAAATCAGAAAGAAACTGACAGATCTGCTCCAGGTGAACTCTAAGCACGTTTACATTGAGAAAACCTGTCCGCAAGCTCCCCCGGAAATAACACTAGGCTCTCCAGTAGAATCCTCACTTTTTCTCAATATCATTGTCATTGGTAGGACCAAAGTTACTCTCACTAGAAGGCCACGATCTTCGGATCACAGATCTTAACCAAACTCTATGATATGTTTTATAATATAAAAGTATGAGGAAACCTATATGTTTAGTGCCTAATGCGTTAAATACCCAAATTATAGCTAGCTAAAGTCAACTTTGTAAAATAAATTACTGCCACTCTGATTGCTTATAACTCGGAAACGAAAAAAAAGATAGATACTGAATCCAAAATCTAAAAGCAATCTGAGATTAAATATATGTGGTTTAAAAGAAAAAGAAGCTCAAATTGGTTAATTTGGAGCTAAGTTATAGAGAAAATAAGAAATTGATGCAATTTAGTCAAAAACATCAATACTTTTTTACCACTAAATTTTAGTTAAAATTTCAGCAATTTATTGTTTTTTCTATTATTTTGCTCCAAATTGACCGATTTAAGCTTTTTTTCAAATCATATCTACTAGATTTCAACTTTTTTTTTAATATTGATAGAGTATCATATTTTACAAAATGGGCGTTAGTTAGCCATAAAAATCTGGCTTTTCTCTTACTTTTATATTACAAAACATACTCTAGAGTATGGTTAAGGTCCGTGATCCAAAGGCCGCGGCCTCCTTGTCAGTAGGATTATTTATTATTATTTAACATTTTTTTCCATGCTTCATATTTTTATTTTTCTTAGATTTCGAAAATATAATAGTATCAGGTAGGAAGTGAAAGCATCGTAATAACACATCTTTGCAACGGTTAGTGACGGAATCGCAACGCTTATGTTGAAGTCTTAAGTAGTAAGCGATTCTACTGCAGCTCATCTTGCTTAATTATAAAACTCAGCTGCAACTGATGCTTACATTTCTCAAACTAAAAATGTAGCTTTTTAATAAAAAAAAAATTTTAGATCACCGTCAATGCTCCCAAACTTCAACGTTCTCGCGAATCAGAGCAGTTTCGCTTGACCGCTCTCATCAATCGCGCAAGGGATCGGGGAAAAAGGGTGTACGCAAGAGGGAATAACGATAAATTATTATATATATTTGTTACTAGGGGAGGTTTACTCCCTTGCGCGCTTTGCATGCCAAACCCCTATTTTTAATTTCGAAAAAGTTTTTTCGTAAGTAATATATTTAAAATAATGTTTCTATTATAAGTACAATCATTATAAAATTCTATTATTTTTTCACTACCATGGATAGCTTGGAAATTAAACAAATTTACACAGTATTTTGGAAGTACTATTATAGCGCGATGGATTTTATACCAAAAATTTAGTGTAGCGAAATAAGAATGAAAATCATAAATTTTAATGAAAAATTACTAAAAATAGTAAAGTGCTTATACTTAATAAATTGTAGTATTTAGTATCTACTTATTCTAATTAATTTATTTAATGGCGAAGGATCATCGCCCATAAGTTCTATGTCATTAATATTTTGTACTTTTAGAGTAATAAAACTTTCTTCTTAAATAAATAAATTTTTGTATTAATTTTAAAAAAGGATTTATAACATTTTAGTGGCATATAAATAATAACCCGTGTTTTCTATTTCTTCCGTAATTCGTAATTTGCACCCTATTTTAAAATTTGCACTTTGATTTATTATTATATCCGATTTATTTTTCCCGTTAGTTACGGAGCCCAGATATTTATTTTTATTATTGTAAACAAATTCATTCCTTAAATAACCTTCTGTTTCTAATAAATACATTCACGAGATCTGAGCTAAACATTGATATGGTTCTAAGCGTTTGTATAAATTTTTAACTGAGCACAATGGCGGCCGGAACATAAAATTTTTGTTTGAAGCTTGATGGATTTTTTTTCTTGAATACTATTTATTTTAGCAAAAAATTACAAATTTTTTTTTTGTATGAGAAAAAAATGTCTCAGAATTAGCTAAAGAACACTCTCAAAATTTGTCAGAATTTTTTGAAACATTTATTCATTTTTTGTACTTTTACAAATCAGAAATTTCAATAAAGTTACAATACAATTCTGAAAAAATTTGAAAATGTTCCTCGACTAATTTGCATTAAAAAATTTATCAAGCTTCAAATAATAATTTTATGTTCCGGCCGCCACTGTACTTAGTTAAAAAATTATTTAAACACTTAGAATCATATCAACGTTTAGCCCAGATTCTTGAAAAAACATACATTTTCAATGTACAGCTTAATAACTAGAATTTACGGTCCAAAATTAAATAATGCCCATTATTAGTCATCATTTAATCTATAAGAAATTGTTTTTAAAGTTCAATTCATGGTGCATAACCAGCTCTGTACGACACGCGATGCAACAAACACGTCACGCACGGGGCCGATAGACCGCGTTTAGTATTCCCATCGCGCTTACCCGCCGCCTCCGCGAGCACGTTAACAGTATAGTTAGTAGTATAGTCAGCGATTGCACCACGGCTGAAGAAAAAATAAAGATTCGTGGTTTATATAGATATATATATGGGTGGTTCTCTGTGAAATCTAAGATGAAAAAAATTAATATTGCTATATCTGTGGGAATATGTTTTAGAGATATCCGGTTGTTCTACTGAATTTTTTCGGGGCCATTATTTTTAGTTACAGAGAGTCAAAATTGTCATTTTCGCATTTTTTTGCATTCTATGCCCATTTTCCTGAATTTGTAGCTCCTAGGGGATGCGTTTTTCACTAAAAACATAAATATGACTTTTTTTGTAAAATTTTCTGAATTTTTCATTAAAAATACTTTTTAAGTCATAAATGTATGCTGTCACACACTTATAAAGCATTTAAACCTTAAATAGTGAAAATCAGCAATTCTGCTCCGGACTCTGGAAACCTAATGCTGTCTAAAAGATGTCTTTTTTCTCAGAAACTGCCTATAAATTTGCAGAGTGGGTCTAAATCATTAAGATCACTTTTGACCAAAATATCTGGAAAAAGTGCCCGACATAATAATAGAAATGTATATTTGTTGCCCTTTAACGAGGAATCTGTTAGAATGATCATTGCAAAAAAATTCATGGGATTACCTTGGAACAGTAGAAAAGCATCTGGGCCGGAAACGAAAAGGGCGCGTGAGCCGAAAATCCTGGATAAGTATTGTCCACGGAGTCGATTTTTCACGTCAATAAAATTAAATTTTTTTCTTTTGGGTTTTGTAGAGGACGTAATTCCACACATTTTTTGTATTTAAACAATATTAAAAATATTTTTTGTTTTCGAGTTATAACCGAAAAACGCGATTTTGCGATAATTATTTTTTAATACGTTTTTCACTTCAACTCGCCACCATTTTCTTTCTATTCAATATTTTGTTCTGAAATTTTTATAGAAGTTTCTCCTAAGATATCCGCGAGTAATAGACTTGATAAAAAGTCTTAATATTGATTAGAAAAAATGTGATGATTTTTTAAAAAGAAAAAATGAAATTTATGTACGTTTACCTTCAGCGAGAAAAGTTGAGTGACGAAGTTTCAAATTTCGGGAATGTAATAATCGGGTATTAAAACTAAATAGTTAAGAAAGTTTTCTGGAAATTTTCAGACTTACAAGTTTTAAGGAAGCTGAATAATAGCGATTTTTCCATAAGCACGGAACCGCGCGCCATGCCTCTAACTGAGCCGCCCTGGCGTTCGACTCGCTCTCGACATTTTTTAATCCGCAATCTTTCACGCTAAGACATAATTTATAATTTTTATTTTTTTTATGTGAAGATATTGTCATTGAAGAAACTTGGTTTACTTACGAATCAAAATTATTAACTTTAACTTAATTTTTATACTTGAAGTGTAGAAATACGCAATTTTTTGTTAGGGTCATAAAATTTTTTTACATGTCTAAATAAATATTATCATATTTCCAAAATTAACGTTACAAATAATATAAGCAACAAAATAACTTTATTTTGATTTTATCCTTGCATTTGTCTTCGATGGCTTATTTTCTATTCCACCTTTTAAATTTTGTTGTCGAATTATTTTTTTTTCGTTCTTGTTTTCCATTATTTTACTATTTTTAAAGGGTTTGATCTTTTCTTTATCTGTTCTGTCAATAGTTTTCTAACTTCCCTTGATGCCTTTCTTTATTCTAACAAAAAATTGCGTATTTCTATACTTCAAGTATAAAAATTAAGTTAAAGTTAATAATTTTAATTCGTAAGTAAACCAAGTTTCTTCAATGACAATATCTTCAAATAAAAAAAATAAAAATTATAAATTATGTGTTAGCGTGAAAGATTGTGGATTAAAAAATGTCGAGAGCGAGTCGAACGCCTGGGCGGCTCAGTTAGAGTCATGGCGCGCGGTTCCGTGCTTATGGAAAAATCGCCATTATTCAGCTTCCTTAAAACTTGTAAGTCTGAAAATTTCCAGAAAACTTTCTTAACTATTTAGTTTTAATACCCGATTATTACATTCCCGAAATTTGAAACTTCGTCACTCAACTTTTCTCGCTGAATGTAAACGTACATAAATTTCATTTTTTCTTTTTAAAAAATCATCACATTTTTTCTAATCAATATTAAGACTTTTTATCAAGTCTATTACTCGCGGATATCTTAGGAGAAACTTCTATAAAAATTTCAGAACAAAATATTGAATAGAAAGAAAATGGTGGCGAGTTGAAGTGAAAAACGTATTAAAAAATAATTATCGCAAAATCGCGTTTTTCGGTTATAACTCGAAAACAAAAAATATTTTTAATATTGTTTAAATACAAAAAATGTGTGGAATTACGTCCTCTACAAAACCCAAAAGAAAAAAATTTAATTTTATTGACGTGAAAAATCGACTCCGTGGACAATACTTATCCAGGATTTTCGGCTCACGCGCCCTTTTCGTTTCCGGCCCCTCAATTATAAAAAATTAATTTTTAAACATTTATAATGTTGGATTTCCAATATTACAACCACTTTAAGAATTGTGATACTAAACTGAAGGATTACTATAAATATATTAACATTATTATTGCAATAACTGAAGATACGTATTTAAAACAAAAGATATGTCAACAAATCAAATCTGAGATTATAATGATTAATATGATTAATTGACAGTGACAAGATTGTGAAATTCAAACATTTATTCAGATATTTCGACCATAGGTGATCTTAATGATTTAGACCCACTCAGGAAATTTATAGGCAGTGTCTGACTATAAAAAGACATCTTTTAGACAGCATTAGGTTTCCAGTGTCCGGAGCAGAATTGCTGATTTTCACTGTTTTAGGTTTAAATGGCTTACAAGAGTGTGACAGCATACATGTATGACTTTAAAAGTATTTTTAATGAAAAATTCAGAAAAATTTACAAAAACAAGTCATATTTATGTTTTTAGTGAAAAATGCATGCCCTGGGAGCTACAAATTCATGAAAATAGGCATAGAATGCAAAAAAGTGCTAAAATGTCAATTTTGACTCTCTGTAACTTAAAATAATGGCCCTGAAAACATCTGAAAAAATTCAGGAGAACTACTGGATACCTCTAAAACATATTCTCACAGTTATAGCAATATTAATTTTTTTCATCTTCGATTTCACAAAGAACCACTGATACATATATATGTTTATTTTTTTTGCATTTGATTATTATTTACTTAGAAGGGTAAGTACTTTTATACTGACATTATTATTATTATTATTATTATTATTATTATTATTATTATTATTATTTTTATTATTTTTATTTTGTAGGTATAGATATATATGTATTTATTAAAGTTTTTCTATTCTCTCAGCTTCTTTAAAATGCATCCATTTATGCCAAAATCCTGAGTTGGTGGATCGCCCGGGAAATGGTTTTCTTCACATCTCCAAAAGTAGGTATAGTCTTGTCAGGAGTTCCCTCGAGGTCTCAATTTTCTATGTGTCGGTTTCCTCTGGTTCACGAATCGGTGAGAAACGTGTCATAACTTGTGCTGAATTGTGCTATTAAATTATCTGAGCGGTTTTTCACTCTGGTAACCAATTCTTTTAATATTTCTTTCTTGATTTGTTCTAGGCTGCTTTCTCCCAGGAGATTAGCAGCTTGATAAAAAATTCGTGTTTGCCAACACGGAAAATGTAATTGTTCCACGGGTGGGTCCGGGTTTTAATTTAATTGTCCGGGTCCATGTAAACGAGGCTGCTGATGAATTTTTTTATAAGTAGTAACGACCGCTTGGAACTTCTTATATTTTTTGTGATTATTTTTTTCTTTTGTGTGAGTGGAGGTGCTGAAGTGATTTAAGGGATTTGTATTAGGTTGAATTTTTTTGGTGTTTGAAGTGAGTTGGTGGGTTGAGGAATTAATCGTGGTTCTAAGGTTTCTCTTTTTTTTATTACTTGTGCTTGCTTGTAAATGATGTCGTAAAAGAGTCATTACTATTATGCCGTCCCCTCTTCGAGAAAAAAAAATTAATAATAATTTTGTTTATTGGCTTGTATACAGAATATGAATTTCGTTTAAATTTAAATTGGGTTTTACATAATAATATTCACAAAAAATAAATAGTTTTTATTATTGATAAAGTTTTCTTAGTACCAATTTCGCCGCTAGAGTGCGCGACGCGCTTAGTCTGTACTTGGTATTGTATACTTAGCGTGGAAGCACATGCGCAAATGGTTGTAGCAATATGGCGTTAAATACCATAATTCATATAGCGGCCTTATATCAATAAAAGACATATAATAAAAGTCGTGCTTATGCATTGCAGAATGATAAAGTTCTTAGCTTATTTAATCGGGGAAACAATGAAAAACAAATACGATAAAAAAGCAAAATATTTTTATTTAGAGGCCACGGCTGCCTTGCATGCTCCCATCTCTCTTCCTCTCTCCCTCTATCAATCACTCGCTATACTAGAGTACGTACGCGCATGCGCACGCGCAATTTTCGGATAACTAGTGACGATCTTCTCGCGGCTCCTGTGCCGTTGCACGAGTACCAAGTTTGCTTGGTACTGAAAACACGAAAAATTGCCAGCTAGAGGCCTACGTGGCTGGCTCGCGCGACGAGTCGTCGAGTTAGCCGGCCGCGTAGGCTATATTCGTAGGTGTGTAAGGCTAGAAATCGTTTTTCCCGGGTATTAACTCGATTTAAATATCTCTCGTTTGACTGAACAAAGTAGCAATGGGTTTTTCTATATTGATAAATTACAAATATTATTTATATTCAGTATTTACTAATAAAAATTATGTATTCATAATTACTGTTTTATTGAATGCTATACATCTATAGCATTTATATATATTTATTAAAATGAAAAAGAAAATTAATAAATAAAGGTGTTTCAAAAAGCGAAAGTTACAAATATTGTTTATATTGTTTGTCTAATAAAAAAATAATAATTTAATTTAATTTGTAATTTTCACCCTCCATTGTTGAATTAGTAAATAGTCGATTGTTGAGGGGCAATAATAAATAAATCCAATTTATTTATATGCGACCAGCTCACGCATCGAGTCGTCGGTTTAGCCGGCCGCGTAGGCTATATTCGTCGTTATGTGAGGTTGAGTATCGCATAATTTGAAAAATTTCACGTATTTAAATTATTTAATAATAATAGTTTTTAATTAATTCTGATAGTTATTTAGTAGATTGCTATGCATTAATGGAAGCTATAAAAATTAGTAAAATTTAATAAGAAATCAGGGCTTTTTATCAAGACGTAAGTGTCGATAGAGTGGGCCGCGTCAGTCTCTCGTTCGACTAGAGTCCGTGCGCGCATGCGCAGTTGTGCTTCCCGCGTCGATACTAGTGAGGTTCACGTTGTTCGTGACCGTTTCAGTTGGATAACAAAACAGCTTGTAAACGTTGTTGTTTTTTCGTGAGCATTGTGGTATATAGTGATAATTTCAAAATACTGGATGTTGATTTTTCTGTCTACATCAATGTTGCCGAGTTCATACAATTTATTTTGTATAAGAAAAATACCCAGCTATCCAGTGTTTGATGGCGTCCGACTTTAAGGTTATGTTTGATACCATACAGATCATCGTCTTTGAAAATAATATCCAACGCCAAACAAAAATACATAATTTTGATCTCTACCCAAGGAACTGCAAACAAATCATGTGTGATGGATGTCGGGCTATCTTGTAGGTGAGAAATTAACTGATTGACCGTAATTATGAGAGTTGTGTTTATAGGTTAGATTATTGTTTTTTCTCTTCAATTATTGCATTGATTATCTTCTATTTGTATGAATGATTAGTTCATGTACAAAAAATTTTTTAGATACTTCCAGGTTAATGTCAAAGTGAAGTGATTGAAATTCATTTGGTCTTTCTTAATACAAGTAACCTACAGTTACTAATAGATAGCTACGACACGCATGAAATTTTCGAATTAACAGTAGACCTATGATGTCATTGTATCATCTAGCTAATGATGAATATAATTGCCAATTGGACTTCGAACAGCTGTCTGTAATAGCAATGGAATTTCTATCTAACTACTTGTTACAATAGCCATAGGATCTCTACCTGTGTGTTGGTTACTGTCCTTATTAACGTCCACTAATCATCTACCAAAACCCAAGTACTTCAATTAATGCACCGGCTTTTGTCTATATTAGTAATTAAGACGAGAAATTTCAGGTACTCCTTGCATACACATAATAAAGGTTATGTTTGATTGCATACATATTATTGTCTTTGGAAACAATACCCAACGCCAAACCATTATGCAGATCTTATTCTCTACTTAAAGAAGTGCAATCAAATTATGTGTGAAGGATGTAGGACTATCTTGTGAGTGAAAAATTAACTGATTGACCGTAATTATGAGAGTTGCGTTTGTAGATTAGGTTACTGTTCTTACTCTTCAATTATTGCATCGGTTTTCTTTTATATGTATGAATGATTAGTTCACGTAAAAAAACTTTTTAGGTACTTCCAGGTTAATGTCTAAGTGCATTTGTACATCCATGTCAGTGGTCGGATTAGGTTTGAAGTCTAGTACAACATTCATAGAATCTTCCACTAAATGCAGACTGCGATGACAATGGAACCTTTATTTATCTGCTGTCTACTAGCCAACTAGTCCTGCATCTAACTACTGTTTGCGATGTCCATGTCAACACCAGCTAGCGCTTAGCTGCGATGCCAACATAAATTTTTATTAAGTAGATTTGGGTAAAATAAGGTAATTCAATGTTTATGGATGTTATTAAGCTAACGTGTTTTTTTTATAATTAACATATCTTTAACCTTGTTGTAGGCTATACCAGGATTTTTATGAATTGCTTGAAACCCGTAATTAGACGATACCCTTTGTGTTAGCTGAAGCATTGCGAAAGCGGTGCTTAAAAACCATAGTTTCAAGTCTATACTATAAAAGAATAATAATTATTCGCTACAGACTTTATCATCATCACTAATAATTTGTGTAAGTTCTTCAATTAAAAATTTTATCCACTGATGATTTTCATTCAGAGAGTCGGGGTTGTATACTTTATCTATTATTTTTTCGAAGTTAATGTTTGTTCCAAATGTAGATACACTTACAAATTCAGTGCTTGGAGTATCTATATTATTAGAGAGCTGGCTAGACTCGGAGTTAGTGTTGCGAATGTTTGTACTATTAATAAATTGTTGGTTAGATATATTTGCAGCGCAATTTATTAATGAAATATAGAAATGGTCGTTGTGTTGTAAGCAGAGTATCTCTTTGAATTCGAACGGTATAAGGTTATTACAATTTTTACAAATAATATTCGTTGCCTTTCCATCTTGAGATTTATTAGTACGAGTTATGATGCTGGCGTGTTGTGCTCTTAATATCCGGGTTATTATTTTGTAATAACATAGAGAACATATTAGTACGGAAATTCATGTTGCACTATATGTGAAGTAAGTGCCTTGGTTAGTTGAAAAATTGGCACTCTTAATTATATATTTTTTTTTTTTATTCTTTATTTGTGCTCTCTTTTTTCCTGGCACTTCCTCCCGTTTATCCCCCTGGGGACTTTAACGGTGTCCACCTACCACCTATGTGTGGGTGCTTTATCCCTCTCTTAAAAACCCCACCATCTCGCATTCGCCCGGGATTATGCCCGTGGATGAGGGAAACCTGTGAAGCAGGGAAAACCTCATCCGAGATGGCCGGTGTATTCGAAACATTCTTTTTGGGTGTCAAAGTCACATTGCGTAGGCCTTGACACCGAAACCAAATGTTTCACACCTCCTGCTCACGTTGTGAAGTGTGAAAAAACACCTAACCCGCCACGAAAGCCAAACCCATCCAAGTGCGAACCGCACTCAGTGCTGCTTAACTTCCGTGACCGGCCGAGGTGCGTCTCCGCCACTTCGCCACCGTGTCGGTTCATTCTTAATTATATATTAATTTATGCAAATCCCGCACTGAGAACTATTTCGAGCGAATAAATAAGTTGTTAAGCAAATTTTACATTTATTGTGAAAAATTATTGCGGTATAATTTTTCGGTATTAAAAGCCTGTAGAAAATAAAATGGAAAGTAGAAGGCTAGAGGGTCTACGACAGTGTGGTTATAACAGTTCTTGCAGTAATGTCCGCAGTGCTCTTGACTGATGTATAGTGACTCTTGATAATCTTCATTATGAAAGCAGATACGATTTTCGAGGTATAATCGGGCTACTTCCCATACTGCGGTGTTGGTTTCCATGAAATCTATAAATGAATGCGAGTATAGATTTTATATTATTATAGTTCTGTAGTTTCAAGCAAGCCTGATAATCTTTTTAAATTTTTTAAGTCGGTTAAACATTTATTGATTTGTTTAGCGTGCAATATGGCTTGATTCAAGGTATCATAATAATCGTATTTACACATGTGGCTTTTAATTTTAGGTTTGACACCTCAACAGAATGTATATAACAAAACTTTTCCCTTTCTTTGGTTGACATGGTTACTTCGCTAAATTCTAATTGACTACTTATCCGCCTTTACTGTATGGGTCTAATAGATGTCGCATACGCTTGCGGAATTCATGTAAATTTTTATTAGGGTTTTGATCGATCCATGTAAAAGAAAAATTAAGATCAATTAGTAATGAGAAAAGTTTGCGATTTTGAGAAGGAAGCATAGTAATTGGTTAATATAAAAAAAAGAAAAAGATAGGTATTAGTTCTCTTGTTCTCGTAAAGATGATGTATGGCTCTGTCAATTACGGGAATACTTCGATATTTTAGGAATTTTTGACGTATTCCGGATATCTGTGTTAACTACGGAGTTTGTTGTGTCGCGTCCCGACGAAAATTATATTATTATTTTTCGTAAAAAGTACTGCGTAGTTTAGAATAAAAATACGGCGTAGAAGACGAACAAAATAAGGTTGATAAAGAATGATTCTAAGTAAATGCAGTAATATAAAATATAATTTATAGAGCTAAGGGACAGATTAATTTACGAGTGTTTCAAACGAAAAAGAGACTGATAAGTAGAGTTAAAGATATTATTCGGAGCCAATACGCATAAAGCGGGACCGCCGATAGTGAGATCGAAACGAAGGGTTGCGCAAGAGTTTTTTTTTTGTACTGCACTATAAAATCAATGCTCGGAGAAGAACCGGCGTGAAACATGAACTAGAAAATTCGAGCATTAGAAGGAAGTAATAAATTAAGCTGTTCTTTGGATAATGTCGCAGTAATAAAAGGGGGACAGCAAATTCTCCGAATTAACTACGAAGCGATACAGAAAATGCATGGGATTCGATAATTTTTAATCACGCACATCTAACGGTCCAATCTGGTGCAAACACAGAAAAATTGAGAACTACTTACGCCATTTCCATATAAGGCAAAGCGTAAGACAAGGACAGATGCATAGAATTTTAGGGTATTGTAACGGGCCTAATATCAACTCGAAACACAAAAATACATTTATTTTTTGCCTAACCCGAAATAAATGTATTAGGTGGAAGAATCTGGGGTAGCTAAAGAATTAAACAAATAATTCTTTCTCATCCCAGTTTAACCTCCAAATTAGATAAATTTGATAAATTATGATAATGAATTAATGATTATAAAGTTTTGGGAAAACATGGAATTAATCAAATAATTCCAGATTATCCAATTTTACTTTATATTATGGGTTTTAGGAATGCGAGATAACTTGGGAAGAATTGAAATTAATCCAATAATTCCATATCATCCAAGTTATTTATTTGGTTATGGAAAGTGGAAGAACTTTGGGAAGACATTAAATCAAACAAATGATTTCATATCATCCAAAGTTGGCTTCCTTTTATGACACGGTTATGTGGTATTTGGTAAGGTAAAATGAGCAAATCGCTAGAGACATTTAAATTATAATATATATTATAATAGA
The DNA here is from genome assembly GCA_026168455.1 of Theocolax elegans. Lineage (NCBI taxonomy): Eukaryota > Metazoa > Arthropoda > Insecta > Hymenoptera > Cerocephalidae > Theocolax > Theocolax elegans. Next base: position 31,886,137 of record CM047427.1, on the reverse strand, counting down.
CAAACACGGTCCGACCTGTTAGGTCGCCCGCGAACTCTAGGCGAATGCTGCCTTCGGCAGCGATACATCTCATTATATACGATTAGTTAGGTATAAGGGATTGACTTCCCACTTTTTCCACTTTTCCACCTGGATCCTTGTAACTTGGTTACCCTTTCTCCTTCCTTCTCATATATACGTATGTGATCATATGTTTGTGTTTTTCTTGATGTCGTCTACCTTAGTCTTTCTGTATATTTCTGCTTTGGTTCTTTAGCTAAATATATTAAAATGTCCTTTCTTATATTCTATTTTACATTTATTAAAGTATTAACAATTATAATAATATTATTTATAACAATCCTTTATACTCTCTTGACTTTGCTTGATAGAATTTATTTACTCTGAATTAATTATGTCATTGTCTCCTTTTACTTAATAATTTTAATATCTATAATTTGTTTTATTATTTAATCCTTTTGTATATATTTTAAATGTAATGTAAAATTTAACTATAAACATTATATATTTTTATAAACCTTATAAATTATTAACTTAACTATTTCTTATCATATTGAGTCCATATTTTTGGCAAAAATAGCAAAAAACATAAAAATTTCAATAAAATTATAAATTGTATCAATTTTAGTTATCTAATTATTTAAATAAATTAATTTAAATAATTAAAAAAAACCTACCGAAAGTTGAATTTGAACCCCGATCTCTCGGACCGAACGCTAACGCTCTACCGCTTGAGCCGTTGTTCAATGCGACTGGATACTGACTATATGTCTACATATAGTCAGGCCCGTCACAGTATATAAAGAGGACCCAGAAGAGACACAGCCACTCCTAATTTTTCATCTAAAGTTTTCATAAGGCGAAGCTCTGCTAGTCAACTCTTTGATTTTTATTCGAGGGCGTGGCTCTGCTACTCGGACTTTAAAGTAATACGCATTAAAAATCACGAGAGATCTTGTATTCGGGGTTGAGACGTATCATTGACATCTACGAGCCATAGTCAAGGAACTACGACTTCGACATCTGGCAATCATCGGACTTCAACAGCATACACATATAACGTCGGCGCCCGCAGGTCTAGCAGGACATTTTCCAGCAACTTGACACCGCTATCCACGTTCTAGGCGGACCTTCGTTCCTCACCGAATACACACGCATATATATACATATATATATGTATATATATATATATATATTTGGGTACTTAAGGTATATTCTTTTCGGCTATCTATACGCTTGTATTATTCGTAAAGGCAAACCTGATATTTTATGTTATTTCGATTGCTGAACCAACCGTTTTCTCTTAAAACAATTATTATTTGATACTACAATTTATTTATAATAATTATTCGTTGCATTGCATTTTATTTGCAATATTTACGGTTTGAATTGCAATTTACTAACAATAATTCATGTTTTCAACAACAACAATTTTTAATTTATTCTGCATTTATTTATAATAATTCTTATTTTGATTATTAATTATAAATGTTTATAAAAAATAACCTTGTGTATATATTATTCTATGATTTGTTAACGTGTTCGCAGTACAATTGTTTATTCAATCAAATTTAAAATGGTTATTTAACTTAAATAATTTTATGCAATTGTTAACAAAATAGTGTAATTGTATGTGTTTTTGCCCATTAAAAAGCTGTAAGAATTTAGTTACAGCATATTATGATGTTAACATATTTAAGTAAATAATGCATGATTAATACGAAATAAAACATATATTATTTTATTTATCCCACATTATATCCTGCATCTCTACTCTCAAAATAACTGCGCTCGCTACTCCCGGAGACGTAAGGCTAGTCCTAGTCAAACAAGAGCGAAAGGAACGCGAATGGTTTATTAACCATTTACCTTCTTGTAACATTTTTTATGGTAGTTGGTACAAGTCTAGACGTGACAGTTGGATATTTCGGTAATTTTGTAGGTATTCTGGAATATCTGTGCTTATTACGGTATTTCTTGGATATTTTGGTCATTTTTAAGGAATTCCAGACATCTGCACTAATTATGGGATTTCATGGATGTTTCGGTTATTTTAATATCTTCCGGAAATCTGCACTAATTACGCGACTAATTCACAGTGGGCTTGAACCAGAGATGGGTTGCATTAAAATGACAAAGAAAACTGGAAGTGGCATTTGATTCCTTATTACTTTATGATGAAAAAACCGTTCGAATTGAAATTTATCCTAGCTGATCCTGTTTCGAAAATATGCATACTTTTCACTTTTTACGTAGTTTATCTTTTCATAAGATATAGTATAGATATAATATATAGATATTAACCGACGCGGTAGTGGAGTGGCGGAGACGCACCTCGGCCGATCACGGAAGTTAAGCAGTATTGAGCGCGGTACCCAAGTGGATGGGTGACGCTCTCGGTCGCTTGGCTTTCGTGGCGGGTTAGGTGTTTTTTCACACTTCACAACGTGAGCGGGAGGTATGAAACATTCGGTTTCGGTGTCAAGGCCTACGCAATGTGACTTTCACACCCAAAAAGAATGTTTCGAATACACCGGCCATCTCGGGTGAGGTTTTCTCTGCTTCACAGGTTTCCCTCATCCACGGGCATAACCCCGGGCGAATGCGAGATAGTGGGGTTTTTAAGGAAGGGATAAAACACCTACACATAGATGGTAGGTGGACACCGTTAAAGTCCCCAGGGGATAATCGGTAGGTAGTGCCAGGAAAAAGAGGGCACAAAATTCTAGAATAACACCAAAAAAATATATAGATATTATTTCCACACCATCTATGAGATAAATATCAAGGCGCGTTTTTTCTAAAGTGGTCTCCCCTATAGACCTAATCCACTGTACATACACGCATATAACTAAATTATCTCATTTATAGTAATAAATTTTTATAAGTGGTGGGAAGAAAACGTAATCACTGCTTTAAATAAACGCTCTGCAAAAAATGGATCATTAATAGCCTTTATTTTGAATCTTTCCCAATACATTGAGAATTCTCGGTGAACGGATTCCCCCGCTTGCTCAGACCATACGCCCAAGCCATCATTGCTTAAGTACAGAAGGCTATCCTTCAAATGATCTAAAAAAACATGGATTTTTAATGTCTTTGATACTCCCATACTATCAAAAGCTGTGCGTAATTCTCGTAAATTTTTATCCAGTTCGCTCGTATCAGCCTTTTTTGTAGAAAAGCAAGTTTCTACAATCTTATTCATTACCTTAAACGTGGCGATGAAAGGCTGCAATCGAAAAGGTCTACCTTCTTTATAAATTTCAGGGTCGTTTAATCCATCATTAGTTTTATGAGCATTCTGCCTGCATTACCCTCGAAAATTTCACCATCGTAGTTTTTAGCACCTAGTTTTAATTTTTTCGGCCAAAGCAGAGCATTTTTACGACTTACAGCCAGAAGTATATCGTTCCAAAACAAGTGATTCACCAATCCTTGCAATAAATGCAATTCCGGAAGAGGGCACTTCTCAAGAACCTACATATTGGCGTCTTCTTCATCTCCTTCTGCTACCAAAAGAGGGTAATTAACCATGCTGTGAAATTCCCTTGCTAGTTTTTTTTCTCTACGCTTTTGAATTTTAAATAGTCTTGTTTCAAATCATTGACTGTTTTTAAAGTAATAACATCATCACTAGAATAACTGTTGAATTCTTCGCTATTTAATTGCTTCGAATTGCGTGGTTGTAGTTCACTTAAAGTAATGTAACAATCTACGGGACAAGGATACGTGGCTGACGCAGTTTGTTATCCAATAGCAATTAATAAAAGCTTAAAATTTGCGATGAATTTATAAGGTATCTGATTCACCTGCGTTAACTCAAATAAAATGTTTAAGTTTTCATACGTCTCTTTTCTCTTCGGCACAATTGCCAGTAAAATTAATAGATACACGCTATTAAAATTGTGTTTTTTGCTGCGCTTCCACCCTCCGAGTACGAAGCTCTTTTGTTGTTTTGATTTTGATTATTTTCGTCTGTTATAACTGATCATGAAAGTTTAAAGAAACCTTTTCCGCCATCTACCATCAATTTTATTTTAATATCAGCATTAGTCAAATCAATATTGCGTTTGTCATAGAGCAATTCTAAAAGTTCTGTGGCATTTGTATAAGCGATAGGTCTCTTTACAATTCCTTCTTTAGAGGTTTCAAATTCACGATAATCTTTTTTGTAAACATTTTCCTGAACTTTCTTATTAATAGTGACTTTTAATTAAGCCCCTGATGTATTTAGTAAAATAGTATTGTTCAAATTATCATCACTTTTTCTTTTTTTCAAAATGGTTGAAACAAACTGGTTTTGTTGTTTTTCAGGTAATTTTTCAACCAATTCTAAAACATTATCACGAGCACCGGAAGAAGAAAGGCCTCGACAAGTATGCCTGATTCCCTTACCTATTTTTTGTAAACAAAAATTGCAAATATTAATCGAACTTTTAGAAGGAGTCGTTCTTTTCTCACTGTGTGATTGTTGCACCTCTGCATTGGCAATGTTAAGGCTATTATTTTGATCGATCATAGAGCAAAATGTACGTTTTTGGCCTTTATTCTTAATAGCTTTTGTGTGACCCTTGAAACGTGCAGCTGAACATATGTAACAATTACATATCGTTTTATTCCTAGTTCCTTTACTTAAATGCATTTTTTCATGACTAGGCATTTTTGGAAGAGGTTTTTTTGAATTACCGTTGTCTTACTCAACAATTGTAAGCCTACAAGAAACGCAGATAGTTGAAGGAAACATAGAAGTGGCAGTATCAAAACCCTCATTGATATGCTTTTTTGTCAAATTACAAAGTTTCTCAGTTATTGAAAACTCTGAACGTTAACGACCTTTAAAAACGATTTTGTTTTCACAAGTAGCACAAACCTATACCGATAGATTATTCATTTTCAATGGTATACTTTTATTTGCATCAATTAAAGTAAATATCAATAAATTCAAGAACAATTTGAATAATTTGAATTTCTCAAAATATTCTTCTCATATTTGTAGCTACAACTGATGATTTTTAACTGTGGGGAGTCAGAAATTGGGCATACGCCATCTAGTGACCGTTAACGTAATTAAAGATTCAAAAAGGTTAATGAGCATAAGTTAATTATTATCAAATGTGGACATAGTATAATATATATGATACGTATACACATGTGCGTTGTGTGAGTGTGTGTGTGTGTGTGTGTGTGTGTGTGTGTGTGTGATTTTGGGTATGCACGACTGCGTATGCGTATGCAATTGCGACAAAGTCATTTTCTTACAAAATTTCGAAGTAAACTTCGTAAAAAGTGAAAAGTATGCATATTTTCGAAACAGGATTAGCTAGGATTTCAATTCGAACGGTTTTTTCATCAAAAAGTAATAAGGAATCAAATACCACTTCCAGTTTTCTTTGTCGTTTTAATGCAACCCACTCTGGTTCAAGCCCAGTTTGAATTAGATATTTTGGAAATTTCTGACGTATTCCAGAATATCTGTGCTAACTGTGGGATTTGTTGGATATTTTGGGATTTTAAGGTATTCTGGGTTGTCTTAACTAATTACGGGATTTGCTGGATATTTCGAGAAATGTTTAAGGTATTCCTGGAGATCTGTATTAAGTACGTGGTTGCTTGTATATTTTGGGAATAATTGACGTATTTCGGAATATCTGTGCTAACTACAGTAATTTTGGATATTACGGGATTTTTTAGGTATACTGTTTTTTCCGTACTTGTTTTAGGTATCGGAAACTGTACTATTACGGGACTACTTGGATATTTTGGGAATTTTTGAGGTATTCAGGGATATATCTAATTTCGGGAATTTTATATATATTCTGGGATATCGGAAACTATTACGGGAATTTGTTGGATATTTCGGGAATGTTTTAGTTATTCCGGAATAACCTGTACTAATTATTGGAATTTTTTGGATTATTGAATTTTAAGGTGTTCGGAAATCGGCACTATTACGGGATTACTTGTATTTTTAGGGAGTTAAGGTATTCGGAATCTGCACTAATTGGCGAGACTAAATTGGATATTTTAGGGAATTTTAAAGTATCACGAATTGCAATAAGACGTGTATTTTCTTGATATCCTAATTTCGGGAATTTTTATAGATATTCTGGGATATCGGAACTTATTACGGAATTTGTTGGATATTTCGGGAATGTTTTAGTTATTCCGGAATAACTGTACTAATTATGGAATTTTTTGGATTAGTGAATTTTAAGGTGTTCGGAAATCTGCACTAATTACGGGATTTGCTGGATATTTCGAGAAATGTTTAAGGTATTCCTGGAGATCTGTATTAAGTACGTGGTTGCTTGTATTTTGGGAATAATTGACGTATTTCGGAATATCTGTGCTAACTGTGGGATTTGTTGGATATTTCGGGAATGTTTTAGTTATTCCGGAATAACTGTACTAATTATGGAATTTTTTGGATTAGTGAATTTTAAGGTGTTCGGAAATCTGCACTAATTACGGGATTACTTGTATATTTTAGGAATTTTAAGGTATTCGGGAAACTGTACTAATTACGGGATTTGCTGGATATTTCGAGAAATGTTTAAGGTATTCCTGGAGATCTGTATTAAGTACGTGGTTGCTTGTATTTTGGGAATAATTGACGTATTTCGGAATATCTGTGCTAACTGTGGGATTTGTTGGATATTTTGGGATTTTAAGGTATTCTGGGTTGTCTTAACTAATTACGGGATTACTTGTATATTTTAGGAATTTTAAGGTATTCGGGAAACTGTACTAATTACGGGATTTGCTGGATATTTCGAGAAATGTTTAAGGTATTCCTGGAGATCTGTATTAAGTACGTGGTTGCTTGTATATTTTGGGAATAATTGACGTATTTCGGAATATCTGTGCTAACTGTGGGATTTGTTGGATATTTCGGGAATGTTTTAGTTATTCCGGAATAACTGTACTAATTATGGAATTTTTTGGATTAGTGAATTTTAAGGTGTTCGGAAATCTGCACTAATTACGGGATTACTTGTATATTTTAGGAATTTTAAGGTATTCGGGAAACTGTACTAATTACGGGATTTGCTGGATATTTCGAGAAATGTTTAAGGTATTCCTGGAGATCTGTATTAAGTACGTGGTTGCTTGTATTTTGGGAATAATTGACGTATTTCGGAATATCTGTGCTAACTGTGGGATTTGTTGGATATTTCGGGAATGTTTTAGTTATTCCGGAATAACTGTACTAATTATGGAATTTTTTGGATTAGTGAATTTTAAGGTGTTCGGAAATCTGCACTAATTACGGGATTACTTGTATATTTTAGGAATTTTAAGGTATTCGGGAAACTGTACTAATTACGGGACTACTTGGATATTTTGGGATTTTAAGGTATTCTGGGTTGTCTTAACTAATTACGGGATTTGCTGGATATTTCGAGAAATGTTTAAGGTATTCCTGGAGATCTGTATTAAGTACGTGGTTGCTTGTATTTTGGGAATAATTGACGTATTTCGGAATATCTGTGCTAACTACAGTAATTTTGGATATTACGGGATTTTTTAGGTATACTGTTTTTTCCGTACTTTTTTTAAGGTATTCGGGAAACTGTACTAATTACGGGATTTGCTGGATATTTCGAGAAATGTTTAAGGTATTCCTGGAGATCTGTATTAAGTACGTGGTTGCTTGTATATTTTGGGAATAATTGACGTATTTCGGAATATCTGTGCTAACTGTGGGATTTGTTGGATATTTTGGGATTTTAAGGTATTCTGGGTTGTCTTAACTAATTACGGGATTTGCTGGATATTTCGAGAAATGTTTAAGGTATTCCTGGAGATCTGTATTAAGTACGTGGTTGCTTGTATATTTTGGGAATAATTGACGTATTTCGGAATATCTGTGCTAACTACAGTAATTTTGGATATTACGGGATTTTTTAGGTATACTGTTTTTTCCGTACTTTTTTTAAGGTATTCGGGAAACTGTACTAATTACGGGACTACTTGGATATTTTGGGATTTTAAGGTATTCTGGGTTGTCTTAACTAATTACGGGATTACTTGTATATTTTAGGAATTTTAAGGTATTCGGGAAACTGTACTAATTACGGGATTACTTGTATATTTTAGGAATTTTAAGGTATTCGGGAAACTGTACTAATTACGGGACTACTTGGATATTTTGGGAATTTTTGAGGTATTCAGGGATATATCCTAATTTCGGGAATTTTTATAGATATTCTGGGATATCGGAACTTATTACGGAATTTGTTGGATATTTTGGGAATTTTTGAGGTATTCAGGGATATATCCTAATTTCGGGAATTTTTATAGATATTCTGGGATATCGGAACTTATTACGGAATTTGTTGGATATTTCGGGAATGTTTTAGTTATTCCGGAATAACTGTACTAATTATGGAATTTTTTGGATTAGTGAATTTTAAGGTGTTCGGAAATCTGCACTAATTACGGGATTACTTGTATATTTTAGGAATTTTAAGGTATTCGGGAAACTGTACTAATTACGGGACTACTTGGATATTTTGGGAATTTTTGAGGTATTCAGGGATATATCCTAATTTCGGGAATTTTTATAGATATTCTGGGATATCGGAACTTATTACGGAATTTGTTGGATATTTCGGGAATGTTTTAGTTATTCCGGAATAACTGTACTAATTATGGAATTTTTTGGATTAGTGAATTTTAAGGTGTTCGGAAATCTGCACTAATTACGGGATTACTTGTATATTTTAGGAATTTTAAGGTATTCGGGAAACTGTACTAATTACGGGATTTGCTGGATATTTCGAGAAATGTTTAAGGTATTCCTGGAGATCTGTATTAAGTACGTGGTTGCTTGTATATTTTGGGAATAATTGACGTATTTCGGAATATCTGTGCTAACTACAGTAATTTTGGATATTACGGGATTTTTTAGGTATACTGTTTTTTCCGTACTTTTTTTAAGGTATTCGGGAAACTGTACTAATTACGGGACTACTTGGATATTTTGGGAATTTTTGAGGTATTCAGGGATATATCCTAATTTCGGGAATTTTTATAGATATTCTGGGATATCGGAACTTATTACGGAATTTGTAGGTATTCGGGAATCTGCACTAATTGCGAGACTAATTGGATATTTAGGGAATTTTAAAGTATCACGGAATTTGCAATAATTACGGTATTTCTTGAATATTTCGGGAATTTTTCAGGTATTCATGCACTAAATATGGGTTCCTGCATACTTTGAGAATTTATGACGTGTTCAGGTATATCTGTCCTAATTACGGGATTTCTTGTATGATTCGAGAATATTTTAGCTTTTCCGGGATAGTTGCACTAGTTATGGAATTTTTTGGTTATCTAGGGAATTTTTTATGTATTCCAGTATATCTGTTCTATTTATGGGATTTCTTGGATAATTTGAGAATTTTTTTAGGTATTCCAGGATATCTGTATTAATTATGGGATTTTTTTGGATATTTCGGGATATCTCTACTAATAACGGGATTACTTGGATATTTCGGGAATTTTAAGGTATGCCGGAATAGGCGTACTTATTATGGTCTTTCGGATATTTTGAGAATTTATTGCGTGTTCAGGTATATCTACCTAACTACGGGATTTCTTGCATGTTTCAGGAATGTTTTCGGTATTTCGGGATAGCTGCACTCATTACGGGATTTCTCGGATATTTCGAGAATTTTTGAGATATTTTTGAGGTATTATACTCGGTTATCTGTACTAATTGCGGGATTTAGTGGATATATCGGGAATTTGAAGGTTTTCAAGAATATGTACTAATTACGGGTCTACTTAAATATTTAGGGGTATCTATGCTAACTACGGGATTTTTTTGGATATTTCGGGAATTTTTTAGGTATTCAGGGATATCTATACCAATTACGGGATTTGTTGGATATTCGGAAATTTTTTAAGGTATTCCGCGATATCTGTATTAAGTTCTGTATTAATTTCTTGGATATTTTGGGAATTTCTTAGGTTTTCCGGTATATTTGTACTATTTATGGTATTGGATTATTTCGTGTACGGTGTAGGTAATCCGGGATACCTGTACTAATTACGGGATGATTTTTGGATATTTCGGGAATTTTTACGTATTCCGGGGTATCTGTATTTCACGATTTCTGTACTAATAATGGGATTTTTGGATATTTCGGGAATTTTTTAGGTATTCAGGGATATCTATACCAATTACGGGATTTGTTGGATATTCGGAAATTTTTTAAGGTATTCCGCGATATCTGTATTAAGTTCTGTATTAATTTCTTGGATATTTCGGGAATTTAAGGTATGCCGGTATATGTACACTAATTACGGGATTTCTTGGATATTTCGGGAATTTTTACGTATTCCGGGGTATCTGTATTTCACGATTTCTGTACTAATAATGGGATTTTTGGATATTTCGGGAATTTAAGGTATGCCGGTATATGTACACTAATTACGGGATTTCTTGGATATTTCGGGAATTTAAGGTATGCCGGTATATGTACACTAATTACGGGATTTCTTGGATATTTCGGGAATTTAAGGTATTCGGAGTAGATATGGGGTGGTATAGCGAGACTGTCGATTAGTCGCTTACAGTGAATGCGTCTGCTTCTCACTCTACCCCTCTCTCATTCTCTCTCTCGCACATACAGGGTGCGCGTCTATGTTTCGGACTTCTCTCTCGTACTTACGGGACGTACGTCTGTGGTCCAAACCTCTTTCTCTCTCGCATTCACGGGTCGCATGTCTACGGTTCGGACTTCTCTCTCGTACTTACGGGACGTACGTCTGTGGTCCAAACCTCTTTCTCTCTCGCATTCACGGGTCGCATGTCTACGGTTCGGACTTCTCTCTCGTACTTACGGGACGTACGTCTGTGGTCCAAACCTCTTTCTCTCTCGCATTCACGGGTCGCATGTCTACGGTTCGGACTTCTCTCTCGTACTTACGGGACGTACGTCTGTGGTCCAAACCTCTTTCTCTCTCGCATTCACGGGTCGCATGTCTACGGTTCGGACTTCTCTCTCGTACTTACGGGACGTACGTCTGTGGTCCAAACCTCTTTCTCTCTCGCATGGATATTTTGGGAGTTTTAAGGTATTCAGGAATCTGCATTAATACGAGCTTTCTTGGATTTTTTCGGAGGTTTTACGTTAATCCGGGATATCTTGTCACACTGCGCTGGGAATCAGAGTGCAGGTGAATGATAGGTTTTATTAGATATAATAAAAGATTTATTTAAAAACTAAACTTAAAGTGAGACAGGGGTGGGCGCCAGCCGCGTTTATACATGACAATAAATGAAAACGTTCACGAGTTATAACCGCGGGTATACACGGATTTTGCGGTTCGCTGTAGGAGTGGGAAAGGGGGAGGTAGGGGACCAGGTTCTCGCACACACTAGCACTGGTATTCGACGGTACCTTAAGCAGCGAGTGTGGATACTCACAAAACTGTATGGAGGAAATCGGCGCACGTCCCTCAATGACAATATTTCTATATCGCTCTCAGTCCTTCGCTCACTCTTAAGGTGCTATCGTAACGCTTACTAATTTTTAAGGCCGTCAAGTCGACCGACCGTAGAGCTCTGGCTCTCGGCGTTCTTGAGAGCCGCGATCGTTCCGCGCACCTGTGCATTACGTACGGTGCACGAGGTACATCGATCTGGTGACCTGGTGCTGTTTACGTCTCGCTGATGCGATATAACTTCCTTCCAGGTAACTATAGGTTCGTTCCCTCTTGCGTTCTTCAACTAATTTGTACGGTGTGAGTTTCAGGCACGAAGCTCACCCGCCGCCGCATCGCTACGCGGAGCCGCCTCGATCCTCTCTCCACGACGACGTCGAACCGCGGTGCCCAATAGCCGCTCCTCACACAGCTTCAGGTAATTGTCTGGTTATGGGGATTACGCTAGTATGTGTATTCATTTTGTGCATATTTTAAGGGATTTGCTGTACACATTGTTCATGTATAACAACCTAACCTCATTCTGTCTTATACTGATCCTTGTACAGCTGTAGTATTTACATAATATTATAACTGTATATTTGTAATATTAAAAAAGACTACTATTTAAAAAAGGAATTTTATTAGACAATATATTCATGCGTTTAGCTGATTTTTATTTATTCTACATGTGGGTAAGTTTATAGCTTAATATTAATTGATTTTGCTTTTTTGTTTTTTTTTATCTTGGTTAATAAACCACAGTTTTAATTAGATGACGACGTTCAATGACTTTTCGCCGTCTTTTTCCCGCTATATCTTTGTATAAAATATAAAATATTGATAAGTATTAATTCAAACTCCATCATACATTTTACACTAATATAATAATTAATTAACATCTTTAGAAAAGTTATGAGTTATTATGGTACCTCTATCTTACATTTAGCAGAATATCAAAATTAATTTTTGCTATTACATTATTTAATATATGTATAATATTATATTATTATTCATTTTCTAGCATACTAAATTGTGTAACATTTACTTCAATGATGATGAACTGCAGTAGAATTAATACTTCATTTGTCGACTTTTTAATATAATTTTAAAATTCGCGGCGGTTTCCGATTGGTGGGAACACTTTCGTATTGCAACCTTCTTATTGGTGGGAGCATTGATGCTAAGGGAACATTGACATGGATCTGGATTTCTTGGATATTTCGGGAATTTTTACGTATTCCGGGGTATCTGTATTTCACGATTTCTGTACTAATAATGGGATTTTTGGATATTTCGGGTATTTTTTAGGTATTAAGGGATACCTATATGGTTTAGGTGATTTCTTGGGTATTTCGGGAATTTTAAGGTATTCGGTAATTTGCACTGATTACTCGACTACTTAGAAATTTTGGGAATTTTTGAGTTATTCCGGGATATCTGTACTAAATACTGGATTTCTTAGATATTTCGGGAATTTAAGGTATTCGGAGTAGATATGGGGTGGTATAGCGAGACTGTCGATTAGTCGCTTACAGTGAATGCGTCTGCTTCTCACTCTACCCCTCTCTCATTCTCTCTCTCGCACATACAGGGTGCGCGTCTATGTTTCGGACTTCTCTCTCGTACTTACGGGACGTACGTCTGTGGTCCAAACCTCTTTCTCTCTCGCATTCACGGGTCGCATGTCTACGGTTCGGACTTCTCTCTTGCACTTACGAGGCGAGCGACTACGACTCGGATCTCACTCTCGCACTTAAGGGTCGCGCGTCTACGTATCTTCGTGTATTCTTTTCGGACTTCTCTTTTACTTTCGCGCACGTAGACTGGATGTATCCTTTTTCATACTTTACAACGACGATTATTACGTGATGTGGAAAGCGATCACAAAAGTATTATTATATCTGATTCGGATTGCGATCATGATGACATCGACGACCGAATAAGTAATTCGTGTGATTGTGCGTCTTGCGTTGGGGCTGGTGAGGAACTCTTTCATAACTCTGTTGCGGAAGATGTATAAAACCCACACAGCGGCGTGGTGGGCAATGCGCAAGACCCACCTGTGGACGAAGTGGCTAATGTTCGCATACCGGGTGAGGACGACTATAAAACCGAATCAGATAATTCTGTGCTCAACATATCCGACGCTGAAACAGCCTATGGAATACGTCGCGAGAGCTATTGGGGGTAATTCATCTGAGGGAGCTGAGTCTAACCCCATATCCAAAGAAATACGGAACCAGAGATCGGCGGCTATCAAACGATTTTACACGCACGATGATGCAGAGATCGATCAGCACATGTTTAACGAGCACCACGTTTTGGATCGTCGCGTAAACGAACGTAAGTGTAAAATTTTGTATACCCTTATTGTTAATAATTTATCGTTTTCAACATAGGATTTTTTTTGCTTTATAATCCGTAGGGAAGAAAATGTTCGCGAAAACGTAGATCGGTGGGGATCGCCCATTTTATCAGTGTTTGCGAGTCAAATAAAACATTCTCGTCGAGTACAAGAAATACGGATTTATAGTATGGCCACCGATGTAAATTCACCGTTATATACCGATCCCGATGTGGAAAATCTATTAGATCGTGTTCACGAGAGTTTTAATGGTGTACCGGAACCATAACTCTCATAATTTTATCATTTTTTTGTTATTGTTTCCAAATTATAATATTCTTTTTATTATTATTATACTCTGTAATACAGTTTGAATAAATTCATATTTTATATTTAATTTTTTTTTATTTTATAATTATTTACACCTACCCTTACAATATTTTTATTTCAGTTCAGGCAAAAAAACTAATACGAGTTTTGAAGACAACCAGGTGCGTGTTTGACTGGTGGAGTATTCTGATTCTGAAAGCGAGTCTGATGACTTCCAACTAGTAGTTTTACCGAGTGATTGCGTCGATGCGAGCATGCAGGAAAACCAGTGAACGCATGATCAGGTAAAATATGAGGATTTGCGTGAGCCGCATATAAACCTTTGCGTACCTGAATGTGCAGATTTGTGCGAAAGCGAGAGTATAGAAATATTTGATAGTATCGCGCAGAAGGGTAGAGGCAACGCTGTTGACGATGAAATTTACCCTCCGGGTGTATGTTTTCACGTGGAGAGTGAAAAAAATCATAATATTAAAAAATTCCGCGTTAACGGGTGTCGGTTAACCCTTCCGGTAAATAATCCGCCTGACAATTTTAAAATAATTTTGTGGTTAAAATTAGTCATACGCGATATAAATGTTTATTTAATAAAGAAATGTCATCCTGATAACTTGATAGGCGTATCTGTTGATAGTGAAAATTTTGTACACGGTGCTGCATGGATGTCATTACGATCTTTACAAAATTTTGTTTTTAACGACTTGTGGGATTTAGTTGGTAGCGTTGCTCAGAGTAATGCAAATTTCTTTATAGATGATAATTTTGTTTTACAGGGTACTTATGTAAATGTACCTTTCGGTAAGGGTCGCGGTAGAAAGAGTTTAAAAATGGATACCATATCACAGCGGTTATTTGTTAATATCTACAATGCGGATAATCTGTGTCTTCTGCGCGCTCTTTCTATCGGTGAAGCATTCCTCTCTTTAATGTCAGACGCGGATCCTCAAATTCAAAAGGGATGGCTGGTGATTCGCGATTCACGGAGGCCGCTACAAGAGTAATGTGCGTTAGAATTAACATTAGCAGCTAAGGTAGTAATACCACAAACAGGGTGTGGAATTCTCGAAATTAATATATTCCAACAATATTACGCATCGCGTGATATCGCCGTCGTTGTGTACGACAAACATACTTTAGGTTCGATTGACACTTTGATACGATTTTATATTTAACCGGGGCTACAAAAAATAGTTTTTTCTGCAGTTATTGTAACAAAAGTTACAAATATATAAACTAGCACGAGTGTTGTAATATCTGACCGAGCTGCTTTATTTCATCGGCGTGTCAACAGGATAAAAGTAATATAGTTGATTGTACGGTGTGTAACGGACATTTTTTCGGAACATTGTGCTACAATAATCACAAAACGAACGGTTCATATTAAGTGAAAAATAAAAAAATTTGTGAAATTATTAAAAATAAATGCGACAAAGTTATTCATACACATCATGGTAACCACGAATGTGGTATTATTTTTTGTAAGATATGTAAATCCAAACCTCATATAATGATTAGTGTTATATAAAACCGGTAACAAACTTTTTAGGATCGGGTAAAAAATTTTTGTACGTTTTTTACAATTTTCAAACACGGCAAGACACGTCCTATAATAACCATCCGACCACACGGTTGCACGTACCTACATTGTACATATCACAGCATGTGTGTACAGATTGTATAGAGTGTGATAACATGTCTGTATATCGTGGTACATGTGGTACACGTGAGCATGTTTTCATCAAAAATCCCGTACGCGAATTTATAAATTCATATGTGCGTGAAAAAATAATTTTTAAAAAAGTAGTATGTATTGCGCATAACGCTGGTGCTTTTGATGGACAGTTTATATTGAGTGAGTTAGTAGAGGGTTACCCGAATATAACACCTGACGTAATTTTAAATGGTAATAATATAATTATGATTAAACAAGGACGGACATGCTTTATATCTAGTCTTAATTATTTTCATATGAAACTAAGCGTCTTACCAAAAACATTTCGATTACCAGAAGACACATAGAAAGGCTATTTTCCGGACTTGTTTAATACCCTGGAAAATGAAAATTATGTAGGTGTAATACCTGACGTACCTTTTTACGCTCCCGATTCCATATCGTGTAACGATCGGAATATATTTTACCGGTGGTACAAACGACAAAAAGATAGCGAGTATATTTTAAATTTCAATCAAGAGATTTTGCGTTATTGCAGGATGGATATGGAAATATTAAGACGCGCGTGTATTGCATTTAGGAATATATTTTTAAATGTGGGAGAAATATGCCCGCTTGTAAACGCGACATCTATTGCGAGTGCATAGTTTTCAGGAAAAATTATTTAAAACCTAAAACGATAGATACAATTCCTGTCAACGGTTACAGACGTTGTGATACTCACTCACAAAAATCGATTAAGCGGCTCCGTTTGCAAGAGAGAATTCGGTCGCAAAATTATACACGCCGCCAGAGCCCGCGAGTTCAGACTACCCGAAGGTTTTTTAATAGATGGTTTTTTACCGTCGTCTGATACCGCACATAAAGGTATAGTATTTGAGTACGAGGGTTGCTACACGCACGGTTGCCGTAAGCGCTTTAATCGCAATCGCGATAAACGCTTCGTTTACGGGCGATCCTTTGAAGACGCGTACGAAACCACCGTTACAGAACTAAGTAAAATGCGCGAATTCGGATACGATGTACGGTGTATCTGGGAGTGTGAATTCGATAGAATCAAACGTGAAAACACCGAAATTGTAGCTTTCTTAAAAGACCATCCGCTAATGAATCAAATTAGATTAAATCGGCGTGACGCAGTTATCGGCGAGCGTACCGAAAATATAATTTTATATTAGAAGGTAAAGGAAAATGAAAAAATAAAGTATATGGTTATTTGCTCCTTATACCCCTTTATTTGTAAATGGGGTAAATATCCGTTAGGGCACCCGCGTATTTATATAGGCCGTAAATGCGAAGAGTTAACGGGTGGAAACACGAATGATTTGAGTCGTGTAGAGAGATTGGAAAAGTGTCGTGTTTTACCACCGCGAAATTTATACCTACCGATTTTACCGGTAAAAATGCACGGGCGTTTGCTTTTTGCGCTTTGTCGCTCATGTTGCATGCAATCGCGAGAATGCAGCGGATCGCAAATTCTTCGGAATGTGGGTCGTCGACGAACTGCGGTTCAGACGAAAGTTAGTCAGGACAGTGGGGGCCATTTAATGGTACCATTAGTTTTGACCTTGAAGTCAATTTTGAAGGTGATTTCAAGGTCAACATGGTTTTTTCTAATGAAAACCCCTATTTTTGAGTGCAGATTCGGAAGAGCAGAAAATTTTACGTCAAAATTGTCTTATGCAAAAATTGTTTTTGTGACCTTGGGAAGGTCAAATGTCTGAAAAAACGATTAGTCGTACTTTTTCGCAAATAACGTGATATTTCTGGCAATATTACCATTTGTAATGCTTAAGAAAGATCAATAAATTCTAAGGGAGTTAATCTCTTTGATTAGCTTGACCTTGCCATCAATTTTCAAGAACTTTTAATAACTACAATCTCTGTTTTATGATATTAGGTCCTAAAAGAATGTTACTTCTTACATGATGACGGAGATTTTCTAGTTTTTTAACCCGAGCTTACAATGAGCATATCAATGTCATGCGAGAAATGCAAAATAAAAGTACTTTTATCTTACTTTTAGCGTTATCCGGAAACAACCACGAGTACGTAGTAGGTTCTGTTTCTTTTGGGGTGCTTAATTATCGTGAGTACCCTTGCCTCCCACGTCGGGGTAGTTGATTATCGTGAGTCCTCTTGCCTCTCACGTCAGACGTGTTTAACCACGGAGAAATTATTCAAAGTTTTCTCCGTTGGCTTGGAGATACATGCGTACACGTCTTTCAAAACTATCCACAGTCCTGAGCAATGTTTCTCGGGGAATCGCTGCGCAAGCTGTACGGATTCGTTCTATCATATCCTCCCTCATTGTTGGCCGTTGTGCAAAAACAACATTTTTTACGTACCCCCGCAAGAAAAAATCGGGTGACGTGAGATCCGGCGAACAAGCAGGCCATTGAATGGGGCCTCCCCGTCCAATCCATCTACCGCCATAATGATTATTTCAATACTCCCGTACAGTAAGTGCAAAATGAGGCGCAGCACCATCTTGTTGAAGCCACATTCTTTGCCGCGTTGCCAAGTCAATAATTTCCAAGGGACCAGGTAAATGGTCCCTTATCAACACTAAGTAGCTATGCCTGTCAACATTTTGATCAAAAAAGTAAGGTCCAATAAGATATCCATTTACGATTCCGCCCAGATCATGAGACTCCATCGATTTTGATGGTCCACAGCTCTAAACCAGTAAGGATTCTCGTGCGACCAATAGTGACAGTTATGTGTTTAGCTGTCCGTTGCTATAAAACTTAGCTTCGTCGGAGAAAAATACGTATCGAAGAAATGGGGAAATAGTGACTATTGTACAGGACTCCCTTCGGGGAGGTCCTCGTTTTTCTTCTCAGCATGTAAAGTGGAAGGGTGTGCGAAGTTGTGCGATATCGATGGAGGATTGTGTTTTAACCAATATGAAAACTTAACATCTCTGCGCCTTTTTTATTGCCTTGAAAAGGGACGGTCTAAAAAACGTCCGAAACGTCGGCAAAAAATAAAACTGAGTTCGTAGAGATCATTTGAAGTTTTATTTCATTAAAATTTTTTAAGATAAGTCGACGCGAGAAAAAAGAGAAAAAAATTCTACCATTACGCGAGACAGAATAAAAAATTATTAAAAATTATGGAAATATCAGCTATTTTTAGTATTTATGTTGAACATGTCGTTTTTTGGGTTTATTTTTAAAACACTCATAAAATTATTAATTTTGGTCAAATCGAAAAATAAAAAAACACATGTTCGCTTATTCTGATACCGAACAACATTTTAATTTGAAACAAATCGGTGATGTCGAGTTATCCAACCTGCACGATTTGAGATGGAACCAGTTTATTACGTCGTTGTTTCGGGATAACGCTAAAAGTAAGATAAAAGTACTTTTATTTTGCATTTCTCGTATGACCTTGATATGACCCTTGTAAGGTCGGGTTAGAAAACTAGAAAATCTCCGTCATCATGTAAGAAGTACCATTCTTTTAGGACCTAATATCATAAAACAGAGATTGCAGTCAAAAACATGGTTTATGAATGAAAAATGCGTTATGACCTTCAAAAGTTCTTGAAAATTGATGGCAAGGTCAAGCTAATCAAAGAGATTAACACCCTTAGAATTTATTGCTCTTCCTTAAGCATTACAAATGGTAATATTGCCAGAAAAATCACGTTATTTGCGAAAAAGTAAGACTAATCGTTTTTCAGACATTTGACCTTTATTTTTGACCTTTTGCAAGGTCACAAAAGCAATTTTTGCATAAGACAATTTTGCATGTAAAATTTTTTGCTCTTGCCGAATCTGCACTCAAAAATAGGGGTTCCCATTAGAAAAACCATGTTGACATTGAAATGATTTTCAAAATTGACTTCAAGGTCAAAACTAGTGGTACCATCAAATGGGCCCCACTGACCTGACTAACTTTTGTCTGAACCATTTTTTGTAGATGTCGTGGTTTAGAAGCAATTTGGGTCCATAGATTAAAATGGGTCACCCTGTATATATAATATGGCAGTACAAGATAACACAATTTAACGGTAACAATGGTTGTTTGCTTGCGGCATATGTTGATGAATTCTTAAAGATTAAATAATTAGCTAGTGGGTGGTCTCCGTGGTACGTGGACGAAGCATAAAAAGAGCGCTATATACGCACATATGAGAGACGAAGGTATAGTATTAGACGCGTCAAAAATTGAAAAAAGCTGTGGTCTACGCGCTGTTTCTAAATTGTGTTTAAATTGCCATAAACGAAGATGTAATGTACGTAAATTGGCAATTTAAGGAAGAATGTGCGACGCAAGCACCGCATACAAACGTTGTAATTGCATGTACAACGGCTCAAGCGCGATTAGAGCTATACAAATATATGGAAAAACTCGACAAAAGGTTGCTGTATTGTGATACAGATACGTGTATTTTTGTAAAGAAAAATGATGTATGCGAGTAATAACCACCGTTAAGTAATCTTTTGGGGGGTATAACCGACGAGTTAGAAAAATACGGTGAGGGCAGTTATATAGATACCATGGTAGTACCAAAATTTTATGCGCATCGTGCTGTTACATCGTCAGGATCATTGAAGTGTTGTAAAGTGAAAGATGTGTGATTAAATTTTAATAACTCCTTAAAAATAAATTTTGATAATATAAAATCGCTTTTAAACACATACCTTTCATATAATAATGAAACTGAAGATCCTGATTGTGTAGATACACACAATTCTACAATTAAAGTAAATATATGTTGATACACAAAACACAGTTACACGATGTGGTAACTCGTAAAGAATTTAAAACCCTGTGCGCTGTTTTGAAAAAGAGGCGTTACGTATCAAACAATTGTTCACTTCCTTTCGGATACCATGATAATCCTTTGTAATATGTGTAAAAAATATGTAAAATTTTAGTAAATATGTAGAATTTATAAGTAAAAATTAATATATTATTTTTGCAAATAAAAATATTTGTATTTTTTTTTAAATTTTGTATATGTAAACATTATTTTTCATCAAATATAGAATAATAACATATTTAAAAACTAATTTTCTTTAGAAAAATAGACTGATTTTGTCGGTCATACTTGTGTATAGCGGTCTATCAAGCGGTAGAGCGGATTGTCAGGCTAGTTAACCGCGCGGTGATTCGCTTGAATAAACCGCGATTGTATTAGCGTATCTACCACCCGCGCCGCCGCCGCCGCCCTCACCGCGGTGGTCATGCTAATATTTTGAGATAATTATAAGAATACGTATTTAAAGTTTTAACGTTTGACAATGGATACGCAATGGAAACACCCTTTTACGTGTTTATGCGCGGACCCAACAATGGCTGAGAAATCCGTGTTTGTACAACGTTTTCTTCAACATTTATCGCAAATGTGTAATGTACGCTTTGACAGAATTATTTTTTATTACGGTGAATGGCAGGAATCGTACCGTACGGATTTTAAATCGGATGACAAACAAAAACTTGAATTTAGAGAAGGATTGCCGCAATCCTTACGATGTAAAAAAGAAAAAACTGTTAATACTTGACAATTTGATGCGCGAATCTTCCAACAGTTGTGTACTCGATTTATTTACAAAAGGTAGTCATCATAAAAACATAAGTGTTATTTTTATAACGCAAAATATTTTTTATGAGGGTCAAAATCAACGAGGCTTATCCTTAAGTTCAAATTATATAGTTCTTTTCAAAAATCCGCGTGGTCGTGCTCAAGTTTTGCACCTTGCACGACAAGTTTATCCGGAAAATCCAAAATTTTTACAAGAGGCATACATGGATGCATGTACACCGCCATTTAGTTATTTGCTTTTAGACATGAAGCAAGATACACCGGATGCGTTTCGTTTTCGTACATGCATATTTCCTGACGACAAAGTTCCATACGCATACGTTCCGAAGATCACGACACCGCAAACATCAAGTTTTATTTGATAAACAAAAATGTTTATAACGCTGTCTACAACCGTTAAATACCAGTCTTTGATAAACTATGGCCGGGACAACATTACCGTCGGATCACTATTTACCTGGAAAACATTGTTCAAAAAAATCTGTAGCTTCATTGAACGCTCTTCAACGAAGTGTATTTGCGAATGCGCGCTAAACGTTTTTAAAGGAGTTCTCCAACTCAAAAATACGAATAATAAACGATTACAAAACCACAAAACAGTATTACGAAAGCTATTCAATAAAACAAGACGCGGAGGTCGCGACACGTGGAAAACGAAAAAACGTACAATTGTTCAGAGCGGTGGAGCATTTTTACCTCTGTTGATTGCACCACTTGTGAGTGCTTTATTTTCAAAAATTATAGGTGGTTAAGGTTATGGAGCGCGCTCGGAAAATGGTTCTAGTACCGGAGGGTACGGTGGCACGTGCGTGTCTTTCTGAGGAAACTTTCAATGGGAATTCCTTACCACGTGTCACAAATAATGATCGCGATAACGGTACCAATAGGGAAAATACTGTAGAGACTGTAGGTAATACTTTATCAACTAAATACGACAACGAACGCGACAAGTGTAAAAATTATCTGCAAATTTTGAGACGGTATTTATTTTTTAAAGAACACGAAGAAATGAAAGAGAGAGATTTGTTATACGCGACTGATAAGTTCGAACCCAGTCTACCATCTCTCACTAAGGAGGAAATTCTTGAAAATTTACCGATAATTCCTGCGAAAAGAGCGCAAGTTTTACTAAAGCACTGACGCAGCAACACCAGATCGCTTAAAATGGAATTCAGCTGGTAACATAGTAACATTTTTTTAGACGGAAAACTATTACCACACTCTAATATAGTCGAATTGCTGGCTGATGTCTTAACAAGGAAGAGAATTAAAAAGCATAGTAATGATGATGACCAAGAGAGTGGGGAAGAGCCAGTAGGTAGACTCGAATTTGCGCGGTTCATTGCACACTCCGATACACCAATGCACCTCATTGACAATTCAAAAATTTTAAAAGTGGTTAAAAGGTTGACCGAACCTTTACATACAGCCAAACGACGTGTAGAGTATCCAGTATTTACACCGCCTCAGACACGGAATACAGCTAAAAAGCGGTGGTTAAAATTTGACATGGCGTAAATAAAAATGACGACAAAATTTGTAAACAATAATACGATTCATCTCGCGAGGATGGCTACGCGGGTGCACATCACCTCCTACGAGTAAATACAAAAGGGCGTGCAATGTCAAGCAACGAAAAAGAGCGTTTATATAAGTGGTTGAGCAACCAAAACGCGTACACATTATACAAAGCGATACGTAAAAAGTTCCCGAGAGTAGGCGGCAGTCAAGAAAAGGGCGTATAACAGTACGCACCTCTAAGAGGTCTGTCCGTAATAGAAGAAGGAAGGGTGCTTTGAAAAGTAAAAAAAAGCGACGAGGGGTTTCTAGAAGAAAGAAGAAGGCTGTTAGACGTATAACAAACATTTTTAGACCTATATAAATTGCCGTAATAATGGCCTATTTACACTCTTGCAGTAGGGAAGGTATGAAAAGCAAACTCGATCTTTTTACCGTCCCTTTAACACAAACGTCTATCGAGAGTAGTGCTTTTCTCTACTATAAACCGGTTTCTTCTCTCAGCAATAAGAGCGATTCACCTATGGAGTTTTTAGTACCGAATTCGACGGATCACTACATATATCTCGCTCACAGAATGTTGCATTTGGTAGTTCAAATTGTACCCGTTGGTGCCGATGTAGAAAACGCAATATTATTCATTCAATCTTTGATCAAATAGATATATTCTTCAATTAAAAACTGGTTTCACCACCAAACAACGCTTACATTACCGAGCGTACATAGGAACACTACTAAATAACGCTCCTCCTGCTATACAATCCGATCTGTATACGGCTTTTTGCTATCCTGATACAGCCGGATGCATGGAAGCTGCACCAAACATTGTGCGAATAGTTGCCGAGTAACCATTCTTGAAGCCGTTCAACTTTCCAATATACCGAGCCTATAAATTTAAAGTTTAAGGCATCAAGATGGAGTTCGATATGCTCTCTGGTGAATGTTTTGATCTGCATCGTTACTTATTATATTATAAATAAATAAAGTCTTGCTAACTTGATGCACTTTGTTTACGCAAGGTTATATCCGTTCGGTTATCTTGAATTTGCGATTTCTTGCCAAGTGTGAAACCCGCGTAACAAATATTCATGTTAATTAATCGATACTAAATCTTTATATGTGTTAAAATTTTTCCTGGCGTCCGTCCAGAGAGAGGGTGAGGCAGAGGGAGAGGAAAACGAAGGGGGGAGAGAGCAAGCGAGAGTGAACGAGTAAGGGAGAGACAGATTGATTGATTGAAGAATATTTATTTTCCCTAGGAAATATTTATCCTTAAGGCAAGTTACATAGAATTTACAATAGATCTATGACAATTTGAACAATGCCATACATTTGTAAAATGAGTGAATAATACAATATCGCAATATCAAAAATATAAACAATATAAATCACTCTTACTTATAACAATAACATTGCCAATTTTATAAATAATCAATTATTAGGGTTATATCTCAGTCTGCACTTGACTTATAATTTCTTACTTCCCAATAGTTGGCGCTTTCTAATAAATAACCAAATATACGAGACTTACATATTTACATTTCTAGCTAGTTTCAACTCAGACGGCAAAGAGTCCCTCAGGTCCATAGCCTGAATCGTAAAGAAATTTCGATAGGTACTTGTTGCAATGGTAGGTTGCTCACAGCGAGACTGTACATTGCGAGTAAATCGACGCACAACCGCACTATGTGGAGGAAACAACTCGTGTAGATATTCCGACCTCCCAGTAGTCAAAACCTTGTCGGTCAAAACACCCATCGAATATCTACGTCGTTGAGCCACTGACAACCAATTTAATTTTGTAATAAATTCCTCCAACCATGCATCCTTTCTTAAACGAAATATTTAACGCACGCAGACATGTAAAAGGCGTTGTAATTTAATGTTCAAGTAATCCGGCAAATCGCAATAAACCAAACTTCCATAATCGAAATGCGGCAATACCAATGCAGTTACCAGTTTTTTCCGCAGAGGGACTGATAAAAAATTTCCGCAGTTAAGCAATTTATCGAAAGCACCATATACTCTTGAAGCGATGCCAGAGATGTACGCATTCCACTGCAGGCTACCAGAGATGAGCATCCCAAGGTCGCGAACAGATTGAACCAATGGAATTTCATGGCCATCAACCAGAAGAAGAAGCAAAGATTCTGTATCTACATATCTTAACTGTTGCACAGAGCCAATTAAAATTGCTTGAGTTTTGTTGAAATTCAGGTCAAGGCCATGTTCCTGTGCCCATTTAGATACTATAGCACCATCTGCCGTTAGTCTTCAAATGCATGAGTTAAAATCACTAAGACAACAATGTATGAATAGTTGTAAGTCGTCAGTAAACGACATGCCCTTTGAGAAAACCAATCGACTTGAAATGGAATTGATGAAAATCAAAAAGGTTATAGGTCCAGGAGTTGAATCTTGTAGGACACAATCAAACGTTTCGAGATAGTAAGAGGGAGCACCATCCTCAATAATAACTGTCTGAGAAAGTCCATTTTAAATAAGAGAAGAGCTATTCTACAAAGTCATTCTCAAAATTCATGTATTTAAGGGTTTTCAGAAACTTAGTATAACTTATAGTGTTAAAGGCCTTTTTAAAATCGAACAATAACAGAAGCGTATCCATACCTTTATCGATGGCAAGGCGAATGTTGTCCATAATTCTTATAAGGTCAGTCTGCGTGCTAAATGAAGTACGGAATTCCGACTGGAAGGATGAAAAGATATTATTTCCCTTTCAATGGTCCACCATTTGTTGAGTAATTAGACGATCAAAAACCTTGGCAAAATAGGCGAGATTCGCAATTGACCTCATGTCTGAGGGCGATAAAGGTTTGCTAATTATGCTAAGAGGTACAATCACGGTTCTTTTCCATATAGAAGGATATAGCTTAGTCTGCAAAGGTCATATGAATAAATTAGTAAAAATAGGCATAATTGAGTGCACAATTTCTTTGAAGTAACACAGCGTTAAACCATCCAACCTACAACTCTTGGCCTTGGGTAGGCAAATCTTAAAAGACTCTGCAACTTTATTTATTATGAGTAACAGGACAAAATGAGAATGATGCAAAATCCATCGATGGGACGATGTTTAAAATATCGGTCAATTGGTGCAAATTACATAAAGGATGACGTCTAGTGACTGATATGTAATAACGAGAAAGATCGTTAATCAAGAAAAATTTAAGTGAGGAGTCGAAAGTCTCATTAACAATGCCCAAACTTCTAAGAAGGCGCCAGCAATCAGAACAGTCTTACCATCCTGTAGCATGCGCACAAAATACGAAGTTTTCAAAACCTTTTGTAATTGGTTAGTAAACTGCTGTACCCACGACGGCCACAGTGGGCTAAAATCACTTATTTGTGTCAAAATAAAATATCTCGGCGTAGAATCAAGCTATTTGAACAAGCCTTGCACTCAATTAAAGCTCTTCATATGTACTTTTAAGAAAAAATAATACGGGTACATGAAAAAAGATTCTTAACGTAAAAAAATCCGGATCCAGCGAAACAGAGATTTAATATTCCGACATCCATTCTAACAGACAGACAATTAAAACCGAATAGTCCGGAAAAGAGAGATTAAACACTCTGAATGTCAATTTACCAGACAGACAGCTATAACCTAATGAACAGGAAAAGAGAAATATAATTATCCAAAATCCAATCTAACAGACTGGCAGATAAAACTAAATAACTAAATAACCCGGGAAAGAAAGATATAATATTCCACAATACATTCCAACAGAAAGGCAGCTAAAACCAAATAGCCCGGCAAAGAGAGCTTAAATACTATGACTGTAATCTAGCAGACAGACTGATCAAGCAAAATAACCCGAAAAAGAGACATTAAATTTTCCGAAAGCCAATCTAGCATACAGGAATCTAACAAATAACCCGGGAATGAGATATTTGATATTTAAAAATCCAATCTAGCAGTCTAGCAGCTGTAACTAAATAACCTTGGAAAGAGAGATTCAATATTATAAAAAACCAATTTGGAGAAAGGCAGTTGTGACCAAATAAGCCAATAACCCGGGAAAGAGTGATTCAATATTCTGAAAGCCAATTTAGCAGATATGAAGATATAACCAAATAGCCCGGGAAAGAGAAATTAAACACACTGAATATCAATTTAGCAGGCAGACTGGTCAAGCCCAATAACCCGGGAAAGAGACATTAACTTTATTAAAAGCCAATCTAGCAGCCACGAAGCTATAACCAAATAACCCGGCAATGAAAGATTTGATATTCAAAAATCCAATCCAGCAGACAGGCAGCTATAACTAAATAACATGGGAAAGAGAGATTTGATATTCAAAAATTCGATCTAGCTAACAGCTAAAACCATATAACCCAATGTCCCGGGAAGATAGACTCAATTTGCCAAAATCCAATCAAGCAGACAGGCAACTAAACTCAAATAGTCCGGGAAAGAGAGATTAAATACTCTAAATGTCAATCTACTGCTCTAGCTAAATAACACGGGGATGAGACATTAAATTTTCTAAAAGCCAATTTAGCAGACATGTAGATGAAACCATATAACTAGGAAACGAGACTAATTACTTTTAGTTTTTAATGTAGCAGAAAGGCAGCTCTGCCCACGTAACCCGGTAAAGGAATTTTCAACTCTTATAATCTAGTCCAGTGGCTGGTATTAATACAGTCTACCTTACATAGTTGTGAGAAATAGTCTTTGGCTTTTGGAGATCAATAAATCTTATATTAGAGGCCTGCGATGGCTCAGTCGGTAGGGCGTCGGGCTCGTAATCTGGACGGTCCCAGGTTCGATTCCCGGCCTCGGCCGATTGATAATAGCACCACTGGCGAATGTATTTTCAACAAGTTATCGTATGACCTCCGTCGCTGATTAGCACCGATTTGGGAGCATAAAAAGAGCGACGTTAATATAATAAAAAACAAATCGTACATTATATTAAAGGGCTTATCGTTTCCGGCTTTGCCATTTGACTGGACTCTGGACATTTCGGAAGTTTCTGAGATATTCAGGGATAACTCCACTAATTACGGGAATTGCTGAGCTATTTCGTGATAGCTTCACTAATTACAGGATTTCCTGGATATTTAAGTATTTTTTGAGGTACGCCGGGATTACTCCATTAATTTTGGGATTACCTGGATATTTTGGGATAACTCCAGTAATTACGGGATTTCCTGGATGTTTTGGGAATTACTGTGTTATTTCATGATAACTTCACTAATTACGGGATTTCCTGGATATTTAGGTATTTTCTGAGGTACACCGGGATTACTTCGCTAATTTTGGGATATCCTGAATATTTCATTTCACTAATTACGCAATTTCTTGGATATTTCGGGAATTTCTGTGTTATTTCGTGATAACTTTACTAATTCCGACTGACACATCGTCTACTGGAATGTCCACTAGATATTCCACATGGATATGGAAAAAATGCAGATCCTGTAGATGATATCCAGGTGGTCAGGATGTCCTCCTGGACGACGGACACTATGTCTACTGGAATGTCCACTGGATATTCCACTTAGATATGGAAAGAAATGCAGTACCTGTGGCTGATGTCCAGGTGGTCAGGATGTCCTCCGGGACGACGGACACATCGTTTACTGGAATGTCCACTGGATATTCCACTTAGATATTTAAAAAATGCAGTTCCTATAGATGATGTCCATGCGGTCAGGATGTCGTCCTAGACGACGGACAGATCGTCTAGTGGAACATCCACTGGATATTGCACGTTGATATAGAAAAATATGCAGTTTCTGTGGATGATGTCCAGGTGGTCAGGATGTCCTCCTGGACAACGGATACATCATCTACTAGAATGTCTACTGCATATTCCATATGGATATAAATATGCAGTTCCTGTGGATGATTTCCATGTGGTCAGTATGACCTCTAGGACAACGGACACATCGTTTACTGGAATGTCCACTGGGTATTCCACTTAGATATGGAAAGAAATGCAGTTCTCGTGGATGATGTCCAGGTAGTCGGGATGTCCTCCTGGACGACGGACACATCATCGACTGGAATTTTCACTGGATATTCCACGTGGATATGGAAAAATATGCAGCACCTGTCGATGATGTCCAGGTGGTCAGGATGTCCTCCTGGACGACGGACACATCATCTACTGGAATTTTCACTGGATACTCCACTTAGATATGGAAAGAAATGCAGTTCCCGTGGATGATGTCCAGGTGGTCGGGATGCCCTCCTGGACGACGGACACTATGTCTACTGGAATGTCCACTGGATATTCCACTTAGATATGGAAAGAAAATGCATTACCTGTACATGATGTCCAGGTGGTTAGAAAGTCCTCGTGGACGACGGACACATCGTCTACTGGAATGTCCACTGGATGTTCCACTTAGATATGGAAAAAAATGCAGTTCCTGTAGATGATGTCCAGGTGGTCAGCATTATGTCCAGGTATTCAGGATGACCTCCAGGACAACGGACACATCATCTACTGGAATGTTCACTGGATATTCCATTTGGATATGAAAACAATGCAGCTCCTGTAAATGATTTCCATTTGGTCAGCATGATGTCCAGGTGTTCGGGAAGACCTCCAGGACAACGGATACATTATCTACTGGAATGTCCACTGGATATTCCACGTTGATATAGAAAAATATGTAATTTCTGTGGATCATGTCCAGGTGGTCAGGATGACCTCCACGACGACGGACACATCGTCTACTGGAATGTGCAGCATATATACGTACACATGTCATAAATAGATGTAATTTGTTTGAGGGTTCGAAATGTGATCTTAAAATTTTAACTCAAAATTTTCCTTAGCTAATTAATATATAGGTTTTGGTGATGTTTGATTCATTAACTATTAGCAACTTTGTCAGGTTTGGTCGGATCGCATTGATATTTTGATCGATCATGACAAATGTGTAAAAAAAATAATAAAATTATAAATTATAATAAACTAATTATTTAAACATTAAGTGTTAAATAAAAAAAATTTGCCCTATCCGGGAATCGATTTCCGTCGTAGCGCGTGGCAGTCAGATACTCTACCACAGGGCTATCTCATTCCCTTATGCGAGGTGCTCTGACATGTCTACATTCGCTAATCGACAGTGTTAGCTTATGTAGCCTTACTTTTCATGCTATTGAGCTGAAATAGACGTTCAAATTTTTGTATATTAAGTTTGGGATGTTACAATATCAAAATAGAGTTCAAAGTAGAGCTAAGAAATGTTAATAGGATTTACTAGTTTTAATACAATCTATTGTATAAAAATATCTGCCTACCGCACCAAGTAGCGTATTGCACCCCCATTGCTCCAGTATAAAAAATAGTGATGTCTCAATAATCAATTTTTTTGCAATTGTTCAAAATGTATAAGTTATTAACAAAGCTATACAAATATTTGTTCCGAACCAATTCATCGTTTGAAATACTTTTTATATTTCCGTATTTTAATGTAACTCGATTAATCCACTATAGATTAATAATTTATTTTCATATGTTATTTTCAAATACATCTTTCTGATGTTGTTCTGAGTTTCATACTGTTTTAGAATCATCGTGTAAACTTTTTTCGATTTTATTTATTAATATATTATCGATATATTCAGTATCTTCTTCTGCTGCGCAATAAATTGTAGACGTACTTAATATTTTATTCTTCTTTGTCGTCGCAGGTGAAGATATTTTCTCTTTTTCATACTTTTCAGAATACTGCAGATTGAAATCTTGATCTACAAATATTGTATTACTTCCTTTTAGTGAAGTTTCTACAACTTTTTTCTGGCGTGTAGAATTTATCGGTAAAAATATTTTAAATTTTTGGGGAATCTCTTGATCCTTGTATATTCTGGAAGAATGTATTTTGGATTATAATAAGTAAATGAAATATTCAATATACTTAGATAATATACAGATAGATGATTTACACCGTAGCAGACATAAATATTTTTAAATGCTTTGCACTTTACGCCAAGTGTGAATTAAAAAGCATTATATTATTTTATTTTATACGCAACCTTTCGTTTGCAAAACTTGTTACAAACCAAAACGAATAATACAAAAACTATTTAAATCAACACCTACGACATTTTATTAAATTAACTCAATAGCGACTAACTTAACTAACTTCTAATAATTTGTTTAAGAGGACGTCGAAGCTATCGATTTTACCGACATATAGGAGTGATCGGTTTTAATTTTTATCAATAACTAAAAGACTATGAGGAATTTTGGTACCAGAGCGCCATTTTATATAACAGTATAAGTAATCTGTCATATTTTCGTGCAAATTCATTGAGTATTTACGGAGAATAGTGCGAAACTGTAATTTTTATGCAACATAACCTAAAAAAAATTTTGGGGAATTTCGGGACCAGAGCCCTATTCTATACAGTACTACAATTTGTCAAATTTTCGTGCAAATTCATTGAATATTTACGAAGAATAGTCCGAAACTGTCATTCACAATAATTAGGCTATGTTGCATAAAAATTACAGTTTCGTACAATCCTTCGTAAATACTCAATGAATTCGCACCAAAATTTGACAGATTACTTATATTAGTACATAGAATGTGGCTCTGGTCCAAAAATTCCCCAAAAACTGGTTTGTTATTGGTAAAAATGAAAAACAGTGACTCCTATATGTCGATAAAATCGCTAGCTTCGTCGTCCTCTTAAGGCTTCATTATCAAGAATAAAGGTTAAAAAAAATTTAGCAAATATATTTTCCAAAGTATTTTTAGCAGTGCTTTTGAATAGTAATGTTCAAATGTAAATAAATAGCTTCTACCAAAAATATGGTGGATTTTTTCACGAACAATAGTGTGTCGCGTCCTGACGACAATTATATTATTATGTTTCATAAAGTTCTGCGTAGTATAGAAGAACATGACGGCGTAAAAGTTGAATGAAAAAAGTTGATAGAGAATCCTTCTAAATGCAATAATAAAAATTCTAATTTATAGAGCTAAAGGACAGAGTAATTTGCAAACACTTATGAAAAAGACATGAAGAGTTTATTATTATTATTATTATATATATTATATTATATATATATATTATATTAGTTATTATTCAGAGCCAATATGCACATAAGTGGGATTGTCGATGGTGACATCGAAACGATAATGTTGCGTAAGAGTTTCTATATTGCATTATAACATCGGTACTCGGAGAAGAACCCGGTGATGAGTGCCATGGACGAAAAATGTGAACAATTGAAAAAAGCAATAATTTATGTGACTATGTTAAAGAATCCGCTTTTCAGGTAATATCATAATGATGAAAGGGAGTACCTCCGTACTGGCTACAGCTCGGCGTGATAAAAAAAAAGTATGGGACTAGCTCATTCTATAATCACACGCGTCTAACAATCTAATCGAGTGCAAGTTAACTAAAAATAAGAGCTTAAAATACGCAATTTCCATCTAAAGTAAGGCGTAAGACAAGCATATAAGTAGATTTTTAGAGTATATAAAAAGGACCAATGACAGACACGGCCACTTCTAGTTTTTTGTCTAATCTTTCATAAGGCGGTGTTCTGTCTTTATTATTATTTTTTATCTAAAGGCCAAGCTCTGCTTGTGATAACAAGTTTGTAATAACAGGATACTTTAAACGAACTCTGACTCAAAAAATGCGAGCCGCGCAATGTATGCTCACAAAACAGTGCCAGCAAGAATCTCGTCCGCCTATAACAAAACCACACCCTCCGTGGAGTACAATGACACTTGTATAAGAACAAAATGATTAGAGCAAAGTACAATCGCTATAATTGCACTCACCGAGAGTGAGAGATTGATTGAGTTTTATTCTTTGGCCTTTGTGGAGTAGAAACCCCGTAGACACTATTTACAAAAAATTACATGAAATTCAGTTCTTGAAACTATAAAAAATAACAATAAAATTGTGAATGTAATAAAATACAATAGTAGCGATAAGCTGAAGTGAAAATTATATATACAAATAAATAGATAAATACTTTAAACTAGATAACAATATAGTTGTGGATAGTCACCCTCCATTATTTTATTTTGGTTTTTTAAGCGATCTTGTAGGGCAATTCACAGGATGTTGAATAAATTTAACACCTTTTCTTTTAATTAAAAATTGCGACGTTTCGTCTGATTATCTTTTCAGACCTCTTCAGGCACTAATTTATTAACAGAGACACAAATATTAACAATTTTTCAAATTGAACGTGAACAACAAGAAATAATTTTTTATATAAATACACAAAAATACACAAAGCGAATGTTAAAAGATAGAATTTCTGAACTTAAAAAATCACACAATACTGAATCAGTAGTAGCTATACACATGAAGAATAAAAACCATCAATTTGATTTTGAAAATGTCCAAATATTAGACAAAGAAAATGTACGTAAAAAACAGTTAATTTCTGAAATGATTTTTATAAATAGTCATAAAAACACACTAAATAAAAAAGAAGACACAATGGGTTTAAATTACTTGTATAAGAACATACTGTAACGGCTGTTAAAATTACTCACAATCAGTATATATAGGTATATACGTATGTATATACTAATCATCTGTGAATTTCTTGGCAAATTGTAAGAGTGTTAGATACTCTATATGTTTATTTCTTGTTATAACGGTTAGTCCGATTTGACATGGCTCGATGTTGAGCTAAACTTATTTTCAATATTGGTAATTATTGCGTTTTTTGTGTATTTATATAAAAAATTATTTCTTGTTGTTCATGTTCAATTTGAAAAATTGTTAGTATTTGTGTCTCTGTTAATAAATTAGTGCCTGAAGAGGTCTGAAAAGATAATCAGACGAAACGTCGCAATTTTTAATTAAAAGAAAAGGTGTTAAATTTATTCAACATCCTGTGAATTGCCCTACAAGATCGCTTAAAAAACAAAAAAAAAACTAGATAACAATAATTAAATGCTCGCAAAATATAAACCTCGAATAAAATACACAATAATAGAATACATTAAAGAAAAAATGAACATACAAAGTTAAAACAAGAATGCGTGTTGAATACATAAATTACGCGTCTATGCCGCTTCATCCGAGTGAGGGATGGGCCGCGGTAACAAGCCCTCTAACATGACCCGCGAAGGCCAGGCTATTTGGTCGAGTCCAAACAGGTGATTGAATAATGAGTTTTTGAAGCCGTCTATGCATGATGGATTGAAATTGATGGATGGAAACTGATTCAGAATGCGAGTGGTGGTGATGACAAATGATTTATTTAAAGCTTCTGTGCGTGGTGGAAGGTACATGAGTGACTTGGGTGGATGACGAGAGTATGAGCGGGGATTTTGGCCAGGGGTATTGAGTATGGTGAAATGGTTTGCTAGATATGAGGGTAAGTTGTGAGCAATGATATTATACGCTAGGGAACCAATGAGATATGAACGTCTGGACTCGACCGACAGCCATTTTAAACCCAGTCTAAACGGGGTGACGTGGTCACGTTTCGCTATGTTGCCCCATACAAACCTAACGCAAGCATTCAACAACTTGTGAAGTTTTAAATTTTTAGTTTGATCTACATCGCTGTAGACCGCACACGCATAATCGAAGTGGGGAAAGATAAGTGTCTCAACCAGATTCTTGCGGAGCTTTACCGATAATGCCTTATTATAATAAAGTAGAGAATGCAAAACTCCGTGAACACGCCTAGAGATTGACATGGCTTGCTTAAACCAATCGAGGGTACGGGTGATCAATAATCTCAGTGATCTTACCGCGTTCTCATAATCCAACAAATCATTACATAGTTTGACCGTCGGAGCAGTGTTCAGGTTGATACGCGAAATAAACGCCTGACTGCCCAGGATCATAACCTTCGTCTTTTTAACATTCAATGAAAGGCCATTTTTCAATGCCGAATTTGCTATCGCATTCGCATCATGGAATACGCGTTGAACACCAATGTCAAAGTCGGATGGAAAGAACGAATGATAGACCTGGGCATCGTCGGCAAATAGCATATAGTTGCTATATTTGAGAACCTTGGGTAAGTCATTGATAAAAATGGAAAATAAGATCGGACCTAAAATACTGCCCTGAGGTACATCAGACAGCATGCCAACATCGTCCACGACAGTCTGCGTGCGGCCCACATGATATCTATAAAATCAATTAAGTACTGTATCTGTGCAGCCGATATCACCCAACTTGCGGATAAGTTGATCGTGAGGAACTATATCAAAGGCCTTGGGGTAATCAAATAAAACTAAGATCGTGATTATTCTAGAGTCAATAGCTCTTCTTACATCATCCAGTACCCTCAGAAGAGCTGTTTGAGTACTATGGCCCTTTCTGAAACCCGCTTGCCTGTCAGTTAACAAATGATTAGATTCGAGGTACTCAACCAGCTGATCGTGCACTAATCTCTCCAACACCTTTGAGATCTCGCAAAGCTTTGCAATTGGTCTCGTATACGAGTACGACTCCAACCTGCTCGACTTCGCCAACGGAAACAGTATGATCCTCTTCCAGCAATCAGGGAACCATCCAGTAGAAAGCATACCATTAAAAAGTTTTGTTAACACCCGACGCCTTGGAAGAAGCTTTAACTATGGTCCGCTGAACTTTTTTGGCTGACACAGGTAGGACAGCGAACGATGGAGATGAGGGAAAATGACAAAGATTAGAT
This sequence comes from Theocolax elegans, assembly GCA_026168455.1. Classification (NCBI taxonomy): domain Eukaryota; kingdom Metazoa; phylum Arthropoda; class Insecta; order Hymenoptera; family Cerocephalidae; genus Theocolax; species Theocolax elegans. Next base: position 31,850,615 of record CM047427.1, on the reverse strand, counting down.
AAGATAGATGCGAATGAATGAATAGTGAGTGGTGGAGTATGGTTGGATATAGTTGCATAATGAACATTGAGTTGATGGGCTGAAAAATGTTTTAATGGCGATGGATTAGACTTCAAGCCAAGACCTATATTTCTGAGAAGTTTCCAGGACTTAGCAGGATCCTTCTCATTATTGAGCTTCACTTGCAAGTAGTGAAATTTGCTAGAATTGATGATATTTCTAGCCCTATTCCTCAATAATTTATAGGTATTGTAGTCTGCAAAAGAGCCCAAATAACGAAATTGTTTAAAAGCATCATTCTTAGCCTTAATATTAGCTCTTATCTCCTGTGTAACCCATGGCTTGTGTTTGATTTTCACTAGTTTAGATGGAGCAATGATATTAAATGTGGAAATAATCGAACTACACAGAGAAGATAATGATGATGAAAGTATATCGAAATAATTAGATGAAAGCGAACCTAGACGAGTGGGCTGGTCAGGTCAAGCAGATGAAAGCGAATCAGTGACGGATGGAGAAGGAAGTAATGAACTATGCATTGATTGATCCATGAATGAAATAAAGGTGGTGGCAAGATGATGAAGGTTGATCTTCTTCAAGTCCCTAATCCAGAACTTCTTAACACTAGCCTGTAAATTATTAATCATAAGGGAGATGCTAATAGCATCATGTCCCGCCACGAAGGGTGAAGTAGACTTAGTGTAAACAAAATCAGGTAAAATTCCGTAGGATAAGCAGCAGAAGGCCTGCGATAAACCACTGCCAACGCCAACGCCACCGTCCTATTTACTACACTGAAAGAAATTAAACGCTATCGTGACCGAAAAGTTAGGCTGTTTTAGCTTGTCAACATCGGTAGACGTATTTACGCCGTAACGGCTTGGGTGCCAGGCTATTTTGGCTTGGGTGTCAGGCCGTTTTGGCTTGGGCCTGTTTGGTAGTATTTACAGCGTATCCATCAGGCTAAATTAGCCTAAATCTTAAGCCAAATTTAAATGTATATGTAAATCTATCATTTCGAGTGTTATATGCTTTTTTCATCTTCTTCTTTTAGTAATGGCAAAGTTAACAATTAATTAAATATTTGATAGTGCGAGGATAAAAATTGATGAAATGACGGAAATATTTATATGATTTTTTGGGATCATTGAAATCATGATTACTTTACAATAATTACTTATTAATATTGTATTTATGCTAAAAAAAATAAAAAACTACAACAACATGAGTAACTTGAGTAAACTCAGTTAAGTAAAAGCGGCTTAACTGTTAAGCTGTTTTAGCTTAGTGCAATATAAAAAGAGCATAAAACGTACGTTTTCCGAACATTCAATTTTAATGAAAAAAAGGTGTTTATAAATAGAAATATTTATTATGTTTGAAAATAAATATATGTAAGGAATTTAAACGTATCTTCTTCCTTAAAATTAAAATGTTTTTGTTAGTTATAAAAAGGTGTTATAATAATAATATTACAGGTTATGTTCCACTGCACGGTAAGAAATATTTTTCGTACAATTCAGCCGATAAGTTTGGTCCAAATAGCTTTATTATAATAAAAAAAGTATTAAATAATGTACAAAAAATTAAAAGTAATAAATAAAGTATAAAAAATTATTATAATAAAATGCCGTTTTTACTTAACTGAGTTTACTCAAGTTACTCATTGCTAATGTTGTTGTAATTTTTTTATTCTTTTTAGCATAAATTCAATATTAATAAGTAATTATTGTAAAGTAATCATGATTTCAATGATCCCAAAAAAATCATATAAATATTTCCGTTATTTCATCAATTTTTTACCCTCGCACTATCAAATATTTAATTAATTGATAACTTTGCCATTACTAAAAGAAGAAGGTGAAAAAAAGCATATAACACTCGAAATGATAGATTTACATGTACATTTAAATTTGGCTTAAGTTTTAGGCTCATTTAGCCTGATGGATACGCTGTAAATACTACCGAACAGGCCCAAGCTAAAACGGCCTGACACCCAAGCCAAAATAGCCTGGCAGCCAAGCCGTTGCGGCGTAAATACGTCTACTGATGTTGATAAGCTAAAACAGCCTAACTTTTCGGTCACGATAGCGTTTAATTTCTGTCAATGTATACGTAAAACACGGAATTCGGGGTCGTTTGAGAAGACAGGGTCGGAGTGAGCTACGATGTTAATAGAAAACTCCTCTCGAACATAAGCCGCCACACCACCACCTTCCTTACCTACACGATCCAACCGATAAAGAGCATAACCAGGTTAATTAAGGATCTCAGAAGAATAGCTTTCGGTGAGAAAGATTTCCGTGACAGCAATGACATCGTGGAATTCAGAAAATCTATTGCTTCGATAGATGAGAAGTGAGTCTTTAAGCGATTAATATTAGTATGAAAAATGGAAAATGTATTGGATGATTTAATGTTTTTGACCCGACCAGTCCTGTCTCATTTAGTATGAGTTGAGAGCGGAGGAAGATTATTCATGTCAGCCTCAGAAGTCACACGTATGACAGGACTATTCCTCACCTCTAGCCGAAGCCGATGACAGCCGAAACACAATACCTCGGTTGCGCGGTTGAGCCGGTGTTTCGCCCTCTGTAGTTGGTTTAGATCGCGGCAGCCAAGATCGAATTTCAATCACCTGCTTCGACATCAACGGCAGCTTAATCGTGTCAAGTATTTTATTGACAATGGTAATGTCAAACATGGACGATGACATAGGCAGTCCCGTGGCTAGAACCTCACATGTGTCCCTCATGGTGTCGACGGATAAAGCATTTAACGATGCAGCCGAAACGCTGCCGGAAGGCCCGTGTTCCTCCAAGTTTAGGTTTACAAAACGCGCCTCCGTGACTGATTTAAACTGATCCACGCGAGCATGTAGAGCCACAATGTCCGCCTTCATGTCATCAAGCTTCCCCTCTACGCGATCCACCTTCTCAACCACCGATTTAATGTCGCTTCGTATGTTAGCGATATTTGATTGCAGATTCATTTGCAAATTGCGCGCAAAATTCTCCATTCACGGTGGTAGAGCACCCGCCATTGCGTCGGTATCGGCGGCGATATCGCGCGACGCGTGGTTGGGCGGCAGAGGCATGGCGCCACGAGGTCACTTGGCAACCTGCGACGATGATGGCGACGGAGGCGAGGCCACGCGCTTAGAAACAGAGGAGGACGGAGTAGGCGTGGCTGTCGGCGCGGTGTGGCAGGTCGCGCTCGCTTGTCGCGGCAACCCAGGCAGTGGCGCCCTCGCTTCAGTGGGAACCGCAACTAACGCTTTTTATTTAGTCAGCGCACAACAGCGGCGCTCCGATGAGCCCGGCGCGACCTCGAAGCAATGTGTATGAGTGATGTTGTTACATATGACACAAACCGCTTGTGTGCAGAATTTGGATACCCTGCTCGCAGAACACCGGATAAGCCGCCTTTTCTTCGTAGTCTCGCAGCTAACCTCCAAAGTATAGTTGATGGAAAATAGTAAAACTTAGAAACATCTGACTACAGAATTAAAAACTATTATTAAAAATAGATACTGCTGTCAGTGAGCATCCCAATGATTTTCGCTGAAAAATACTCGAGGCAGCTATGTCGAGGCGTCCTAACGGTAAAGCGTTAATCCACGTGGCAAGACTAGTAGATACTTAATCGAAAATGTAAGCAGTAAAGAATTAACTGAAAAATAAGTGCTAGAAAGTCCTATCTCGCGGAATAAGCAAGATGGTGGCAGAAGTTGGCCGAAACTAGAAGATGCTATCTCGTTTGTTCAAAGCATGAAAGTCCTATCTCGGGCTTGCTAGTCGTGAAGGTGCTAGCACTGGCATTGAGGTTATAAGATTCTTGTTAATGCAATCGAGCAAGATAGTTCTTGACGTTTTGAGCCCGATAAGAACAATGCACTTTTGCATTTATAAAATATTTTGATGGTTTATATTTAAAACATATTAGATATGAAAGATTTCAATATGTTTATATTTAAATACGCAAGTATATGAAATAATTCATCGTTAATACTTTTTTCACAAACATTACAATTTTACTTTATAAAAAATAAAATTATCTAGTACCAGTCCTCTTAATAAAATTTATTCCTCATTGAAATCTTTCCATGAGCAAAGCAGAAAATGTTGTGAAAGAACATTTGTTTAAAAATATCTGAACACTAAGTAAAGCAAATTAAAATATTATAGTAAAATTACCCCAAACCAGCGTAGCCAGCGTACAAGTATGCTTATTATTATTATTTTTTGGTTAATTCCAAGCTTCGTGAAAAAATCAGCGAGTTAACTCATTCGTTCCTCTTTCTATCAAGTAGTATGTCAATAATGCAGATTTTTTGTGCGGCTTGCACTGGTGCCGCTTTTTCACTCTTTTTCAACGTCTTTCTTATCTTTGTTAAGTTAAGTGTGCCTTTAGGTGTTACCATCCGGATGATACATCGGAAAACACATGACTTGAAACGTTTTGTAGACATGTTTGCCTTTTTTAACTTTTGCAAAACTTTCTCATCTTTGCTCTACGCACATTTATCGAATAAGAAGAGCGAATAAGAAAATTCGTGCAAGTGTAAATTATTACACGAATTTGAATCTTTCAACAAATGTTTTCTATTTCTACGCAGAACCATAACTCGTTTTATTTACATTTTACATCTGTGTTTATTTTTCAAAAGTGTGATATGTTCACTGATTAAAGGTCAGAAGTCTATATCTTGTTCTTCCGATGTCCGATTTTTTCTTGATTTCCGACAAAACTGTTAGAAGTCAAGAAGGTATGTAAATATTTTAAGCTTGAAAATATAAGAAATTATAATAAATTCCTTCGCATAGTACACTTTAAATTTATTTATTAGCTTATGTTTTATTTATATCAAAAATTTTTTAAGTGTTTAATATTGTAAAATACTTTAAATTTAATAAATGTATTTATATTGTGTATAACTCTTGTTTGTAATTACAATAATACAAAAAATTATATTTCTAGTTTCTAGGACAATAAAAAAAAAGTTGAAAGATAATTAATTTATTCAATTTTCATGATTTATTATACTTCTGTATAACAGAATATTTTTTCATAATTTAGCTGGCTGCTAACGTTGCCTGAAGGATGTAGTTGTGCTCAGAACGTTCGTGTTCGATTCGATAAAGTGCAGTCACAGCATTTCTCGATTGCATTGACAAGAATCTTATAACCTCAATGCCAGTGCTAGCACCTTCACGACTTGCAAACCCGAGATAGGACTTTCATGCTTTGAATAAACGAGATAGCATCATCTAGTTTCGGCCAACTTCTGCCACCATCTTGCTTATTCCGCGAGACAGGACTTTCTAGCCCTTATTTCTCAGTTAATTCTTTACTGCTTATATTTTCGATTAAGTATCTACCAGTCTTGTCGCGTGAGATAATGCCTTACTGTTAGGACGCCTCGATGTGAGTATTTGATAGATTTCAGTACGGAGCAAAAATAAGAAGCGACCTTGTACTCACCGAGAGAGAGAGAGAGAGAGAGAGAGAGAGAGATTGATTGATTGATTAATATATTTATTGCAGCCAGTGGGGTATAACCCTATGGGGCTGAGAAGCTGATACAAAAGAAGTACAATTAAATGTTACAAGCAGCGGAGTTACAAATTCAGATACAATTATGCGTAGTATTAAAGTAATACAAAATGAGTAATAAAACTAATGCTAAATTAAAAATGTAAAAAGTACAAAAAGGTATAATTAAGTATAAAATAAGATTAATGCTGGTATTCATGCTGTAATACCTTCCCGAATAACTCGCTCATTCCAATCACATTTATCCCTATGTGTGAGTTCGTTCAATAGTGACATTTTGAAAGATTGTACACTTTCAACAGCAAAGCTAGGTTTAGGCAACGAGTTAATAATGATCGACGCTGTGATAGTAAACGATCGACGCATTGCTTCAGTCTTAGGCACAGGATAGAAAAGGGAACGAGGAGGGAGACGTGAAGACATACGATGATTTACATCTCTGCCAATGAGTGAGAAACGCTTTGCTAAATAAATCGGGTTTTCGTGGGCGATCACAGAGTAAGCAAGAGAGGTTAGTAAGTATTCGCGTCGCCTTTTAGCAGAGAGCCAGCCGAGTTTATGCCTGTAAGGGGTAACATGGGCACGCCATGGGATTGAACCGTGGACAAACCGAACACACGCGTTTAATAACCTTTGAACCTTAAGGCAGCGAGTTTCATCGAGATCATGAAAAGCAGCAGCCATGTAGTCGAAATATGGGAAAATGAGGCTTTCAACCAACATTATGCGAAGATCTTTGGATAGTGCCCGACGATGAAAACGTAGCGAGTGGAGCAAACCATTTATTTTGCGACTCACATGCCGAACTTGTTTATCCCAGCTGAGTGAGGGAGTTAAACATAAGCCCAAGTTACGTACTTCGAACGAGTAAGGTAGGTTCGAGCCTAAGAGAGTTACATTTGGCAAATTAGTGAAATCAATCCTATTAACGAAATTTTCGCTACCCAAAATCATAACTTTGGTCTTGCTCCTGTTTAAATCAAGACCATTAATTGAAGACCAAAATGCAATTTCGTTAACATCCTGTTGAATCAAGGAGATGGCAGTACTCAATTCATCGGGATGGCAGTGTAAATAAATCTGCGTATCATCAGCGAAAATCATGTGCTTAGAATGATGAATGACACTAGGCAGATCGTTGATAAAGGTGGTAAAAAGCAGTGGACCCAAGACACTGCCCTGAGGAACTCCAGTGTGCATGGATAGCCAAGCCGAAGACTGACCTGAATTGTCGATGACAGATTGACATCTACCCTGGAGGTAGTTAAAAAACCAAGTAATAACTCTATCCGAACAACCTAGGTTTCTTAATTTAATTAACAGTAGAAAATGCGGGAGTTTATCAAATGCTTTTGAAAAATCAAATAAAATCAATATGGTTACCTGTCTGCGATCTATAGCTCCACGCACATCCTCCAACACCCCCAATAAAGCTGTTTGGGTACTGTGACCCTTTCGGAAGCCAGCTTGAAAGTCATCAATTAAATTTTGTGAAAATAAGTACTGAGAGAATTGCAGATGAACAATCTTTTCTAGTAACTTCGAAACTTCAGACAGGAGCGCAATGGGTCTAGTATCAGAGGGAGTGTTGAGAACATTTGTTTTAGCTAATGGAGATAAGATGGCCCTCTTCCAACTGGATGGAAAAGTAGCAGTACTAAGGGAGTAGTTGAAGGTGGAACAGAGTAAGTTTAGGAGCGACGACGACGCTAGTTTTAACATACGTGTGGATATTTGGTCGAGGCCCATAGATTTAGATTTCGAAGTATTAATGGCTTTCAATATCTCACCGGTGTTAATGACTGCAAAATCAAAGAACGTTCTCTGAGGGCAAATCGACGAGGGTAAAAAATTGTCGAATTCTCGACGAGAGAGAGGAACGGCATTCCCAGATACGGATGTATAGTGTCTGTTTAATTCGTCCGCAGTAAATAATGTAAGAGGTGAGGGAAATTTTGAACCAGATAGATTGAGATTCCTGATTATTCTCCATCGTGATTTTGTGTCTGGTGCCTCACTAATCTTACAAGCTAAAAACTTATTTTTAGCTGTGTCGAGGGCATTACTTACTTTGCTGCGCAGTTGCTTAAAATTGAGAAATGCGTTAGAAAAGCGACCGAGAAGAAGTGACGCCTTGTAAGCTTTGTCACGATCGTGCATCAAGTCCCTGATTTCCTTGTTAACCCAGGGTTTCCTGTTTCTGGCTGATACATTGGTTTTAGTAGGAGCAACTGTGTCAAATGACTTAGTGATGACTTGTTCAACACTGTCAACAAGGGAATCTAAATTTGGCAAAAATTGGTCAGAGGTCAGATTTGGCGAAGAATACTCTGAATGATTTTTACTAAAGGCTACATTAAAATCTACGTTAAAATCTAAATTTAATAATGAGGATATTCTAAGGTCAGCGGTTATCTTAGAAAGATTCAAATTTAATTCCGTACTCAACATATTTTCATCTACGTGATTTAGGCGTCTACTCCTGATATTCTTTCTGTTCATAGGAACTTGATGCGATAAGTACAGGTCCAGTTTAATCAGGTCGTGACCTGCAGCAAATGGAGCATCAGTTTTCATGTAATTTCTTATGTCATCGCTGTTGTTAACGATGAATAAGTCGAGCCAAGTATGGGACATCAGCACGCGATCTCTGTAGACTGCATGATGAGTACAGTCAGACGGGACAAGGAACAAACCATGAGATTCAATCTCGTTACGCAGGTAGGACGAGTCGGTGCTGTTAGCTGCCATATTGATGTTAATGTCTCCAGCTATAATTACATGAGAATATGAAGATAACATTTCGGACATCACTGAAAAAAATTCGATAGGATAGGCAGCGTGAGAACGCCTGTAGATTACAGCAAAAAGAATATTTTTACAACCAATTGTGATTTGTAAAATTAGATACTCAGGTTTATTATCAAATACAATATCGGAATAACAGATAACTTTTACAGGATAATTTTCACGTACATATACCGCGACTCCACCACCCGCTTTACCCACACGGTCGTGACGAAACAAGGTAAATCCTTCAAGTGAAACGATCGAATCATTATCATTCTCAGTAAGAAAAGTCTCGGTGATGCCGATTATGTCATGGTGATTTTCCAAACAATGAGTATCGAGGAGATTGAAATTAGTTTTTAATCTGTTAATATTTGAGTGAGCAATAGAAATATACGATCTTTGAGTACGAAGTGAAGATACCGACTGACCAGCGTGTTTTCACATTTCACTCGTTGCGTTTGCATTTCTGGAGGGAAGAGAAGGCAAAGCAATCAAATCGGCTTCCGTATGGATGGGTAGAAATGGAGAAGACACACCGGCTCGCATGCAGACGGTTAAGTTGCGTACTACTGGCCTAAGGTAGTTTTTTTCGGATGCAACTTGCCTAGCTTTGCGCTCCAATAAATAAACCTCCTTCGGCCATAAAGGAGAAACATAGACTTTTGAGTCGCCGTCTGATTTGAACAATGTCTGAGCCGTATGAACTTTGAGTGCCGAAGTATTTGTCAGGATTCGATCACGAACTGTTGGTGACGACATTTGTACTACCAAAGACCAAGGTTGCAATGAAGAAGACGGGCCCTGAATCGAAAGATCTGTCTGAGTTGTCGGATTAGTTTGTGTCTTCTTTTGAGGCCAAACACGAGCGTGTATAACATGCGAAGTGAGGAGGTTGAATCCCATAGCAGCAAAAACAACGGCAACAATATCCATAGCAGAGGCCGATAAATTCGAAGGAATACCTGAAATTTTTAGTTCACAAGTATCGACTAAGACTTTAGAATTATTAATATTATTAAAACTAGTCTCTATCTTGTCCATACGACTATTAAACAAGTTGAGAAATTCAATAAAATACGGGGGGGTCGAGTTGTCATTTGTGTTGCAATGCGTATGCGACATGTTAGCTGACTCTGTCAAATTGACAGCTTCTTTAAGTACGTGGTGCTGGTTTAAAGGCCTGCTTGGAAATAACCGTGTTGACGGTCGAGCGCGTTGTTGTTTTGAGACTTGACTAGAGGAGGGGGTGTGCGGGGAAGGCGGTCGTTTAGCCAAGCGCGTACGGATGCCCGCGTGTAAGTGGGAATCCAAGGCGAGTATACTTCTGGGAGTAGAGGTGGGTGGGGGTAGAACAGCAGGTACAGATGGGAGAGGGTGAGGTAACTGTGACAATGAATCGTTATCAATAAGCGCCGAACAACAACGAACAATATTATTTTCCGATATACCTAACGGATTTAAGCAGCTTGAGTGCACAAGCTTACCGCAATTTGAACACTCTACTGTAAGGCTAGTATCGAGCGAGATTAATTCGTTACATAAGCCGCATGTAGATGTAGATTTTAACATAACTTACATTAAAGCAAAAATATATGTGTAAATAAAAAGACGCTCGTATTACTAAAGCTCAGTTATGTCAACTACACTAAATAGAGTGTTACCCGCTCGCACTATACTACTTCACCCCTCTACTGGAAATTAGTTTAATTACAATGATAACAATTACCGACCGCGATCTAGCCAATCTACAAAACACGAACACGTGGCCGACTAACCTAAAAACCGAACTACACAAACTAACTTAAACTAAACTTAAACTAATTAACTAATACGAAGTCAATAAAAGTACACTGCTCAAATGCACAACACTTCACTGCCTACGATGACTCCGGATGCAGGCTCACAGAGTAGATGCAGGACAGATGATGACTGCTTATCAATATAGCTCTTTGCGTTGGTTGAAGTAGTGAAAATGGCGACTTTCCTGGTGAATCGATGATGCGCTCAGAAATCGGTCACTCCTGGCTCAATAATTGCGGATTGCAATGTAAATAATAGCGTAAGCCTAAGAGCCGAGGTGGAGGACCAATTTCTGAAAAGAAAATACTCCGAAGAGAGAAAATAATGTTAGAAAACAGCGATTTAATCGGAGCTCCAAGAAAGGCGTCTATATATACCCACCATAGAGAGAGAGAGAGAGAGAGAGAGAGAGAGAGAGAGAGGGAGGGAGAGCTTTATTGAGTTATTAGGGTTAGAATAATTATTACAAATATTGCGTTAAATACAATAATTCTAATAATTTGAACTAATTATATATATAAACTTGGCAATAAGGGTTTATGACTCCCGATATAATAAATTTGGATCTTCTGTCTGCTTCCCATCACTGGTTAAAGTTGGGTCGTTTATGGAGCCCTGGCTCCATAATTTAAATCCCTCTCTTGCACATTAGAAACTACGCATCTTCCTTCTCTGTATTGAGCGTCATAAACCCCTACTAATAAATATATATGTACTACAGGTCTTTGCCTCTTAAGCGCTTCGCTTAATTTATTGCTAACTTCCCTATATTTAGATTATTAAACTGATTAAAACAATTACATTTTTCATTGAATATCCCTGAATATTGGTAATTTATCTCGAATTTTCAATCAAAGCCATAGACTGAATCAATTTTCCTAAATATCATAATGTATAAAGTAATATATTGAGAACCTCGCTATATTCGGATTATTAAATTGATTAAGATAAACATAGTTATACATTGAATATTCCTGAATTTTCGTAGTTTATCACCATTTTCATGAAAAGCCACAGTGCATCGAATTTTTCTTAATTTTTGATAATTTAGAATGAATTTTAAAGAAAAGCACCCTATTTTCATATTATAAAAATATAAAGAAAAACAAAATATGACATAAAATTTTCTTGACTTTTGGAAATTTATCATGAATTTTCAAAGATCCCCACGAATAGCATTGAATTTTCCTTAATTTGTAGAGAATTTTAAAGAAAACCAACAATTTCTAAGAACCATCCGGTGCATTGTATATCCTGGTTTTCAATAATTTCCAAAAACTATTCAAACAAACAAACTCTTACATGATACATTCTCAAAATATTAATAATATAGTTTAAAATTTCTAAGCAAAGTCACAAACTGCACCAAATTTTTCTTGATTTACGATAATTTTCAAAGAACCGTAAAAACAACATCTTACATCGAATTTTTCTAAATTTCTGATAATTTGTCACTAATTGCTAGAAAAAATCATTGCATATATATTATATGTAGATTTATAGACCAAAATGACTCTTCTGAAGTCCAAATAATGATCTGAATACGTGAATATGTCGATATATGGCCCAAATGGGATCAGAAGTCTAATTATTAACCTGTAGACGTAAATATATCAATAAATGGCCAAATAGTCGACGGCAGTGAAATATCTATATACTATAGAGAGATATATGGTCGTGATCCAAAAAGGTGGACTCTATGAATCCCATTTATGAACCTAATGCATATATGTGTCGAAATATGGCCCAAAATCGCCCCTCATGAGGCCAATTACCGACCTAATGCAGGTACATTGTTATATGGCTCGATATTGGGCTTCTAGAATTCATATAAATATATATAGGGCCTTTGTAACCTCCATATATATATATATATACTAGGGGGCTTCGCCCCCCTGAGCGCTTCGCGCGCCAACCCCCTATTTTTAATTTCGGAAAAGGTTATTCGTAATTAATTTATTTAAAATAATATTTTAAATTGTATTATTTTTTCACTACCATGGACACCTTAAAAATTAAACAGATTAACACAACACCTTGGAGGTATTGCTATAGTGCTTTGGGTTTTATACCAAAAATTTAATTTTTTTTAAATACGATTATAATTTATAAATAAAAGTTTACCAAAATTTAGTGTAAAGAAATCAGAATAAAAATAATAAAAAAAATAGAGACATTAAATGTTAACTGTAAATTTTAAACTATATGAATTCTTATAAAGCCTAAATTTATATTTTAATAATTATAAATGTTATGAAACATTAACTTACCAAAAATAGTAAAGTGCATATACTTACTAAATTGTAGTATTTAGTAACTACTTATTAAAATTTTGGATTATTTTAAACGGATCTAAATAGAACTTCACCTCCTAAAATTAATTTATTCAATGACAAAGGATCATCGCCCCATTAAGAGTAATAAAACTTTATTCTTAAATAATACATTTTTATATTAATTTAAAGAATTATTGATAACATTTTAGCGGCAAATAAATCAAAACCTGTTTTCTTCCATTTCTCCCGTAATTCATAATTTGCACCCTCTTTCAAAATTTGCGTTTTTAGCCATAATTATATCCAATTTATTTTTTCCTTTAGTTACAGAGCCCATATATTTATTTTGATTATTATAAACAAATTCACTCCTTAAATAACCTTCTATTTCTAATAAATACGTACTTGTTTATTTAAAATTTTGTTTTATATAAATATACATTATCAATTTACTTATATATCCATACAATTTTGAAATTTTAATTTAAAAAATATTTAATTAACTGCTCCTAAATTAATAATTTTTGAAATTTTTTTTAAATGTAATTCGTTTTTATATTGCCACTGTTAAAATTTGAATTTTCTTTTGCCATTTCTGTTTATAATAGAATTATCTTAAAAATGCAATAATTAATGTATTTAATTTTTAACCTATTGTATATATCATATGGATGTTTAGAAAAGTGTATGATTTACTTGATTAATATTATTTAATCTTCAAATAACTTTGCATCTGCATTTAAGGGCATTAAATTTTAAAACAGTTTATTATCATTGAGTACACATTTAAAAATTTTATGAGTTTTATCATGAATGATTAAACTAATACACATTCTTTCAAGTTATATTCACAACTTTTTTTTGCTCACGGAAAAAATACATATATTATCTATTCTTGACAAAACCAGTTTTGAAGTATATTATATATATATGTATATGGGTGGTTGCCCCCCTGAGCGCTTCGCGCGCCAACCCCCTATTTTTAATTTCGGAAAAGGTTATTCGTAATTAATTTATTTAAAATAATATTTTAAATTGTATTATTTTTTCACTACCATGGACACCTTAAAAATTAAACAGATTAACACAACACCTTGGAGGTATTGCTATAGTGCTTTGGGTTTTATACCAAAAATTTAATTTTTTTTAAATACGATTATAATTTATAAATAAAAGTTTACCAAAATTTAGTGTAAAGAAATCAGAATAAAAATAATAAAAAAAATAGAGACATTAAATGTTAACTGTAAATTTTAAACTATATGAATTCTTATAAAGCCTAAATTTATATTTTAATAATTATAAATGTTAATGAAACATTAACTTACCAAAAATAGTAAAGTGCATATACTTACTAAATTGTAGTATTTAGTAACTACTTATTAAAATTTTGGATTATTTTAAACGGATCTAAATAGAACTTCACCTCCTAAAATTAATTTATTCAATGACAAAGGATCATCGCCCCATTAAGAGTAATAAAACTTTATTCTTAAATAAATACATTTTTATATTAATTTTAAAGAATTATTGATAACATTTTAGCGGCAAATAAATCAAAACCTGTTTCTTCCATTTCTCCCGTAATTCATAATTTGCACCCTCTTTCAAAATTTGCGTTTTTAGCCATAATTATATCCAATTTATTTTTTCCTTTAGTTACAGAGCCCATATATTTATTTTGATTATTATAAACAAATTCACTCCTTAAATAACCTTCTATTTCTAATAAATACGTACTTGTTTATTTAAAATTTTGTTTTATATAAATATACATTATCAATTTACTTATATATCCATACAATTTTGAAATTTTAATTTAAAAAATATTTAAATTAACTGCTCCTAAATTAATAATTTTTGAAATTTTTTTTAAATGTAATTCGTTTTTTATATTGCCACTGTTAAAATTTGAATTTTCTTTTGCCATTTCTGTTTATAATAGAATTATCTTAAAAATGCAATAATTAATGTATTTAATTTTTAACCTATTGTATATATCATATGGATGTTTAGAAAAGTGTATGATTTACTTGATTAATATTTATTTAATCTTCAAATAACTTTGCATCTGCATTTAAGGCATTAAATTTTAAAACAGTTATTATCATTGAGTACACATTTAAAAATTTTATGAGTTTTATCATGAATGATTAAACTAATACACATTCTTTCAAGTTATATTCACAACTTTTTTTTGCTCACGGAAAAAATACATATATTATCTATTCTTGACAAAACCATTTTGAAGTATATATATATATATATGTATATGGGTGGTTCTCTGTGACATCGAAGATGAAAAAAATAAATATTGCTATAACTGTGGGAATATGTTTTAGAGGTATCCAGTAGTTCTCCTGAATTTTTTCAGATTTTTTCTGGGCCATTATTTTAAGTTACAGAGAGTCAAAGTTGACATTTTTTAGCACTTTTTTGCATTATATGCCCATTTTCATGAATTTTTAGCTCCCAGGGGATGCATTTTTCACTAAAAACATAAGTATGACTTTTTTTGTAAAATTTTCCGAACTTTTCATTAAAAATACTTTTAAAGACATAAATGTATGCTGTCACACTCTTGTAAGCCATTTAAACCTTAAATAGTGAAAATCAGCAATTCTGCTCCGGACTCTGGTAACCTAATACTGTCTAAAAGATGTCTTTTTATAGTCAGAAACTGCCTAAAAATTTCCAGAGTGGGTCTAAATCATTAAGATCACTTATGGTCAAAATATCCGGGAAAAGTGCCCCAAATATTAATAGAAATGTATATTTGTTGCCTTATAACGATGAATCTATTAGCATGATCATTGCAAAAAAATTTGTGCACTTACCTTGGAGTGGTAGAAAAGTATCTTCACTTGTTTCAGTATCCACCTAATCCCCTGTAAGCTGCTAAAATTACAAATATTATTATACAAATGTAAAAAATTAATTTTTAAACATTTATAATGCTGAATTTTTAGTTTTACATCCCTTACAAGAATTATAATACTAATCTGAAGGATTACTATAAATATATAAACATTATTATTACAATAACTGAATATACGTATTTAATACAAAAGATATATAAATAAATCGGATATATAATTATAATGAATAATATGATAACGTGACAATGACAAGTTTGTAAAATCTAAACAATGTATTGCTGAATAATAATAATAATAATGTTGATACTTTTATAGTAATCCATCAGATTAGTATTATAATTCTTGTAAGAGATGTAAAACTAAAAATCCAGCATTATAAATGTTTAAAAAATAATTTTTTATAATTATATAATAATATTTGTATTTTTAGCAGCTTACAGGGGATTAGATGGATACTGAAACAAGTGAAGATACTTTTCTACCACTCCAAGGTAAGTGCATAAATTTTTTTGCAATGATCATGCTACTAGATTCATCGTTATAAGGCAACAAATATACATTTCTATTAATATTTCGGGCACTTTTCCCGGATATTTTGGCCATAAGTGATCTTAATGATTTAGTCCCACTCTGGAAATTTTTAGGCAGTTTCTGACTATAAAAAGACATCTTTTAGACAGTATTAGGTTACCAGAGTCCGGAGCAGAATTGCTGATTTTCAGTATTTAAGGTTTAAATGGCTTACAAGAGTGTGACAGCATACATTTATGTCTTTAAAAGTATTTTTAATGAAAAGTTCGGAAAATTTTACAAAAAAAGTCATACTTATGTTTTTAGTGAAAAATGCATCCCCTGGGAGCTAAACATTCATGAAAATGGGCATATAATGCAAAAAAGTGCTAAAATGTCAACTTTGACTCTCTGTAACTTAAAATAATGGCCCAGAAAAAATCTGAAAAAATTCAGGAGAACTACTGGATACCTCTAAAACATATTCCCACAGTTATAGCAATATTTATTTTTTTCATCTTCGATGTCACAGAGAACCACCCATATATATATATATATATATATATATATATATATATATATATATATATATATGTTTATAATAGAATTATTTTAAAAATGTAATAATTAATGTATTTATTTTTAACCCATTGTACACACACAAACACACACGCACACACACAGATATACATATATATATGGGCTATTTCACGTCAAGTGGTACGATGAACATTTTAAATCGCTCCAAAATCTGAGAACAGGCTGGAAATATCTTCCAGAAGATAGAAAACCAATTTTAGGTGTTAAAAATAATTTGCCTAAGAGTTATTCCACCATGAAAAATGGAAATTATTCAATTTTTTAGAAAAATTACTGTTTTTAAAGCCATTTATCTCAAATTCTATTGATGTTTTGTAAACAACAATATAAACAACTTTTGTTCAAAATAATCTTTAAAACTTATCTACCTGGATTACAATTCTTAATTTTAAAATCTCGAAGAGATATAACGCCCGGAAATATTGAATATCAAAAAAAGGCGACCACGCCACAATCGATTTTGATCTAACACCCCTCAAAAGATCACATTTTTCGAGAGCTTTCGAATGGCGGTGGTTAGTTTATTGGCCAAGACCGCTGGTGTAAGTTATGCCTCATAAACATAATAAAATCACTAATTTTCATGTGTTTTAGGGCATAACCTACAACAGCGGCCTTGGCCAATAAGTTAACCACTACCATACGAAAGCTCTCGAAAAATGAAATCTTTTGAGGGGTGTTAGATCAAAATCGATTGTGGCGTGATCGCCTTTTTTTGATATTCAGTTTTTCCGGGCGTTCTATCACTTCGAGATTTTAAAATCAAGTATTGTAATCCAGGTAGAAAAGTTCCAAAGATTATTTTGAACAAAAGTTGTTTACAATGTTTTTTCAAAAAAATCAATACATTTTGAGATAAATGGCTTTAAAAATAGCAATCTTTCTAAAAATTTGAAAAATTTCCATTTTTCATGGTCGAATTACTCTTAGGCAAATTATTTTTAACATCTAAAATTTTTTTTCTATCTTCTGGAAGACATTTTTTTTTGTTTTTATTATTTTAACGTCGCTCTTTTTATGCTCCCAAACCGGTGCTAATCAGCAACGGAGGTCATACGCTGTCTTGGTGAAGAAAGCACTTGTTGAAAATACATTCGCCAGTGGTGCTTGTATCAATCGGCCGGGGCCAAGAATCGAACCTGAAGATATTTCCAGTTTATTCTCAAATTTTGGAGCGATTTAAAATTTTTATCGTACCACTTGACGTGAAATAGCCCATATATGTGTTATATATATAAAACGTATATATATATAACATGTCGGCGGCGAAATATTTATATATTATAGATATATATATATATATAAATACATATATATATATACATGCGTGGTTCTCTGTGACATCAAAGATGAAAAATATAAATATTGCTATAACTGTGGGAATATGTTTTAGAGGTATCCAGTAGTTCCCCTGAATTTTTTCATATTTTTTCTGGGCCATTATTTTAAGTTACAGAGAGTCAAAGTTGACATTTTAGCACTTTTTTGTATTATATGCCCATTTTCATGAATTCGTAACTCCCAGGTGATGCATTTTTCACTAAAAACATAACTATGACTTTTTTTGTAAAATTTTCTGAAC
Organism: Theocolax elegans; assembly: GCA_026168455.1. Taxonomy (NCBI): domain Eukaryota; kingdom Metazoa; phylum Arthropoda; class Insecta; order Hymenoptera; family Cerocephalidae; genus Theocolax; species Theocolax elegans. The sequence goes on along the minus strand of CM047427.1, from coordinate 31,832,619 downwards.
TTTTCATTAAAGATACTTTTAAAGACATAAATGTATGCTGTCACACTCTTGTAACCCATTTAAACCTTCAATAGTGAAAATCAGCAATTCTGCTCCGGACCCTGGCAACCTAATACATTCTAAAAGATGTCTTTTTATAGTCAGAAACTGACTAAAAATTTCCAGAGTGGGTCTAAATCATTAAGATCACTTATGGTCAAAATATCTGGGAAAAGTGCCCGAAATATTAATAGGAATGTATATTTGTTGTCTTATAACGATGAATCAATTAGCATGATCATTGCAAAAACATTTATGCACTCACCTTGGAGTGGTAGAAAAGTATCGCCACTTGTTTCAGTATCCATCTAATCTCCTGTAAGCTGCTAAAAATACAAATATTATTATACAAATATAAAAATTAATTTTTAAACATTTATAATGCAGGGTTTTTACTTTTACAACTCTTTCAAGTATTATAATACTAATCTGAAGGATTACTATAAATATATAAACATCATTATTACAATAACTGAATATACGTATTTAATACAAAAAATATATAAACAAATCAGATCTGAGATTATAATGGGTAATATGATTACGTGACAGTGACAAGTTTGTGAAATTCAAACAATGTATTGCTGAATAATAATAATAATAATGTTGATACTTTTATAGTAATCCTTCAGAGTAGTATTATAATTCTTGTAAAGGTTGTAAAACTAAAAATCCAGCATTATAAATGTTTAAAATTAATTTTTTATAATTCTATAATAATATTTGTATTTTTAGCAGCTTACAGGAGATTAAATGTATACTGAAACCAGTGGAGATACTTTTCTACCACGCGAAGGTGAGTGCATAAATGTTTTTGCAATGATTATGCTAATAGATTCATCGTTATAAGACAACAAATATACATTCCTATTAATATTTCGGGCACTTTTCCCAGATATTTTGACCATAAATGATCTTAATGATTTAGACCCACTCTGGAAATTTTTAGGCAGTTTCTAACTATAAAAAGACATCTTTTAGAATGTATTAGGTTGCCCGAGTCCGGAGCAGAATTGCTGATTTTCACTATTTAAGGTTTAAATGGCTTACAAGAGTGTGACAGCATACATTTATGTCTTTAAAAGTATCTTTAATGAAAAGTACAGAAAATTTTACAAAAAAAGTCAGGGTTATGTTTTTAGTGAAAAATGCATCCCCTGGGAGCTACAAATTCATGAAAATGGGCATATAATGCAAAAAAGGACTAAAATGACAACTTTAACTCTCTGTAACTTAAAATAATGGCCCAGGAAAAATCTGAAAAAATTCAGGAGAATTACTGGATACCTCTAAAACATATTCCCACAGTTATAGAAATATTTATTTTTTTCATATTCGATGTCACAAAGAACCACCCATATATATATATATTTATAGTAACGGGGTACGAATTGAATATGAGGAATAAAAAAGCAACGAATGTATCGGGGCGCGAACCCACGATCCCGCGAGCGCGAGGCAGAAGCCTTACCACTGCGCTACCATTTGCGATAATCCAAGGACCTACCTGCGCTGACACTCGAAATCCGTACCCTCTATAATATATATATATGGAATATTCCACACGAAACGGTCCGATCAAAATTTTAAAATGCTCCAAATTTTGGGTACACATTGCAAATGTTTTTCAGAATACAGAAAAAAAGTTTTAGGTACTGGAATCTATTTGCTCAAAAGTTATTCTAACCTCAAAAAGTGGATTTTTCCAAGTTGTTTTCAACACCAGCTGGGTTCATCACTATTAAACCCAAAATCTATCAACTTTTAATATAGAACATTATATGTAACATTCGTTGTTAATTGTGTCTGGAATTTATTCTTCTGGGTTAGAATTTCTAATTTCAAGGTGAATGTTATATAAACTACATGTCAATATTCAACTTGAAAAAAGTGCAAGTGCGCCACAATTGATTTTTTTATCCAAAAGTCTAAAAGAAAGCTTGAAGCAATACCTTTCAAATGGTCTGTAGCATTTTTATGGCTGTCAATTCTGTAAAAAGTTATGATAATTTAAAGAAAGAGAAAAGATTCACATAAATTAACATGGTAATTCCCATTTAAATTTAAAAAAAAAATTCGTGTTTTTTTAAATTATCCTAACTTTTTACAGAATTGAAGGCCCCAAAAATGCTACAGACCATTTGAAAGGTATTGCTTCAAGCTTTTCTTTAGACTTTTGGATAAAAAAATCAATTGTGGCGCACTTACACTAGTTTTAAGTTGAATGTTGACATGTAGTTTATTTGTCATTAACCTTGAGATTGGAAATTCTAACCCAGCAGGATAAATTCTAGACATAGTTAGCAACGAATGTTATATATAATGTTTTATAGTAAAAGTTGATAGATTTTGAGTTAAATAGCGGTAAACCCAGCTGGTGTTGAAAAAAACTAGAAAAATTTCACTTTTTGAGGTTAGAATAACTTTTGAGCAAATAGATTCCAGTACCTAAAAATTTTTTTCTGTATTCTGAAAAACATTTGCAATGTGTACCCAAAATTTAGTACATTTTAAAATTTTGATCGGACCACTTCACGTGGAATACCCCATATATATATATATACACTAGGGGGGCGTCGCCCCCCTGTGCCCTTCGCTCCCCAACCCCCTATTTTTAATTTCGAAAAAGGTTTTTCGTAATTAATTTATTTAACATAATGTTTTAAATTGTATTATTTTTTCACTACCATGGATTCCTTAAAAATTAAACAGATTCACACAACACCTTGGAGGTATTGCTATAGTTTATATAATTTATAAATAAAAGTTTACCAAAATTTATTGTAATGAAATCAGAATAAAAATAATAAAAAAAAATAGAGACATGTTAACTGTAAATTTTAAACTATATGAATTCTTATAAAGCTTAAATTTATATTTTAATAATTATAAATGTTAATGAAAAATTAACTTACCAAAAATAGTAAAGGACATATTCTTACTAAATTGTAGTATTTTAGTTAACAACTTATTAAAATTTTGGATTATTTGTAACGGTTATAAATAGAACTTCACCTCCTAAAATTAATTTATTTAATGACGTACGATCATTGCCAAAAGTTCTATGTCATTAATATTTTGTACTTTTACAGTAATAAAACTTTCTTCTTAAATAAATAAATTTTTGTATTAATTTTAAAGAACTATTTCTAACATTTTAGCGGCATATAAATAAAAACCTGTTTCTTCCATATCTCCCTTAATTCGTAATTTGCACCTTCTTTCAAAATTTGCGTTTTAATCCATAATTATATCCAATTTATTTTTCCTATGCAGAGCCCAAATATTTATTTTGATTATTATATATATTATATTATATATACACAATGTGTGTGTGTGTGTGTGTGTTAATGAACAATTAACTTACCAAAAATAGTAAAGTGCATATACTTAATTGTAGTATTTAGTAAAAACTTATTAAAATTTTAGATTATTTTGAACGGATCTAAATAGTGTGATGTATTAGTCATGTATTTTACGTATGTGTAGCGCACACGGACCGTAGCGCCGTCTCGGATGTGCGCAAGTTTACAAAGTAAATGAGTATCGTGCCAACAACGAGAGGGCACAGACGTACCCCGGCAATATCGTGTGCTGGTTAATAATACTTATTAAATATACTTAATTATTATTGTGAGTACATTATTTTGTTCCTTCAAAATGCCATAGCGAGTTGCAGCAACTGGCGACGAGGATAAGAGTCCACAAATGCAAGTATAAAAAAACACGTGATCGGTTACGTCGACTAGGCTAGAATCCTAGAGTGATAAGTGCAAAAGTTAATAGAGCACGTGTACAATCCAGTTAACTACGTTTTGTGGGAAGGCGCAAAAACGTACAGTGATTTACCGAAAAAGACTATGCTAGTACAAATGTACCACATAAAATTCATGAATCGGAAAGGACTGTGATTTTTTTTTACAATTAAATTAGAGAAAAGTTAAAAATATACGCATGGCAAGTCAAAAAGGAACAAGTTGGATACAAAATCTCAACAAGAAAGACATTATAACAGAATTGTGAACAAGAAATCAAGTATTTGATGAAAACGATAGTTACAACAATTTACGCTAATTGTTAAGAAAATTAGTGAAAGATAGTATTAAACAAAACACTGAAAGTGAAAAAAATACGAATTTACAAGTATCTGGGAAAAGCTCAACAAGTGTAGAAAGGAATGCAGACATTACAACGACATTGTCAAGCGTAAACAAAGACACAGATAATAACAGTGAGTCGGACACAGACAACGATATGGAAAACTCGGGTATAATGCAGGGTTAACATTTAGGGTTTTTCTGTCCTCTATTATCTAATGTAAATGAGGTCGTACTATGTGAGTGGAACAAAGAAAAAATACCTCTATCTGGCAACACTGGTATAATGTATCATTTAGAAGGCGATTGGGAGTTATTTGAAGAGAAGCTCGAATGCCATTTCATAACAAAGTATATCACCGATGACAAAGTAAAAGTAGCAACATTAGTTACTCGGCTAAGCGACGAAGCTCTCTCATTATTAAAACGCCTTATTTCTCCAAATAAAATAAAAGAAAAATCATTTGAACAAAACATGAAAGCAATGACAGATCACTTATCGCCTAAGCCCTCCGAAGCCATGGAAAGGTGTACATTCTACACAGCGAAGCAAGCTGGTAACGAATCAATTACGGATTTTATATCGAGGTTAAAGCAACTAGCATTGCACTGCAACTTCACTAATTTAGATGAGGCGCTTAAAGATCAATTAGTATGTGGTGTAAGCGACAAAGAAATAAGAATGCGGCTGTTCGAAGAAGAATCGCTAACACTACAAAAAGCATTGGAAATAGCAGTATCTCGAGAATCAGCTATTAAAAACGCTTCGACTTCAAGTAGCGTATTAGACAAAAAAGTCGACAAAACTGAAGTTCACGCTATGCAAAGCAGTTCGAGGCAACCATGGAAGCAACGAGGAGGAAAGAGCAACAGAGAAAGACCACACGGAGGATACTTCAACAGTAAACAGGAGTCTCAGCAGCGAGAGCAGACGCGGCAACCTACAGACGCCGTAAAAAAGAATGTGAAATGTTATTGTTGTGGTAAGGTAGGTCATATAAATAAAGAGTGTCGGTTTCGTGAATATGAGTGTCATATATGTAAAAAGAAAGGCCATTTGGCTAAGGTGTGTAAAAGTGGTGAAAAGAAATCTTCCATGGCTCAAGAGCGTGTAAAAAACTTAACTTCTGCTAGTGCAGATCAATCAGAAAACCGAGCAGAATCTGATTTTTTTAAAATTAATTCAAATGCGGAAGAAAATCAATATGTAAACAATTCTGAAAATGTAAAAAATACCATCTCGTTTATTGGAAATAAAAGCAAAGTTTCTGTACAATTAAATATATTAAATAAAAATATTACAAATCGCAATAATGCAAAATTATATGATTCAAATGCTGCGCCTATGATTGTAAAAGTAAATGTAAATGGCATAAAGATTAATTTTGAAATAAATACAGGCACTTATGCAACTGTAATATCAAAAGAAATTTATAACAAATATTTTTCGAATTTTACTATACAAAATACAAACAAAGACTTAAGAACGTATGATGGTACACCACTGACTCCTATAGGCGAGGTAATTCACTTAGAAGTTGTATTCAATAACTTAAAAAAAAATGTTAATTGCTTTGTTGTAAGTTGCAGCGGTCCATCATTAATGGGTAGGCAATGGCTTAAACAGTTTAAAGCATGGCCTCTTGAAATACCACCTGTTAAAACATTTAATGTAGATAAAATAAGTGATTTATTTAATCATATTGTAACAAAATTTAAAAGATTGTTTAGCGATTCACCAGGTGAATACAATAAGGGTACAATCTCTATTCATTTAAAAGAAAATGCAAAGCCTGTAGCGTTAAAATGTCGTCATGTAGCATACGCATGTAAAGAAAAGGTTGAAAATGAATTGAATAGGCTAGAAAACTTAGGGCATTTAAAAAAAATAGAAGTCTCGGATTGGGCTACGTCTATCGTACCCCTCCCAAAAGGAGACAGTGTCATTTGCATATCCGGCGATTTTAAAATTACTATTAATCCTTACATTGTAATAGATAAATACCCGATGCATACCATCGACGAAATTTTTGCTGAATTAGAAGGAGGTATTGTATACTCAGAACTGGATATGAAACATATGTACATGCAATTTCGAGTAGACGAAAAATCGTCAGAGTTATTAACAATAGTAACTCATAAAGGATTGTATCGTTATACAAAAATGCCCGAAGGAGTATCGCAAGCACCTGCGAATATGCAACGTAAAATGGATGAATGTTTACGGAGTTTGAAGGGAGTTATAGCTTACCTCGATAATATATATGTAACCGGAAAAACTAGAGAAGAGCATGATAAAAACTTAATAAAAATATGTGAGAGACTGGATGAATGTAATTTGCGATTAAACCTAGAAAAATGCAAAATTCTAAAAGATCAAATTGAAGTGCTGGGTTTCGTAATTGACAAAAATGGGTTACATAAATCTGATTCTAAAGTTAAAGCTATGGTAGAGGCACCGCGCCCAGAAAATTGTAAGCAACTCGCATCATTTTTAGGCCTTGTAAATTTTTATGCTAGATTTCTACCGGATAGATCTACGCAGTTAGGACCTTTATATGATTTATTAAGCAAAAAGAAAACGAAATAGGATGATTCATGCGAGAATGCGTTTATTTGGCTAAAAAGAGTTAAGCTCGCCAAATTTTTTAGAACATTACAGTCCGAAAGAAGAGATTTTATTAGCATGTGATGCGTCAGATTACGGTTTATCCGCCATTTTATTCCATCGCTATAAAGATGGAACAGAGTGACCGATCGCTTATGCTTCTAAAAAAATTGCTCAATCCGAAATAAAACGTAATATAATAGATAAAGAAGCAATGGCTATAGTATTCGGATTTAAGAAATTTTACCAATTTATTTTTGGTAAAACGATCACATTACGCACAGACAATAAACCTCTGGAATTGATATTAGGTCCTAGAAAAGGATTACCTCAAACAGCGGATAATAGACTACAGCGTTATGCTTATTTTTTGTTGGGATTTAAATATCGAATTGAACACATTAAATCAGAGAAAAACGCGAATGTAGATGCATTAACGCGACATCCAATAGAAGACACAACAAATATTTCAAACATAATCCTTGGTTTATAAATTTTTTTGATGACATTTCGACGGCTTTTGAAAGTAAAATGCTCGAGACAGAAAGTAAACGAGACTTAATTATACGTGATATTATTTATTATGTAACAAATGATTGGCCTAGTTTTAATGAACTATCTGAGGAAAAAAAACGTTATTACAAAATGAGATTTGAACTAACGGTTGAAAAAGGTTGTTTGTTCTGGGGAATGCACGCATGTATTCCTGAATTAATGCGTTCAATAATACTAAAGGAACTACATGCAACGCACTTTGGTGTAGTTAAGATGAAAATGTTTGCGCGTTCGTATGTGTATTCGCCTGGGATAGATGTAGATATAGAAAATACAGCAAATAATTGTAAAACTTGTTTAATTGAGCGCAAAACGCCAAATAAAACACCGTTGACTCCTTGGCCGTGGCCAACCAAAGTTTGGGGCCGAATACATTGTGACTTTGCTAAATACAAAAATGATATGTACTTAATCGTAATAGATGCTAATAGTAAATGGCCGGAAATCATAAATTGCAGGAAAAATACAGAAGCGAAAGTCGTAATTAGAGAAATGAAAAATTTTTTCGTACATTTTGGACTGCCTTATCATGTCGTTACAGACGGAGGTCCGCAATTTAGAAGAGAGGAATTTCAATCATTTTTAAACTCAAATAACATTGAATACACCTTCTCGCCTCCATATCATCCTGCAACAAATGGTGCCGCAGAAAATTTTATTCAAACATTTAAGGATAAAGTATCCAAAATTGAAAAAGGGGGAAAAGCGTAGAGTATGCAACAAATAGGTTTTTCTTTGATTACCCAAACTATCCTCATATAACTACGGGGAAAAGTCCAGCGAGTATCGTGTATAATCGTGAACTGCGAAACCGTTTTGATTGTTTAAAACCGAGCGTAGCTACCCATGTTGATAACCAACAAAGACGTCAAATAGTCGCGAGCCCAGGAAGTCGTAATATTAAGTTTGAAGTAGGCGATGACGTATTTATAGATGCCCATGGTGTAAGGGACGAAAAGCGAGTCTCGGGGAAAATAGTCAAACAACACGCTCCAAAGACTTATACCATACAATCTGACGAAACGGGAACATTACAAAAAAGACACGTTGATCAGATGGTTAAGCCTGTATTGCGCCGTTCTCCAAGGTTTCTAAATAAACAAGAAGGAAGGTTGTGATGTATTAGTCATGTATTTTACGTATGTGTAGCGCACACGGACCGTAGCGCCGTCTCGGATGTGCGCAAGCTTACAAAGTAAATGAGTATCGTGCCAACGACGAGAGAGCACAGACGTACCCCGGCACTCTCGTGTACTTATTAATAATACTTATTAATTATACTTAATTATTATTGTGAGTACATTATTTTGTTTCTTTAAAATGCCATAGCGAGATGTAGCAAATAGAACTTTACTTCTTAAAATTAATTTATTTAATGACGAAGGATCATCGCCAAAAGTTCTATATGTCATTAATATTTTGTACTTTTAGAGTAATAAAACTTTCTTCTGAATTAAATTAATTTTTGTATTAGTTTTAAAGAATTATTTATAACATTTTAGCGGTATATAAATAAAAACCTGTTTCATCCATTTCTTCGGTAATTCGTAATTTGTACCCTCTTTCAAAATTTGCGTTTTAATCCATAATTATATCCAATTTATTTTTCCCTTTAGTTACAGAGCCCATATATTTATTTTAATTATTATAAACAAAGGCATTCCTTAAATAACCTTTTGTTTCTAATAAATACATACTTGTTTATTTAAAATATTATTTATATAAATATACTTAATATACTCACTTATATATCCATACAATTTTTAAATTTTGATTTAAATAATATTTAAATTAAATGCTACTAAAATAATAATTTTCGAAAAACTTTTCAAATGTAATTCGTATTTTATATTGCCACTGTTAAAATTTGAATTTACTTTCGCCATTACTGTTTATAATAGAATTATCTTAAAAATGCAATAATTAATGTATTTAATTTTTAACTTATTGTATACTTCACATATAGATATTTGGAAAAGTGTATGTTATACTTGATTAATATTTATTTTATCTTCGAAAAATTGTGCATTTTTTTTTAAACATTACATTAAATTTTAGGTTTGTTTCAATTTTATGAGTTTTATCAGGAATAAGTAAACTAATACACATTCTTTCAAGTTATACTTACAACTTTTTTTTGCGCACGGAAAAAATACATATGTTATCTATTCTTGAAAAAACAAATTTAAAATATATATATATATATATATATGGGTGGTTCTCTGTGACATCGAAGATGAAAAAAATCAATATTGCTATAACTGTGGGAATATGTTTTAGAGGTATCCAGTAGTTCTCCTGAATTTTTTCAGATTTTTTCTGGGCCATTATTTTAAGTTACAGAGAGTCAAAGTTGACACTTTAGCACTTTTTTGCATTATATGCCCATTTTCATGAATTTTTAGCTCCCAGGGGATGCATTTTTCACTAAAAACATAAGTATGACTTTTTTTGTAAAATTTTCCGAGCTTTTCATTAAAAATATTTTTAAAGACATAAATGTTTGCTGTCACACTCTTGTAAGCCATTTAAACCTTAAATAGTGAAAATCAGCAATTCTGCTCCGGACTCTGGTAACTTAATACTGTCTAAAAGATGTCTTTTTATAGTCCGAAGCTGCCTAAAAATTTCCAGAGTGGGTCTAAATCATTAAGATCACTTATGGTCAAAATATCCGGGAAAAGTGCTCGAAATATTAATAGAAATGTATATTTGTTGCCTTATAACGATGAATCTATTAGCATGATCATTGCAACAAAATTAGTGCACTTACCTTGGAGTGGTAGAAAAGTATCTTCACTTGTTTCAGTATCCATCTAATCCCCTGTAAGCTGCTAAAAATACAAATATTATTATAAAATTATAAAAAATTATTTTTTAAACATTTATAACGCTGGATTTTTAGTTTTACATCCCTTACAAGAATTATAATACTAATCTGAAGGATTACTATAAAAGTATCAACATTACTATTATTATTATTCAGCAATACATTGTTTAGATTTCACAAACTTGTCACTGTCACGTTATCATATTATTCATTATAATTATATATCCGATTTATTTATATATCTTTTGTATTAAATACGTATATTCAGTTATTGTAATAATGATGTTTATATATTTATAGTAATCCTTCAGATTAGTATTATAATTCTTGTAAGAGATGTAAAACTAAAAATTCAGCATTATAAATATTTAAAAATTAATTTTTTACATTTGTATAATAATATTTGTATTTTTAGCAGCTTACAGGGGATTAGATGGATACTGAAACAAGTTGAGATACTTTTCTACCATTCCAAGGTAAGTGCATAAATTTTTTTGCAATGATCATGCTACTAGATTCATCGTTATAAGGCAACAAATATACATTTCTATTAATATTTCGGGCACTTTTCCCGGATATTTTGACCATAAGTGATCTTAATGATTTAGACCCACTCTGGAAATTTTTAGGCAGTTTCTGACTATAAAAAGACGTCTTTTAGACAGTATTAGGTTACCAGAGTCAGAGCAGAATTGCTGATTTTCACTATTTAAAGTTTAAATGGCTTACAAGAGTGTGACAGCATACATTTATGTCTTTAAAAGTATTTTTAATGAAAAGATCAGAAAATTTTACAAAAAAAGTCAGGGTTATGTTTTTAGTGAAAAATGCATCCCCTGGGAGCTACAAATTCATGAAAATGGGCATATAATGCAAAAAAGTGCTAAAATGACAACTTTAACTCTCTGTAACTTAAAATAATGGCCTAGAAAAAATCTGAAAAAATTCAGGAGAACTACTGGATACCTCTAAAACATATTCCCACAGTTATAGCAATAAATTTTTTTCATCTTCGATGTCACAGAGAACCACCCATATATATATGGGCTATTTCGCGTCAAGTGGTGCGATGAAAATTTTAAATCGCTCCAAAATTTGAGAACAGGCTGGAAATATCTTCCAGAAGATAGAAAAAAAATTTTAAGTGTTAAAAATAATTTGCCTAAGAGTTATTCCACCATGATAAATGGAAATTATTCAATTTTTTTACAAAAATTGCTACTTTTAAAGCCATTTATTTCAAAATCTTTTGATTTTTTTGAAAAAACATTACAAACAACTATTGTTCAAAATAATCTTTAGAACTTATCTACCTGGGTTACAATTCTTAATTTTAAAATCTCGTAGAGATAGAACGCCCGGATATGTTGAATAACAAAAAGGCGACCACGCCACAACTGATTTTGATCTAACACCGCTTAAAAGAGCACACTTTTCGAGAGCTTTCGAATGGCGGTGGTTACCTTATTGGCCAAGACCGCTGTTTAAGTTATGCCTCATAAACATCATAAAATCACTAATTTTCATGTATTTTAGGGCATAACATACACACTCACACACGCACATACGCACACACACACACACACACACACCCACACACACATACTTATATATATATATATATATATAACATATATATGACATATATATATCATGTATATAACATATATATATATATATATATAAAACATATATATCTATGTTGCATTCTGAATTCTTAGACAGGGCAGCGGCGAAATATTTATATATTATAGATATATATATGGGGTATTCCACGTGAAGTGGTCCGATCAAAATTTTAAAATGCACCAAATTTTGGGTACACTTTGCAAATGTTTTTCAGAATACAGAAAAAAATTTTTAGGGTCTGGAATCTATTTGCTCAAAAGTTATTCTAACCTCAAAAACTGAATTTTTCCATATTTTTTTCAACACCAGCTGGGTTTACCGCTATATAACTCAAAATCTATCAACTTTTACTATAGAACATTATATGTAACATTCGTTGCTAATTATATCTAGAATTTATTCTTCTGGGTTAGAATTTCTAATCTCAAGGTCAATGTTACATAAACTACATGTCAATATTCAACTTGAAAAAAGTGGAAGTGCGCCACCTTTGATTTTTTCATCCAAAAGTCTAAAAGAAAGCTTGGAGCAATACCTTTCAAATGGTCTGTAGCATTTTTATGGCCTCCAATTCTGTAAAAAGTTATGACAATTTAAAGAAACACGAAATTTTTTTAAAAATTTAAATGGGAATTACCATGTTAATTTTTGTGAATTTTTTGTCTTTCTTTAAACTGTCATAACGTTTTACAGAATTGGAGGCCATAAAAATGCTACAGACCATTTGAAAGGTATTGCTCCAAGCTTTCTTTTAGACTTATGGATGAAAAAATCAAAGGTGGCGCACTTGCACTTTTTTCAAGTTGAATATTGACATGTAGTTTATGTAACATTGACCTTGAGATTAGAAATTCTAACCCAGAAGAATAAATTCTAGATATAATTAGCAACGAATGTTACATATAATGTTCTATAGTAAAAGTTGATAGATTTTGAGTTATATAGCGGTAAACCCAGCTGGTGTTGAAAAAATATGGAAAAATTCACTTTTTGAGGTTAGAATAACTTTTGAGCAAATAGATTCCAGTACCTAAAAATTTTTTTCTGTATTCTGAAAAACATTTGCAAAGTGTACCCCAAATTTGGTGCATTTTAAAATTTTGATCGGACCACTTCACGTGGAATACCCCATATATATATATATATCTATAATATAGAAATATTTCGCAGCCGCCGCCGCGAAATATATATATATATATATATATATATGTGTGTTATGTAAGTGAGTGTGCATGTGTGTGTGTGTGTGTTTGCGTGCGTGTGTTGTGTCTGCGTGCGTGCGTGGGTGCGTGAGTGTGTGTGTATGCGTTTGCGTGTGTTTGCGTGCGTGCGTGCGTGCGTGTGTGTGTGTTTTTTTTGCAATGATCATGATAATTGACTCATCGTTATAAGACAACAAATATACATTCCTATTAATATTTCGGGCACTTTTTCCAGATATTTTGACCATAAGTGATCTTAATGATTTAGACCCACTCTGGAAATTTTTAGGCAGTTTCTGACTATAAAAAGACATCTTTTAGAATGTATTAGGTTGCCAGGGTCCGGAGCAGAATTGCTGATTTTTACTATTGAAGGTTTAAATGGCTTACAAGAGTGTGACAGCAAACATTTATGTCTTTAAAAGTATCTTTAATGAAAAGTTCAGAAAATTTTACAAAAAAAGTCATAGTTATGTTTTTAGTGAAAAATGCATCACCTGGGAGTTACGAATTCATGAAAATGGGCATATAATGCAAAAAAGTGCTAAAATGTCAACTTTGACTCGCTGTAACTTAAAATATTGGCCCAGAAAAAATCTGAAAAAATTCAGGAGAACTACTGGATACCTCTAAAACATATTCCCACAGTTATAGCAATATTTATTTTTTTCATCTTCGACGTCACAGAGAACCACCCATATATATATATGTGAATATAACTTGAAAGAATGTGCATTAGTTTACTCGTTCCTGATATAACTCATAAAATTTTTAAACGTATTCACAAAAATTAAAGCGGACCTAAAATTTAATGTAATGCTTTAAATGTAGATGCACAATTTTTCGAAGATAAAACAAATATTAATCAAGTATAACATACACTTTTCCACATATCCATATGTTATATATACAATAGGTTAAAAATTAGATACATTAATTATTGCATTTTTAAGATAATTCTATTATAAACAGTAATGGCAAAAGAAAATTCAAATTTTAACAGTGGCAATGTAAAATACGAATTACATTTAAAAAGATTTTCAAAAACTATTAATTTAGGAGCATTTAATTTAAATATTTTTTAAATTAATATTTCAAAATTGTATGGATATACAATTGAGTAGATTATGTATATTTATAGAAAACAATATTTTAAATAAACAAGTATGTATTTATTAGAAACAGAAGATTATTTAAGGAATGATTTTGATTATGATAATCAAAATAAATATATGGGCTCTGTAACTAAAGGAAAAAATAAATTGGATATAATTATGGCTAAAAACGCAAATTTTGAAAGAGGGTGCAAATTATGAATTACGGGAGAAATGGAAGAAACAGGTTTTGATTTATATGCCGTTAAAATGTTATCAATAGTTCTTTAAAATTAATACAAAAATTTGTTTATTTAAGAAGAATGTTATATTAATCTTAAAGTACAAAATATTAATGACATAGAACTTTTGGCGATGATCCTTCGTCATTAAATAAATTAATTTTAGGAGGTGAAGTTCTATTTATAACCGTTTAAATAATCCAAAATTTTAATAAGTTGTTAACTAAAATACTACAATTTAGTAAGTATGTGCACTTTACTATTTTTGTTAAGTTAATGTTTCATTAACATTTATAATTATTAAAATATGAATTTAGGCTTTATACGAATTCGTAGAGTGTGAAATTGACAGTTAAAATTTAATATATCTCTATTTTTTTATTATTTTTATTCTGATTTCATTACACTAAATTTTGGTAAACTTTTATTTATAAATTATAATAACTATAGCAATACCTCCAAGGTATTGTTTGAATCTGTTTAATTTTTAAGGTGTCCATGGTAGTGAAAAAATAATACAATTTAAAACATTATTTTAAATAAATTAATTACGAAAAACCTTTTTCGAAATTAAAAATAGGGGGTTTGCGCGCGAATCGCGCAGGGGGGCGAAGCCCCCCTAGTATATATATATATGTGTCTGTGTATGTGTTTTTTTTTGTGAGGAGGCGGTAAAAATGCTCTTTACACACGGAGTGTGGGACTCGGTCTGCGTGACCCATGTCCACTAAAAAATCACCTTGCCTTTGGTCTTGGCAGGGCTCCTCCTCTCGACTTATCTTCCCCCGCTTGGAAACCGCCGTCATGCATTACTTAGAGAGGGGCAGTCATGTTACGTTTGGCCCTTCGTGATTAGCAATCATATCACTGTCTCGTGCATGTAGGTCGGCTATTAATATCGCCCTTGGTACGCTCTTCTTCTTTTCTGATATGGTTCAGCCGCCCCACAATGGATGCTGCAAAAGACACTACGGCATCCCAACCTTTTTGCGAACCAAGAAGGCACATCCTGATACCCTCTGGTGTCAAAGGCCCCTTCCAAGAGGTTCGGAAATCACCCTTTTCTTCCGCGAATCGAGAACACCAGGACAAGACGTGCACCACGTCTTCGTTGACATCAGGGCAGGTCAGGCACTCCGTATCCCCGTTTATACGGATGCGGTGCAGGTAACTGCGAAGACACCCATGCTCGGTAAGCACCCGGTTCAGGTGGAAGGTGACGAATCCGCGTTTTCTACTCGTCCACTTGGCGACATCTGGGATGACGCGGTGGGTCCAGCAACCTTCGCTTGCCGAATCCCATCTCTGCTGCCACAGTTAGGTGGTTCTGTTTGACCACCGACTGCTACTACCATGTGCTGCTTCGCTGCTGTTTTCTAAGGTACGCCGACCTCTTCTGTACGTATTAGCGCTCTCTATCGCCAAAAAATCGATGGGAGGAATTCCCGCGATCACCGAGAGGGCTATATCTGAGACGGTTCTATAAGCATGAGCCACCCTTAGTGCGGCTATTCTGCAGACTCGTCGACAGCATGCACCGTAGCTTAGGTTACTTCTTAGGGCATCTGCCAAAATCGGGGCTCCACATAAAATTACCGAACTTACCACTGTCGCTAAGAGGGCTCGACGTGGCTGCTTTGGCCCTCCGATATTGGGCATTATGCCCGACGAAGCTCTAGCCACTCCTGCGGCTTTCGACCCTGCACTCTGTAGGTGTTCCTTGAATGTTAGCCGCGCATCCAAGATGACTCCGAGGCATTTCACCGTGTCCGCCGATCTTATACGTTTACCATTTACAGTAAAGGTGGCGTACCTCCTTTGCTTCGTTCTGGAGATAAGTACTGCCTCGGTATTTTCGGCCGCCAGACACAGCCCATGGATGCTCAACCATGCAGCCACTACCGCGATAGACATCTCCGAGTTATTCTATCTCATTGATGCTCCTTCCGACGACGACCTAAGCTACATCGTCCGCAAAAGCCATCATCGACATTCCCTCTGGAAGCTACTACCTAAGCAGTTCGTCGTAAATGACGTTCCAAAGAAGAGGTCCCAAGACCGAACCCTGCGGCACGCCTACGGTGATGTCATAGGAGTGTACGCCATCCTCAGTGTCATAGAGGAGGATCCGTTCTGTGAGGTAGCTCGAGATGACTTTGTGTAGGTAGAGCGGCACGTTTAATTGTTCCAAGGACAACATAATGTTGTCCCATCGAGCCGAGTTGAAGGCATTGCGGATATCCAGTGCGATGATAGCACAGATGCGCCTAGAATTCCTAGTACCACCGATGGCATTGGTGGCCAGCTCAACAACTCGATTTATAGCGTCAATAGTTGAGCGCCCTTTCCGAAAACCAAACTGATTGTCGGATAGATCGCCTGCCTGTGCAATGGCTGCTTGTAGCCTGGCACAAATGACCCGCTCGCAAAGCTTTCCAGCTATATCCAACAAACAGAGTGACCGGTTCGAGGAAGGGTCCTCCGGTGGTTGGCTTCCCTTTGGGAGAAGCACCAGCCTCTGTACCTTCCACCGTGCTGGGAAGCATCCTAATTGAA
This sequence comes from Theocolax elegans, assembly GCA_026168455.1. Taxonomy (NCBI): domain Eukaryota; kingdom Metazoa; phylum Arthropoda; class Insecta; order Hymenoptera; family Cerocephalidae; genus Theocolax; species Theocolax elegans. Next base: position 31,815,767 of record CM047427.1, on the reverse strand, counting down.
AACATGCACTGAATGTGTCCGCAAAAATTTGAGGCACATTCAGCGCAGCGATCTTAATGGCCAGACCATGTATTTCATCCGGCCCTGGAGCTTTATAGATGGATATTCTCCTTGCAGCCATTTTCAGCTCGGTTATGCTAATGTCTGGCGGCGCGACTGCACTGTCGGTCCCCATTAGGCCTGTCTCGGCTGCCCGTTCCTGATGTTGTGAGAACAGGTGGCGCACCGCACTGTCAAGAAAATGTGGACACGATGGCATTGAAGCGCCCCTGGGTTTGATCTTATTCATCACCATTTTGTAGGGTTTACCCCAGGGATCGCGGTCCACTTCCTCGCAAAATTCGCGCCAGCACTTTCGTTTAGCCACTGTAATGGCATCCTTGAGCTCTTTCCGTTTTTCCTCGTAGGCCACGGTTAGTTCATGGTACCGCGGCTGGTTCCAATCTCTCTGGTGCAGTCGCTAAGTCCGCAGACACTCACGGCGTATTTTTGCGATATTCTCATTCCACCAGTAAATAGGTGGACGGCTACGGGGGATGGATTTCCCGGCCATAGAGATATCGCAAGCCACTGTCACGGCACGCCTGAGTTCCTCGGCTCGTTCTTCCGGTGCTCCTTTGACAGCGACTTCTGCTATGGAGCAGAGGAACATTTCTGGGTCGAAGATAGATAGTACCCATCTCTTGTATTGGAAGCTTTTATTCGGAACTGCTACCCTGTTAATCGTAGATTGGAGGTAGTACACGAGTGGTACTCCCCGTGTAGTGATCACTAACTTTCCAGGTAAACCCTCTCTTCATTAATCTGGGATCGATGAAGGTTAGGTCTATTATAGACGACCTCCTCGCTTTAGTAAAAGTTGGAGTCGTTCCGGTGTTAGCAATCTCCAACTCCAATATCGCAAAGGCCTCGAGGAGTGTACGACCACGAGTGTTCGTTTTCGTACTGCCCCATTCTGTCACCCAAGCATTAAAGTCCCCTCCGATGACTATTGGCAATCGGGAGGAGTTTCCACTAGTAACTATGGCATCAAGGGATCCCAAAGATCCGTCGATGTTATCCCTGGATGGGAGGTAGCAACTGTATATTTGCATACCCGCCACCTCCACCCAGGTAAAATTGGGGAGGGAAGCGGCCATTTTTCCGGATATATGCATGTTTCCACATACCCAGATGGCCGCTCTGCCAGTGGCATCACTCACCCATTTCGATTCAATGAGATTCCTGTACTCCTCGCTGACGATAACAATGTCAGCCTGCTCTTCTCTGACCAACTGTGGCAGCAGATCCTGAGCCACAGCACAGTGGTTTAGGTTGATTTGTAGCACCCTAACCATTTCTGTCAGATGCTTCAACCCTAGGCGCGGCCATGTTCTTATCCGCCGCGCAATCCACTGCTCTGTGACCCTCTTGGCCGCACCGGAAACACTGCGATGATCGGTCGACTGCGCTTATGCAAACCTTTGCGAAGTGACCGATCTCGTGGCATCGGTAACAACGCGACATCGGCTTGCGGAGCCGTACCCTGCAGTTGACCCAGCCGATCCGAAGCTTCCCATTCTGTAGCAGCTTTTTTGCTGCTGATGCGGAAAGAAGGGCACTGGACATCTGAGTGCCTCCATATGACCTTCTAAGCTTTATATTCCCAGAAGGTACCATATTTGGCCCGATCACCGCAGAGATTGACTCTGGCACTTCCTCCGCCGTCGTGGCCTCGTACATGTCCTTTATAGTATTGGACTCTTTGTGGGTCAGCATCTGGACCTCTGCTAACCCACGTAATGTGGACGAGACCGCTGCCTCGAGATACGTATTTATTAGAAATAGAAAGTTATTTAAGGAGTGAATTTGTTTATAATAATCAAAATAAATATGTGGGCTCTGTAACTAAAGGGAAAAATAAATTGGATATAATTAGGGATTGAAACGCAAATTTTGAAAGAGGATGCTTATTACGAATTACGGGAGAAATGGAAGAAACAGGTTTTTATTTTTATGGCGTTAAAATGTTATCAATAGTTCTTTAAGATTAATACAAAAATTTATTTATTTAAGAAAAAAGTTTTATTACTCTAAAAGTACAAAATATTAATGACATAGAACTTTTGGCGATGACCTTTCGTCATTAAATAAATTATTTTTAGGAGGGGAAGTTCTATTTAGATCCGTTTAAAATAATCTATAATTTTAATAAGTAGTTACTAAATACTACAATTTAGTAAGTATATGCACTTTACTATTTTTGGTAAATTAATTTTTCATTAATATTTATAATTATTTAAATATAAATTTAAGCTTTATAAGAATTCATATAGTTTAAAATGTACAGTTAACATTGAATTAGTCTCTGTTTTTTTATTATTTTTATTCTGATTTCATTACACTAAATTTTGGTAAAAAATTTTATTTATAAATTGTAATCGTTTTAAAAAAAAAATTAAATTTTTGGTATAAAACCCTATGTACTATAACAGTACCTCCAAGGTGTTGTGTGAATCTGTTTAATTTTTAAGGTGTCCATAGTAGTGAAAAAATAATACAATTTAAAACATTATTTTAAATAAATTAATTACTAAAAACCTTTTCCATAGGGGGTTGGACCAACGGCCGCCTAGTATATATATATATATATATATATATATATATATATATATATAGTGCCACATAACATCTTGCTGGGGTCACAGTTCATCTTGCAATAGGCGTCTAAGGTGTGATCTCCAGTTCCTTACTGCGGAGTCCAAACTGGAGATCGCGGACGAAACGCCTTTAAATTTTGTTTAATTTTCGAAAAAGGTCATTCTCTGGGAAATACCACCAACTACAGTAGACGAAGAGAAAAATGAGCCTGCTTTATGTCAAAAGTAATGCTTTACTTCGGAAGGATCGATAAATGTAAATTATATAAATATCACCGAACTGTAAATTCAATTTTATTTTTATGCAGTGACTTGTGAAATTTTTCCGTGGAGACGATTCTGCTAGTGAGTAGATGAGTTTCGCCTCTGATTTTCCAGCTTATTTTCCCGTAATGTGTGTGTGCTTGACTAGCAAAGGGCGCAATATTGTAAGAGTACGGAATTAGTTCTCTTTTTCAATAAATAATTAATCTTATCGTTTTTAATCTTAACTCGTGAGAAATAAAATTTTTTAAATAAGGCGACCTCTGCCTTAATCCCCAGCGGAAGCATCACAATATATATACATAATTTTAGCAGTAGAGGTTTATGCAGCCAAGACAGAGAGGGAAAAGTATACACATAATAAATAAACGATTTATAAAAAATTAATACAATAAAATACAATGAGTGCATAATACAACAATATCTATTAACTGGATTCAACAAAAATCACTCAGCCCCGTTCTACTCCAACACAACTCAACAACTTTTTTGTACAATCTCAATCTGGAGTTAGGTAATCATTAACAGTGACTTGGTATAGAGTATCCAGGAAATATGGTATAACTGGTGATATTCGATTGGAAATGGATATATAGTAAGTATTTAATTGCTGGGTGGTGAAAATGTCTAGTGGTGATGAATACGATTTGGAGCTCAATCCCAGGTTTTTCAGCTCTCTCCTTTGGATCAACCGCATTTTTTAATTTATTTGAGGGTACTTATATTCGTTGCTCTCAAGCATGCTAGATATCCCTAGACTTGATCAGTTTACTCGGTGCTAGAACATCAAAAGTGAAAAGAGTCGATATTGAGAGATGAGATATTACTGAGGAAATATATGGAATTTGACTTTCCAGTGCTAAATTACACGATGTCGAGAATGGTGGAAATAGTGCGTTGTGAATAATATATTAGGTGATGACATTCCAACGGAATGATTATTATGAGCTATATGCTACATGCTAGATATATGAGTATTATGAGAGATGGGTAATAAATTAGGCGATGATACGCTAATTAGATGATTATTATGAGTATCAGTATTTGGATACATAATGACTAAAATTATGAAACTCATTAATAGGATGCAATAAATAAGATGAACCAAAGTTGAAAATGTCTGCAAACATTGTAGTTAAATTATGGAGATTGGTCCTCTCCAAATTCTATGACCAATACCTTTTTACAGCAGTCGATTTGAATATAAATTGTTATAGAATAATGGCCCGCTGCAAAAGAAATCATATACTTGAACTATTTGTAATAAGATAAAGGATCACGAAACACAAAAAGATCAAGCCATGTGTGAGATGAGCCTATAGATGTGATCGCATGATGAGTCGGCTCGCTCGATGAGGCGAGGCCAAGCACTTGGAGCATACGGTGGTGGGGGAGGGGTCTAGATTCCCCACGGCCTCTCTGCCTGCCGCAACACCCAAAAATCACGACCCAGAAGGTACTGTCTTCGTACGGCTCGAGTCCTTACCAAAATGCAAAGCAGAAATATTAGACATTTGGCAACAATAATTTGTGTGCATGATATTGTTGCATGACGGACATACTTCATAGTAGCCTTCCCTGGAGAGAGAAACATTACAAACGTAACAGCCTTTCGCCGATACCATTATGTATATACTAGAGAGAGAGAGAGAGAGAGAGAGAGAGAGAGAGAAAGAGAGAGAGAGATATGGCTGATTCCATTCCGATTCGAATAGGCTGTCACTTTTGAAATTATATTTTCATTTCAAAACTATGGAAACTTCTTCTATTTGGTAATCAAAGGAGGCATGCACGGGGATTAAGCTGACAAATTTTTTTCTTGAAGCTACAGCTATCTGAATATTCAACTCAAAAGCTAATATTACGAAATTTCAAATCAACCTTCATTTTCAAATCGCTGTAACTTTAGTTGTATTTAACTTTTTGAGGTGAATTTTTTTCAAAATTTAGGTGTTTTATGTACTTTATGTAAAAATTCATATATTTATGGTAAAAATGAATTCAACAGTGATAAACGTCAAAAACCAAAAAGGCAATTTTTTCAAATACGAATATTTTAAAAAATGCATTTTTTTCCTTTAAATTTTAGTATGTTTTTATACATAAAATAGCTATCTTTCTAGCTAGGTGAGAATATGCTATTTTGAGTTATTGATTTTTAATCGATTTTTAAATTTTATTTTCTTTTTTTTCACTTTTTTTCTATAAAATCGGGGATTTTTAGTAACATAATAGAGGATAAATAATAGATTTTTTTTAGTTATGTATATGATGGTAGAATAAAACAAAATCTTCAAAATCAGTCGTCGGTTAAACAGATTGATAAAGTTGAACCAAAGTTATATTGATTTTAAGTTTTGAATATTAAAAAATTTCAGCTTATGAATAAAATTTCTATTCTTAACATTTTTACATGTATTTGTATACGTATGTAGAGGAAGGTAGCTGGATAGCTTCGCTCGCCGCTGCCACTCGCTATGGAAATCGCAAGCATAAGGATATATGAAAACCCCTTTCTTGATGCTGAATATACTTCGTCAGTTTGTATTCTAAGGATTTTAATAAACACTCTTGGCTCTTATAAAGACTTTGACTGATTACTTGTTCAAGCCATTTTCCTAACACTACAGGTGACATAATGTCATTATTTACAAAAAAGAAATGTATGGATGTGAATGGAAGATATAAAATATTGTATACGATAATTTAAAAAATCCGTTGAAAAAATTAAGCGACATGACTGACACTCTACAACGATTGTACCCAAATATTTCTTTATCTAAAGATGATTTTATTTGTGCTACTTGTTTCACAATATTAGAAGAAAAAGTAAAAAATACTACAACTGAAGAAATCAGTACTACTAGTCAACAATTTTATATTTCCACTTCTACTATAAGCAATGAAGAAATTTATGAAGAGAGTGAGAAAATTGCAAAGGAACGGAATCAGACATCAACTTTCTAACATTAAAAGTATCGCCAATAAAGAAACTTGAAGATATAAATATAAAAATGCGTAAACGTTATGCTATCCGTAAGAGAAAGCAAATGAACGATGCATTAGATTTTGAAATTTCAAGTAAAATTGCTAAATATTACGATATAACAGATTTGCATTAAATAAATAAGAATGTAGACTGTGAAGCTTGTGATAAGTGATTTGAAAATTTTAAAATTGCTTTGGAAAATTGTTCAAATTATCTTGAAAAAGTTCGATTGTTGACTCTAATACCAACTCATTTTTTTAAAAACTATGTATTATCAATGTTAGCAATCAAAATGTTTATCAAGATACCTGAAAAATATTCTGGTTATTCTTTGTCCACGCAAATTATATCTTTTTGATTGTTCTAGACAAAATACGAATACAAATGACACAATACCTCTTAAAGAAGGCAGTACAAAAATTAAAATTAACGCGATTTCTTACACGAAGTATGCAAGAAATGGAGAAATTATTGAAAGAGAGCAATTCTGTAATGAAAATTGGCAATCAAAATTCTACGCTTTACAACCGTGCCTTTGTATTTATTGCGACAATTTCAATCTAATGTTAATAGCTTAAAGTAATTTAAACAAGAATGAGAAATCTAGTCTTTCTAATATTGAAGACAGGATATTTTCTTCTTTCTATTGTTCGAAAGACAATACATTATGTGTATTGGGAAAATACGATAAATGCCCTCTTAGAAATCGTATTGACATGGAGATGGTTTCGTTGACAGAAGACGATTTAAGCAAAGAAATAATCTACCTTGTGTGGTAAAAATCAGATTTGCTTAATGTGACGAAAATCGTCACACAATCTATTCGCGGTAGATGAAGTATTTAAATTCATGATAATTGTAAGCCGTCGGAGCCTTTGGTATGTCAAGGCCAACCGGAGCGCATCCCGGTAAATGTATTTATATTACCGCGCGTTCCCCCCTTCCCCGAGTGTATGAGAGTGTGTGTACATCGAGATCGTGTTTGGGTACGCCGATACCCAAACAGCGGATCCCCGAAAACAGTCTGCCGCAGGCGAGGATCTCGATCCGACAGACTTTTCGGTACTTCCGCCTGCGTGAAACTATATTGTCGCGGCACAAGGCCTGAATGACCATTTTGTTAGATAGTTAAAAAAAATGATTCTTTTATTTGTATTTTAATTTCAGTGTGTTTATTATCTCTCCCCGCTCCCGCCGACAATCAATTAATTTAAATTAAATCGTGTCGAGGCAAAGAGGATCGTCCGAATCCTCCACACCGTGCGTCCCAGCGAACTCATGTTCTTGGCGACGGCCCGCAGTTCGCGATCAATAAAATAAATAGTGCACGCGGTATTGGGCAACGCGGCCATCGCAAGCTTGACGAGAGATCCTTGCCTGGCTTGTATGAGAGCGGCAAGGTAGGGAGAGAGTAGCTTGCGCTGCAAATCGCGGGCAGCGAGAATCCCCCCCCCCCCCGAACAGCGTGCAAGGAAAGATTTTGCGAGAGCCCGATCATTATCGGCTCTCTCCGATTGCGCCCGCAAGTGGGAGTGAGACAGAGAATCTCTAGTCGCGGGGAATCGAGGTTAGGTGCTAGGCTATTCGGTGTGTGAGTGAGAGAGATAGCGCGATCGCCTGGCCCTTTCGCGTGTGTAAAGTCTTCGCAGCTGGTTTCGCCGATAGAAACTGCTGCGGCGAATTGTTTTATTTTATATTAATAAAACTCATTCGTTCCCGCGCGGGATCTATTATATATATTGGTGTGAGTGTTTTAATAGTAGATTCTTTCGGGAGAGGTAGTTATCCCCACCCCCTACCCTTTTAAAGAAAATTATAAATAATTTTTTTTCTTTATACACGGGACGCGGCGATTTAATTGGTTTTCTTTTGAGTTTCAGAGCGTATTATGTGTATTTTGCTCTCCTCCCCTCCCTGACCAACATATATTATTAATAGTAATATTAATTTAATATAGTGTATTTATTATTTATTACTGTTTCTTTTTATAATATATGTAAATTTTTGGTGTATATAAAATATTTATTAAGTGTTACTGCTCACGATATTAGTAACAAATTTTTGAAAATTTTTGAGTGTAAAAAAATTTCATTTTATAACTTGTGTTAGTTGTATCTTTGTGTGATTGTTCTGCAAAGATATGAGAGTTGTAAAATATAATTATTTAGACTCGAGAGTGAGTTAAATAATTAAATTTATTTTTTTTCATGTATTTTAATGATCAGCATCTAACCTAATATTTTGTATTCGTTATTTGGTGTGAAATTTTAATATATGTAAAAACTTTCTTTTCTGTTCTGTGTCTTTAAAATATATCTCCGCACATTTTTCCAATTATTTAGACTTGTTCGTTAGTTAATTTATTGATTATAAATAATTTTGGTGTGTTTGAGTAAAATAATTTGGTGTATGAATTTAATTGTTTAGACTGGTTAGCAATATAAATAATTGAATTATTCATTTCCTTTTCGTTTAGTTTATTTAAAAAAGGAAATATCTTGGTAGAAACACGACCGGACAGGGTGGGCACGAGAGCTGCGTATCTGGAACATGTCCTTTGATGGTGAGACCAAAAAGAACGCGGAAGAGTTTCTGAACCGTTTGCACGACTTCAGAAATGACAACGAGTTCTCAGATTGCAGGATGTTTAGTGACCTGTACAATGTGTCCTCAAAGTCAGCTCTGTTCTGGTATAGAACAGTTCAGTCATCCCTTCGAGATTGGCGTGATTTTGATATCAAGTTACTCAATGAATCTGAAGTTTCCAACGCTAAAACGCAGCACTGCTCAAAAAAATTTATTTGTATCTTTCTACAAATGCGTACACGACTTGGGAATGAATAGAAATGACTAAATACAAAGTATGAATACAATCGCACCTCCGGAACCCTTAAAAATAAGGGATGAAATCATGTTTAAATATGTTACATTTTTTTTACACCGACTAAAATTCCTAGTGCCCCGCTAAATTTTTGTACACGACTTCCTCTAGTTGTCAGGTGATCGTACAATTTTTTAATACGAAATCGCACCTACGGACAACTTACGGTAGGGGACAAAAACTCGTGAAAATGGATTATATTATTTTTACGTCGACTGTAATTCGTAGTGCCCCGCCAGATTTTTGTACACGATTTCCTGTAGGTATCAGGTGATCGTACAATTTTTTTGAACGAAATCGCACCCCCGGACAACTTACGGTAGGGGATGAAATCTCGTAGAAATTGGTTATTTTTTTACACCGACTAAAATTCTTAGTACGACGACAGCCAGATTATTGTACACGACTTCCTCTACGTATCAGATGATCATACAATTTTTTTGAACCAAATCGCACCTCCGGACAACTTACAGTAGGGGACGAAAACTCGTGAAAATGGATTATATTATTTTTACGTCGACTGTAATTCGCAGTGCCCCGCCAGATTTTTGTACACGACTTCCTCTAGATGTCAGGTACTCGTACAATTTTTTTGAACGGAATCGCACCCCCGGACAACTTACGGTAGGGGACGAAAACTCGTTGAAATAGGTTACTTTTTTACGCCAGAAGTAAAATGTCCGGGGGTGGAAATTCATTCAAAAAAATTGTTCGAATACCTGAAACGTAGAGAAAGTCGTGTACAAAAATCTGGCGGGGCTCTAGGAATTTTAGTCGGTGTAAAAAAAAATGTAACATATTTGGACATGATTTCATCCCTTATTTTTAAGGGTTCCGGAGGTGCGGTTGTATTCATATTTTGTATTTAGTCATTCCTATTCATTTCCAAGTCGTGTACGCATTTGTAGAAAGATACAATTAAATTTTTTTTTGAGCAGTGCTGCGTTTTAGCGTTGGAAACTTCAGACTCATGTTACTCAATAAGTATGGCCATATCATAAATGACGAAGATTTACTCATGAAACTTTGATCAAGAACACAAAATCAGGGAGAAAAAGCTACGACGTTTTTGAACTGTTTCATAGCGATCGTGAATAAGTTCAAATGCCCTCCCTCATTAGAACAGTAGGTGAAGATGGCCTACTCGCAGATGAGGCCAGATTACCGTAGGTAGATACCAGTACGCCAAATCAGGAATTTTCTGATTTGACAAACTACGGTAAAGAGTACGAACAGCACTTAACATGGGACACTAAATTCTCTAGTTCCAATGTTAAGCGCGAAAAGCTCCTACCAGAAGCTTTTCCGAAATAGAGTGGTGGAGCACGAGTTTCGGGTAACAAATGGCACAACACCTGGTGAGTTATGTGCAACCACAGGCGACGGCAGCAAACCCAACGAACCTAAGCACCAACTTTTGCCCGAGTCGAACCTACTACCGATGCGCAAAAAAATGGGCACTCCGCTGAGCAGTGCTCTACCGAATTGGAATCAAAGGAGTGCCAGCTGTGTGGAACTAGTGACGTTACACTCCAAACATGTCCTAACTGCGTCAGATTCCTCCAAAACGTAGGAAACCTGAATGCAGGGCACCTGAGCTGCCTTGGGCGCCCTGCACTGCAGTAAATAAACCGCATGGTTTACAAGGGCAAGAGTTTAAGGTTGGAGAACCCTCTAAACTCTTTAAGAAGTCTAGTAAATCCTTTGCTGACTTCTCTTAAGGCCTTAACGGAGATCAAATTCCCTCTCAGACCGAAGTTGGTGTTGAAAGTAAGTCTGAGTGTAAAGATCCTAAACGTTCTGGGGATTCGACAGATGGAAAAGTTCTTAGAACACAACCTGTCAATCTCACCCGAGCTTTGACCTCGAATCCTGGTTTGACCTCGAAGCTGAGCTTGTCTTTGCAGATGAACGAGGTAAATTTTTGGATGCCTCATAATCATTTAAGAAAGCTGCCAATCAACATTCTCGCACTGATACGTCATTCGAGCCAAGACAGCAAAACAAATTGCCTCCGATCGAAATACCTCAATTCTCAGGTCACTATTCTGAATGGAATTCGTTCAAGGACAACCTAAAGGATGGTGCCAGCGCAGCTAGAAAAACTTTTCACATACTCGGACGACCTGTCGATCAGATGGATGACGTGCTGATCTATATTGTCGTTTGACGCTTCCAATGCAGCGAAGAAACCGAGTCCAGCAAATAAATTAAATTCTTATTCGCCCGACGTTTCTGCACACAATGTTTCAAATCAAAGGGCTCTATCTTGTATATTATGCAACAAAAATCAGAATTTAAATTTATGCCTCAAATTCATTTCTTATACACTCGATAATCGTCGAAAATTCATTACACAGAAAAAACTGTGTCTCAACTGCCTGAAGCCACATTTCATCAATGCTTGTCAATCAACTTTCAATTGTAATGTTTGCCAAGGACGTCATCACACTCTTCTACACCGAGACAACAAGAGTGCGCCTTCTTAAGGAAATCAGTCACCGTCTACTCCGACATCTTCACCCATTGCGGCCTCATCGCCAAGCTAATCTACTCAACCATCGTCGAGCGTATCTACTTGTACCGTAAATGCTACCATTCCTGTATCTCGTTCAATAATCTTTGCTACTGCAAGATTATTCGTCACGGTCAATCTAAGGAAAAGTGCAGATCGAGCTATTATCGATCCATGCTCGGAAGCATCGTTCATTTCCGAAAGTCTTGCACAACGATTACGACTGCCTCGACTGTCGGTGTTTGTACCTGTTACTGGCGTCGGTGCTGCTCCTAGTTGCAGTGTCAGGTCATCAGCAGCTGTTTCTTTCACATCTCGACTTAATGATGGAAAGCAATGGGAAATCCAAGCACTTATTCTGCCTAAGATACAGAATATATTCCACCTCAAATCGTCAACTCTACGCTTTCGTTTATGGATGACTTATGCCTCGTAGATCCTTACATCGAATCTGAAGATTGAATCGACATGATCTTAGGAGCCGATGTATACGCTCAACTCATTGAAGATGGTTTACGCAAAAGTTCAGACGGTCTGTTAATCGCCCAGTCTACAAGTTTAGGTTGGATCTTAACTTGGTCTATAACTACAACGTCTGAAGATGAAAAACCGCAGATTTCAAGTCTACAATGTATCCTCGATAAGAATCTCTGATCAATTGTCGAACGATTTTGGCAACAAGAAGAGATAATCAAGAGAAGCAGCGTCGGATTAAAGGGGGGACTAAGGGAGGCTATAGCCCCGGGCCTCAAGGTTTAAGGGGCCTCGTCATCTCACCCTTATCAATGAATAAAGCATTTTTTTAATTTATTAAATGTATTTTAAAAGAAAAAAATAAATTATTTGCTAAATATATTTATTACTGAGATAATTAGGAAAAAAGCAAAATTTTTTTATAAGATTCATTGTGTCCATCAGCGAGAACATGAACAAATAGAAAAAGTATTTTTTCTTGTTTGCTTTAAATGAAAATTCAAAAAGCTATAGCGGTTAAAGTTTAGGCGATTTTTCATATATATAGATATACTACAAGGGTAAATGACGTCACTCTTTGAATTTTGATTTAATTGAAAAAAGAAAAAATACGTGCCTTTTACATTTTTTCATATTCTATCCGACGGCATAATACAAAAATTTAACTTTTTTTTGCTAATTAGACTATAAAAAATTAAAATATTTTTCTATTTTACTTTAATTATTTTTGTACGAAGAATTGCTATAATGCTATGTATATTTAAATGTTTGTTTTAAGAAATATATTTATATTCGAATATACTTACAGTAACTTCTGTTACATAAAGAAGCTTTTAACCCTTAGAGGGCCGGTATGACGCCATATGGTGTCATGCTCCAACACGCCGACATTTGACCTTAGTTAGGTCATAACTTGGGGACCCAAACCCCCTTTTCTATGGAGAAATCAAGCTTTTCTAAAATCTCAAATGCCGGCCCTTTAAGGGTTAAGAAGATATGTAAATTACAATTATTTGAATTAATAATACTAATTTATTACTCAAATAAAATTCATAAAATTAATTTTCAACTTATAAAAATATCATGTTTATGTTATTTAGTGTTATGGGACAAACAATTGCCACGACACTCGTGCCAATCCACCTGACACTTCACATTCACGAATACCGCCGAAACAGCATTGCGATCCCACCATACAGAAAAGCGCAAGTCGAAGCGGGCAGACCACTGGCCTCTTGGGACTTGCACTTTAGACTCAACGCGGGCGAGAACTCTCTCTCTCTCTCTCTCTCTCATTGTCATTATTGTTGAATAAACGAGCATTAACTAACTATTATTGTCTATTCACTCGGGATAGTAATCCACGTAACAGATTTTGGTGTCAGAAGTGGTTGCGTTTATAGATTATAGGTATTATTATTAATAGAACTATTTTTTTTCCTACACAAAACAGAGAGATTGAATATCATTTGTTTTACTTCTTTATTTATTTAACTCGTCACTGAACTTTCGTTGATTTCCGCGATTTATTATTAATAATTATCAAAAAGTGCGTAAAGTGAATTACTGACAACCAAAGAAGGACAAGAAGGACAGGAAGGTCAGGAAGGAAGCCATGAAAACCATTCAACTTATCATCCTCTCTATCGGCACTGTTTTACAGTAAATATTTTACTTATATTTTATTTATCATATTGTAACTACGCCCATCGAAATCATCGCGCCGGGAAAATATTTACATAATTTCAAAATTTATATTCGTTTCTCAATTTTATATAAAATTTATGTAAATTATACCTATTATTTTATTAAACCCAACTACACGAAATACACACTTGTTTTATTTTTCTTGAAATCAATTTGTACTGTAAAAATGATAGCCAAATTTGTTAGAATATTGCAACGTCGTTTTCGAATATTTTCACTCAAAGCAAGAACGATAAGGAGTTTGATAAAACACCACAAAAAGGATCAATTAAAAAACATCGAGGACGATCATTGTCACCAATTTCGTCACACCCCAGCGATAACAGTATGTTCGAGGACTTTGAAACCACGCGCGCCCTTGAACCGACGGTGGATTCACTTCTAAGGCTTTTAGGTCGGAGGTAGGCTCAAGGTTTTAATCTGGGTTTACCTATTTCTATTTAACAAAGGGAATTCCATAAAAGTACTAATAATAATTTTGAAAACGCACCGACCCTTTTTGCCACAAAATTGTTATACTACACCCCAAATAATTAATACGCAACCTTACTTGACAAGCTTCTGCCTCGCGCTCCCGGGATCATGGGTTCGCGCCTCGATACCTTCGTTGATTGTTTTATTCCTTATATTCAATTCGTACCCCGTTACAAGTTAGAATCGCAAAAATTACGATAATTGTAATAATTACAACAATAGATATACCCATCGATACGATTTTAGAGATTCGAATCGACAAAATTATTATGACCGTAAAGTTAAAAAAAAAAGCGAAAATAATTACGAATCAGAAAATAAATATTCTGAATATAGTCAACTTAAAAGCGAGACTCAGTGCACAAACACTGAACAAGAGAAGGTAGCTCCGATTACAAGGAAAGTTGAAGAATTGAAGCATTTAAACTCACAAGATGCTCGACGTTGTCCTCAGGTGACGGGTAATCAACCGCAACAATGAGTATTGCAAAATCTATAAGTATAAAATTTGCACATACTTGGCGTAAACCGCCGATAGTGACTTTGCAAAGAGAGAATTAAAAAATAAAAAGGCCAATTTTGATTAAAAGCGATAGCGCAAACGAAAATGAATCTGCAGTAGATTACGGTTTACAGTTCAAAGCTGTCTACATATTCGACTCTTAACAATCTTTGAGAGTGATACGAATTAGACGCAAACGAATGCATCTCTCCAGAAAACGGAGCAGATCGCGATGCATTACAGCATTTATATTCTGTCTTCTTCCCCCGCAGCAAGTTAAGGGCGAACGCCCAGCGTCCCTTCGCGAGGCCATTACAATCGGAACTGATTTGAGTCTAATCAGCGCCGCCGCGCAAATCATCGAAATTGTATTACCCACCAAATTTTTCATCTAATGTAAGAAAAAGTGAAATTCATATTATATATACAAGGCAAATAAATACAGGGCCGAGACGCGGAGGGTTATATCGCACGATTAACCTAGTACTCTTCAAATGAAAAATGATTATCAGACTTGTCTACGCAGTACGGAAACGGCGGTATAGCAGATGACATAACTTTGCGATTAAAAGCGATAGCGCAAAACGAAAATGAATCTGCAGTAGATTACGGTTTACGAGTTCAAAGCTGTCTACATATTCGACTCTTAACAATCTTTGAGAGTGATACAGAATTAGACGCAAACGAATGCATCTCCAGAAAACGGAGCAGATCGCGATGCATTACAGCAATTTATATTCGGTCTTCTTCCCCCGCAGCAAGTTAAGGGCGAAACGCCCAGCGTCCTTATCAGCGCCCCGCCGCGCAAATCATCGAAATTGTAATTACCCACCAAATTTTTCATCTAATGTAAGAAAATTAAATGTTCAAGATAATTATAACTTGCGCATCGAAACGAGGAGCAGTAAATGCGAATATTGCGACCGAGAAAATTATTCAACAGAAAAATGTTTTCCTCTAAACAATGACGTAAAAATTCACAAAAAGTCGGCGAATGTAGGTCCCTGGATTATCGACGACGATCGTCGATAGGACCAAGTCGACTAGCCGGGATAATTGCGAATGGTAGCGCAGTGGTGAGGCTTCTGCGAAATTCGAATCGACAAAATTATTATAAATGTATTAGTTCAAAAAAAAGCGAAAATAATTACGAAGCAGAAAATAAATATTTCGAATATGGTCGACTTAAAAGCGAGACTCAGTGCACTAATACTGAACAAGAGAAGGTAGCTCCGATTACAAGCAAAGTCGATGAATTGAAGCATTTAAACTCAGAGGATGCTCGACGCTGTCCTCAGGTGTCGGGTAATCAACCGTAACAATGAGTATTGCAAAATCTATAAGTATAAAATTCGCACATACTGGGCGTAAACCGCCGATAGTGACCTTGCAAAGAGCAGAATTAAGAAAGAAAAAGGCCAATTTTTATGTTGATACGGGAGCAGAGTTCTTATATAAGTGCTATTGATTTAAAAAATGACTTTTATCAAATCCCTATGGATCCAGAAGACGCACATAAGACGGCCTTTTTAGGATTAAATGGACTATATCAGTACAAAAGGATGGCTATGGGGTTAAAAGACGCTCCAATCACCTTTAGCAGAGCGATGGAACTCGCTATATCCGGATTAAGAGGAAAAGAGTTAGAAGTATATTTAGACAATATAATGATTTTTGCACAGAATTTGACGGAACATGGTATTAGATACCGAAGGCTTATACAAAGGTTAGCGGCAGCAAATCTCATCATCGAGCCGAAAAAATGTCAATTTTTGACAAGCTCGAGTATTAGGACATATTGTTGGAAGTGGAACAATTAAAACTGACCCGGAAAAACTAAGAGCCGTTAGAGAATACCCTATGCCTACCAATGCAAAAAAAGTGAACCAACTACTTGGCTTCGTAGGATACTACAGGAAATTTATAAACAATTTTGCAAAAATTGCTGATCCGCCTTATAAACTTTAACGCAAAACGCAAAAAATTCAAGTGGGAAAAAGAGCATACAGTAGCATTTATAAAACTTAAAGAAGCACTTCGCAGGGAACCAGTATTAATTGCTCCTGATTTATCCAAACCCTTTATTATAACTACGGATGCTTCCGACTACGCAATAAGTGCAATACTTAGGCAAGGGAAAATTGGACAAGATCACCTGTATGCTTATGCATCTAGATGTTTAAAAGGAAGTGAATTGCGGTACCCTACGTACGATAAGGAATTACTCGCTGTCGTTTTTGCAAAAGATCAATTTCAATATTATATTTGGGGTCGTAAATTTACTTTAGTGACTGACCATGAACCTTTTAAACATTGCCATTTGTCAGCAAAACCCAATATACGATTCAATAGGCTAAAAGCAGCACTTCGCAGTTATTGCTTCGATGTAAGTCACCGCCCGGGAATAAAGAATTGTACTGCTGATGCATTGTCTCGTAATCCGATGATCAACAAAGGCTACGAAAATCCAGAGCTGCCACGTATCGAAAGGTACAAATTAGCTGATCGACAAGAAAAAGAAAATGACACCGAAGAAAATGACACTCCACCAGCTCGATTATTGCTGATCCGTGCTTACAAAAAATCGAAAATTCAAGGAAACAAAGTGACAGCTAAAATTTGTGACGATAGGCCCGAGAATTTGCCAAATCCAAAACGTAAGATGACACATCATGAAGATTCGCTGGACATAATGTATTTAAAAAACGAAATATTAGCCGTTCGAAATAAGGAAAACAATTTTTATGTCTGTAGAACCGAAGAAAATGTCAAAGAATTCGACGAATTTATCCGTGTTCGTTGGCTCAGTTAGGAAGACGTTAACATATTTATTCCATTTAGATTACGAGGATGAAATTGACTATTGTTGTATCCTAACAAACGTTCATTTAACTAAAAATGATAACGTTTATAAACTAGAAAGTGAGAAACTTAAAGGAATATTAACAATTTTAGAAGAATCAGTACAAGCAGAAAATAAAAAATATAAAAATCAGTCAACGATATAAAAAGATAAACATCGCCCGATCATAAAAACAATTATTAACATTCCCAAAAATCAAGAAATTATGTTCAATAAATACAAATTGTTTGAAAAAGTAAATGCTTCAAGCACGCGTGTAAATAATTTGAAAAACTCTCATAGGACAATTAAAACTATTCTCCGACCGCAGTCATTAAATAGAAACTATCCTACCTTTCCACATACACAAAGTAAATATAAATAATTCATTGTTACAAAAAACGTTTTCAGATTTTCCAAAAACTTTAAACGCTAAATTCGTAGTAGATGTAAAAGAGCAAAAAATAAGAGATAAACCCGCAGTTCAAATAAATATTTGGGAAATTAAGAAGGATGAAAATAACAAATTAATTGATGAAAATAATAAAACACCGCAACCGTATGGTGATCAATTGAATTTTAATACCAACAATTATTACAAACTTTTACCGGATTGTACAGAGGTTCTAAGCATGCACCTCTCATCTGATAGCGATAAAAATATGCAAAATAATGAAGATAATAGAAGCGACGTGACAAGCAATATCAGTTTAGCCAACAGCAGTAATAATCCAGAAATATCATGCAATGAAACGACAAAATTAAATAAATTCTTCGAAGAAGGCCGAAAAGCTCCGAAAACAACAGAAAATTTCGAAAATTTTTTTATTTATACACCGAAACCAATAAGTGCATCGAACCGTGTAAGGAATTATATCTTGTGACGTGGTATGCGCGTACCCGTAGTAATCAATTAATTTAAATAATTAATAATAACCGTTAGACCGCGTTGCCCAATACCGCGTACACAATTAATTTATCTTGCGAAGATGCTCGCTGTCGCCAGGAACACGAGTTCGCCGGAACGCACGGTGTGGAGGATTAGGGCGATCCTCTTTGTTTCGACACCATTTAGTTTAAATTAAATAAATGTCGGCGGGAGTGGGGAGAAATAATAAACATTCGAGGTAAAATAGAAAAAAGCCATTTATTTAAGCTAATTTTCAAAATGGCCATCCAGGCCTCGTGCCGCGACAATATAGTTTCGCGCGGGCGGATATATCGGGAGTCAACCGGATCAAGTTCCTCGACTGCGGTTGACTATATCCAACATCCGCTGTTCGGGTACCGGCGTACCCAAACACACTCCTTGGGGATGTTCCAACCGATCCTCGGCGAGTGGTATCAGTCGCGTACGACCCCGTCCTTTAACACACACACACACACACACACAAATGAACGCACGGACGTCCACCCGGATCTCCGCAGACCTCAATGCAGAAGGGGGTGGGGCGCACTCTCGCCACTCACGAGCAGCACGCGATAACAATAATCCGTCCCGATGTCTCGTAGCTAAACTAAGGCCACCGCGACAAAAGCCGCCGAGGACACTTTTAGAAAATGAAGAGCCTTCTCTTTTTTTATGTTTGAAAATATTGAAGGATCACCCATTTAGATACAAAGAAAATTTTGTTTTTTTATGACAATTGATTGCTTTTTAAATACAGAAATAATTGAATTCCTCATTGAACGTGGAAATACTAACCCACAACAATTATTAAGTAAAGAAAATTCATTTAACGAAATAAATTTGTCTTTAATTAAGGATATCTCGATTTTATGTATATTAATAAAAAACCCATATCGATGATAAGTCTATGAAAACCAATATTGTAAAAATAATAAAATCTCTTCGAAACTTAGTTATTAATAAAAACATCAAACCTTTGGGAATAAAACGTGATTTAGCCATACTGAGCCTCTCAGAACGGACTTATTTCATCGAAAAATTTAACGAAATATTTTCTGAATTACCCGTAATAACAGTATTTTACCAAAATAATTTACCGGTACCACCAACGGAAAGCAGGTATAAACTTATTCAAGAATATCACGAATCCGCTATAGGAGGACACCGAGGAATTAATAAAACGTTCAGCAAAATCGCCAGCAACTATTATTGGAGGTATATGAGGGCAGACGTGTGACAATTTGTATTGTGTTGCATAGGTTGTCAAACAAAAAAATTATTTAGGGTTCAAGCAAGACTACCCCTAGTTATAACAGACCCACCGAAATTTGCATTCGAAAAATGCTCTGTGGATTTTTACGGGCCTTTGCAAGAAACAGAAGAAGGTAATAAATATATTTTGTCAATACAAGATTGGCTAACAAAATATAGTATTTTAATTTCAGTAAAATTTGCGAATACACAGGAAATTGCGAAAGCTTTGACAGAAAAAGTAATTTGTTATTTTGGTCCGACAGTAGCTTTGCTATCAGATCAAGGTACACATTTCCAAAATAACCTGTTAAGGGAATTCGCAAAAATTTTTAAAATCGACAAATACTGCTCAATTGCTTTTCACCCGCAAAGTTGTGGCAGCATAGAGAGAGCCAATCATGTAATCTCCGAATATATTAAACAATATGTCGATAACAAAACAGAATGGGACAAATATATATTTGCCCGTTGCCAACACGCATATAATTGCACTGAGCACGAGGCTACAGGATACACGCCGGATGAACTAGTTTTTGGTAAGAAAGCTCGAACTCCATTAAACTTTCCAAGTCGCGAAAAAGTACTAACTTACGGAGAATATTTCAATGATTTATCTGAAAATTTGAGTCAATTACAGACTTTAGCTGCCATGAACTTAGAGCAGGATAAGTATCTTTCCAAATACTATTATGATGGACGTTTAAACACGAAACATTTTCGTGAAGGAGAAATGGTTTACGTACTAAAAAATCCGCAAAAAGGTAAATTTGACGTTGAATATGAGGGTGAATATGAAATTACCGGAATTAACTATAAAAATCATAATGTAAAAATCCAACGTGGTGACAAAATAAAAATTGTACATATGAATGAAATTAAAAGAGCCTGTCAGCTTAAAGCACCACCTCCATCCATTATAAAATAACTAAAGTTAATAATAAATTAATTATAATTACCTAATGAAGTTCCGTTTTTTAAAAAATCAAGCGCGAAAATGAGCGGGAAGCAGTTTGGCGGGCTGAGATGGAGTATAAGTTAGGCGGGCGTGCAAGAGAGGGCGCATCTGGCTTGCAGTCGTGGCAAGGATTGGCGCGGAGTTTGGCGAGCGAATCGAGTCGGGCAAGCAACGCGTCAGCGGGAAGCAACCAGACCGGCGTGAGCGGATTTAGTCGTTTGAGTAGGTTAAGTTTTTCAGATAGGGACTAATTCAGATGAAAAAAATGCTAGCGGAGAAAGAAAAAAGAGCAAACCAAAATGTGATAGCGATTAAAGGTTTGGATATAAATCAGAACAGTGAAACGGTAAAAGTAACGGTAGTTAAATTTTTAAAAGAAAAGCTAAATGTAGATATCGATATCGATCAAAACAGCGTGAGAATTAAAGGAAAAGTAATAGTAATTAAACTAGAGAACGCGGAGGACAAAGAGTTGATTATGCGCAATAAGAATAAATTAGTAGGGACTAAAATATATATTGAGCATTACAGAAGCTATGAGGAAAGAAAAAGACAGGAAGAAATGACTGCGTGGGTTAGGGAAAAAAGGGAGAGAGGTATCCAGCTTAAAATAGGGTTCGATAAAATATTTTATAAAAGTACATGGTTTAGGTGGGAGGACATGGAACAATTAGTACATAGAATAGAATTAGACGGGAAGAACCAAAGCGTAGAAAGGTTAGAAACTATAAATAGAGAGGGGGAAACGAACAGTAGCGAGACAAACGAGGGGAATCAACAAAAAAATTTTCAATAGTGCAGAAATGGAGTTTAAGGGATAATTCAGGAGAAAATTACGAGGAGGGAAATGTGAGAAAATTCATATTTTGGAATGTAGCGGGAATATGGAACAAAGAAAGAGATTTTTGGGTTTATATTGAAAAAGCAGATTTATAAGTTTATCAGAAACATGGGTGGAAGAAAAAGACGCAAATAATTTAAAACAGAAATTATCAGATAAGTTTGAATGGTGCGTGGTATCAGCGGTAAAGGAACATAAAAAAGGTAGAGCGAAAGGAGGTTTTATAATAGGGGTTAAAAAAGATTTAGTGTTTGATAAAAATAAAATAGGAATCATGTGTGAAAGGGGTCTTATAAAATCGGTAATAAAAGAAAGGGGAAAGGAAATAACAGTATGGTCAGTTTATAATACAGGTAATAGTGAAAGGATCTGGGAAAAACTGGATGAGGAAGACTATATAGATGAGGAGGAAATAATTATTGGAGGTGACTTTAATATACGGATAGGAGAGGAGGGAATAAATTATAATCTGGGTCAAGAATTAGGGGTAAATAAAAGAGTTAGTAAAGACAAAACTATTAGTAATGGGGGTAAAAAATGGTAGATTTCATTGAAAATAAAGGATGGGTAATACTAAATGGCAGAACACAGGGGGATATGGAGGGAGAATTTACGTTTATAGGAAACAGAGGTAGCTCAGTAATAGATTATATTATAGTAAATGAAAAAATGTGGGATCGGATAGTTAAGTACGTGATAGAGGAGAGGGTGGACTCGGACCATGTCCCTGTATGCGCAATGGTGTCAATGGATAAAAGGAACAGAAATAATAAAGAAGAAAGAGAAAAAGGAAAAAAGCAAGAAGGACCAAAAAAAAGGAAATAATAACATGGAGCGAAGAAGACATAGCAGAATTTAAAGAAATAACCGCAAATATAGATGGAGAGATTAAGGATGGTGATACGGCTCAAATATCTTGGGAAGAAATAAAAAAGATAGTTTGGAATTCGGTTAAAAAAAAAGAAATCAAAATAAAAAAATGGAAAATAGGTATGAAGAGATGGTGGGACAGAAGCTGTGCCAGAAAAAAGAGAGAGGTAAACAGAGCGTTAATACAGTGGAAAAGTGGTCGGAGTGATAAAGACTTTTATATAAAGAAAAGAAAAGAGTGGAGAAAGCACTGCCTGGAAAAAGAAAAACAATTTAAAGAAATGGAGGATGCAGAGTTAAGAGGCATAAAAAGAGAAAACGACGTATGGAAGTTTTTGAATAGATTCAGGAAAAGAAAAGAAATAATAGATAATAACTTAAAAGAAGAAGACTGGATCAATCATTTTAAAACATTACTACAAGGAACCGAAGAAAAACAAGTAGGAGAAAAAAGGGAAAAAGTAGAAGGACTAACGGAGGAAGAAAAAATGACTGGTATAGAAATAAAACGAGCATGGAGGATATTAAAAAAGAAAAAAGCTGCGGGCTTCGATGAAATCCCAAATGAAGTATGGTTGTATGGAGGAGAGGATCTGATTACAAGAATGACATGCGTGCTAGGAAAAATTTGGGATGGAGATGACATGCCAGAAGAATGGAAAACAGCAGTTATTGTACCACTGTATAAAAAAGGGGATCCTAATATAGCGAAAAATTACAGAGGAATTTCACTATTAACAACGGCGTATAAACTTTATACAGAGGTGATAAGAGGTAGGCTACAAAAAGAGATTAAGGATAAGAACCTGCTACCAGAAGGACAAGCAGGTTTTAGGAAAGAAAGATCTACACTGGACAATATATATATTTTAAACCATTTAATACAGAGGTCGTAACTAAGCAAACAAAAAATATATTCAATGTTTATAGATTTAAAGGCAGCATTCGATACAGTGGATAGGAGTTTACTATGGGAGATCATGGAAAAACAAAATATTAGTAAATACTTGATTGAAAGGTTAAAAGGAATCTATGAAGAAACCAAAGTTAAAATTAGGATGAAAGAAGGAACCTCAAAAGAATTCTGGATCACCATGGGGCTAAGGCAGGGGTGTGTTCTGAGTCCGCTTCTCTTTTGTCTGTACATTGAGGGTTTAGAAAAGGAATTTAAGGACAGGAATATAGGAGGAATAAGGATAGGGAGCAATAGAATTTCGTCTTTAGCATACGCGGATGACATTGTCTTATTAGCTGAGAACCGAGAGGCACTTCTTGATATGTGTGATACGTTAAAAAAGTTTCTAAAAAATAGAAAGCTTATTCTAAGCACAGAAAAAACAAAAATTCTAGTATTTAATAAAGGTAGGAACTCCAAAAAAGATAAATGGTTATGGGAGAATAAGGAAATAGAAGAAGTGAGGCAATTTAAATATTTAGGTTTTACATTTAATAAAGAGGGTAACTATAAGGATCACATTAATGAATTAAAAAAAAAAGGAATAACGGCAGCAAAAAAAACTTGGGGACTGGATGAAAAATACTGTAATGGGGATTTTAAAAGAAGAATAAAATTATTTCAATATCTAGTAAGAAGTGTAATGGAATATGGGGTCGAAATATGGGGATGGCAAGAAAAAAAAGAGCTGGAAAAAATAAAAACCGATTATATTAGGTGGACTTTAAAACTAGACATATGGACACCAAAATATATAACTTACAAAGAAACGGTGACAAATAAATTAGCGTTACACTGGGGGTCAAGAGCTGTTAGATTTGAACAAAAAATAGGGAAACTAAGTAATGACAGATTGATAAAAATATACTGGATAGAGGGACAAAGAGAAAATTTGGAAACATTATTTAACATGGAAAGGAAAAAATACTACAATTCATTAGGTTTTAGCTTAGAATATATTAGGGACAAAATCGAACAAAATATAGAGATTGAGGTAGAAACGTATGGGAGGAGCTTAGATATTGAAAAACAGAGGATAAATGAAAAAATTAATAATTCTAAATACAATGTTAGATATAAGGAAATAGTCTGTGATAATTTACCATTGTACCTGAAAAAGGGAATAAGCGGAAGAAATAACTTTGTAATCGCGAGACTTAGGTGCGGAAATTTAGAAAATATAAATAAATACTGGTTAGGAGAAAAAGAAAAATTATGCGTATTATGCGAGGAAGATTGGGGAAATATAGACCATTATATGGAAGAGTGCGAAAAAACAGTTCAGTGGACTGAAAACCTTTCAGGAGAAAGATATGAAAGATTAAAAAAGCTGTATGAAGGGAAATGCGATTTAGAAATTGTAAAAGCGATAGAGAAGATCTCGATGGCGATCAAAGAAAAAATGTAGAAAAGTTATTAATGTATGCGAAATAAGAACGGCTGTGTGTAAATAAAGGATGAATGCAGGGTGAAAGAATGTAAAAAAATGAATGTAATAGTAAAGTAGAATTATAAATTGATGTATAAAGAAGAAAAAAGAAAAAAAAGAAAAAAAAAAGATAGAAAAAAAGTAATGAGGTTAGAAAAATACAAAGTAGGAAAGAAAGAAAATACTTGTAATAAAAATAAGAAAATTTAAATATAAATTCAAAATTAACCGACGCGGTGGCGGAGTGGCGGAGACGCACCTCGGCCGATCACGAAAGTTAAGCAGCACTGAGTGCGGGTCGTACTTGGATGGGTGACACCATTCTTGTGCGGCTTTCGGGATCGGTTAGGTGTTTCCCACACTTCACAACGTGAGCGGGAGGTGTGAAACATTCGGTTTCGGTGTCAAGGCCTACGCAATGTGACTTTGACACCCAAAAAGAATGTTTCGAATACACCGGCCATCTCGGGTGAGGTTTTCCCTGCTTCACAGGTTTCCCTCATCCACGGGCATAACCCCGGGCGAATGCGAGATGGTGGGGTTCTTAAGAGAGGGATAAAGCACCCACACATAGGTGGTAGGTGGACACCGTTAAAGTCCCCCAGGGGATAAACGGTAGGAAGTGCCAGGAATAAAGAGGGCACAAAATCAAGAATAAAAAAAAAAAATATATAAAATCAAAATTTTAATATTAATCAGGGGATGTTCTATTGTTCTGTAGCAAATATATGAAAAGTAAATTATATAATAAAAATGATACAAAATAAGACGAAATGATAATGTAAAATAGGAAAAGAGAAGTGTGAAACGTATGGAAAAGTATGAGTGTGCGAACATGTAATCTAGCCAATGTCCATTTCTGGGCCAATAAGGCCGAAATAAAGTTTTAATATATATATATATATATATATATATATATATATATATATATATATATATATATATATGATAAATTATGCTACTTAATATGGGATTCAAAACTATTAACTTAAACGGTTACAAAAAGTAACAAAAACTAAACGTGCAGTTGAAAATCATTCGCCGTCTTCTTCCCTTAAGTACAATCTCAATCACATTCAATTTATAATATAATAATAGTATACAATAAAACTTTATGTATTGCAGGATGGCGGGATTGCTTTGACTAAAGAATGTAGAATTTTAAAGATTAAAAAAAATAAAAAAAAAAAGAACAAAATGCCGTTTACTCAGCCAAGAATTTATTTTTATAAAAGTTAAAAATAATAAATAAAATGGCGATTACTCAGTCAAAAATTAAAAAAAAACTTTATGTATTTAATAATTTTTAAATTTTCTAAAAAAAATATAATTAATGAATTTACAATTAATCAGTCAAAATAAAGATATAGTGGTAAAGGATAGAGGTAACTAACAATTTCTGGATTCAAGAACAATAAGATATAATAACAGTAACATAATAAATTAATTTAGAAATATTTCTTGAATCCATTGGTCTTGAAGATTATTCTTTTCTCGAAATGCGTATCTATTAGTCTATTTAATTTGGGCAAATTTAATAATGTTGCATAGGAAAAGAGCCTTTCTACAGGTATTGAAGATGGCAGCGGAGTGTTACATTTCAAAAATAATTTTTTAACTAGTGGGAAATCATTAAGTTTTGTGCGATTCATTCATTACTCATTTACGCTTGCTTGTTGGAAGAAAATCGAACTTTTCGGTATATATTTATGATAAAAGTTTATTTTTCCGAGAAATTGTCGCATGTTTTTCTGTGTTTTCGGCTTAGGAAAATTTTCTATTGAGATTGAATTATCTTTCATTGGTTTTACCGCATTGTATCCTATTATGTGTCCGAGATCTCTTACAGATTCTCTCTTACAATCTAAATCCTTTTTTTACAATTGTTCTTAGTATTTTTTCTATGTATTTAATATGTTCTTCAAAGGGTTCTGAAAAGATATCATTTATGTAATTCTCTGAAAATTTCTTTAGTTCGTGTTTCCTTAGGTATTAGACAAAATTCTTTAAAAGATGGTCGGGGATGTTTTTAAGCCGAACGGTAAGCATGTTCATTGGAAATGTCCTTCTTATGTCACAAGTCCTGTTTTCTGTCTATCTTCGATGCATAGTGGTATTGACCAGCAAGTAGAGTTTATGTCTAACGTTGTAAAATATTTACAGTTTCTTGCTTTCAATATGAGGTCATTTATTAATGGAAATGGCTGAGCCTGTGGTATAATTATTTTGTTTAGATCACGAAAATCTATACATAATCTTGATCTTTTGTTCTCGTCTCTTTTGAGTGCAAGAGTTACTGGTGCTGTAAATGGGTTATATGATTCTTCTTTTAGTTTATATTCTAGTAATTTTGGCTCTTGGTCTTCTATTTCTTTTTTATCTACTATGGTGCATCTATAGAGTCTTTTGCAATAATATTTTTCAACCTGTAGATCTATTCGTGCTTCATAATTCTTAACAGTTCCTACATCGTATTTACTTTTTGCAAATACTGTGTTGTATCTTTCTGTTAAATTTTCTATTTTTGTTTTCTTTATATCATCTTGATGATCCATATTTGTTTTGAACTCATCTTCATTGACGTATTCATTAAAATTCACTTTAATATACCTAATCTCACTATAACTTACTTCATTTTCTATCTGTATTCCTTTCTTCTAGGATATTTCTAAATTTTACCTTGGGTCAGTTTAACCTTTAGACTGCCGGCATGGCTCATATATGGGACAGTAATAAAATTATAGCTTTAATAATGGATATAGATATTCTGATGCATTTTGCTCAATAAGTAGGCTCTCTGATCTCTAAAGTATACAGCTGAAACTATTTTCAGATCGAGGTATTCAAACAACCCGTAATTTCTTACACATTGTACACAAACTTGTCGATTATTTCAGTCTTCGAGAACGTTCGCTAAAAAAAATCACCCCCTCGCTAGGGGTAGTTTTGGCACCTCCATAGGTTGAATTTTCGAAATTTCACCCTCTCGCTAAGGGTAGTTGAGATGCTTACAGTTTTATTGATAACTAAAGGAGTATTTTTGGGGTCTTATTACATTGTAATATCAAGAAAATTCTGTTAAAAATGAATATATAGTAATTTAAAAAAATTTTAAATTTTTAACATTCATATATGAGCTACCTGTGACCTTGACAACTACTCTAGAGATATGAGGTGTTTTTATGTATAAATTTTGCACATCAAAAATATCAATTTATAAGGCAAAAATACCGGCAGTCTAAAGGTTAAATTTCTTTATTATGTCCAAACTAATAATAAAATCCTCAAAATCCTCTTTTTCTCAATCTTTTTCTCATCTACATATTCTTCTATTTAAAAAATTTTTACTTTTAGTGTTATCAAACCATTTAGTGTTACTACACCATTGGCGGTTTTTAAATAGAATATTACGATACAAGTGTGCGAAACAGGCGATTCACGCACGAGTCGCATTTGCCGCCCGAGCGAAGCGAGGGTGGCAAACTGACGAGTGCTTAAATCGCCTGAGCACACGAGTATCGTATACTATTTTTTGAAACTAAGTGTGAGAAATGTCGTTATTGTTTAGAGTGATAACTAGGTTTATTTATATTATGGGAATTTAAATAATATACAACATCTCAGAATTGATAACAATTATATTTGAATTTTTTTCATACAATATTAAATATAACGTAGAAATGTAATTAGGATCTGTAATAATAATAATAATAATAATAATAATAATAATAACCTGAAAAAAAATGAAATATAAGTTTTGGAATTCGTTATATTAATCAAATTGGAATGTGGAAGCTTGGCGGTCAGTAGAAACGAGGGGTAGGGCGGCGGGGTGGGATGTTGGGGCGCGGGGGGTTGGGGGCGGAGCCCCCCTTATAAAAATACATATGAAACTTCATAAAATGATTAAAGATAAAAGAATTGTATATCGAAAGCATTAAATTTTGGAAATAAATTTGTTTTTATATTTCTTAAAATTTTACATGAATTAATTTTAATTATTTTCCAGTTGTTTTGTTTTTATTTTTAGTTTTTTTTAATTGATTAAGATTAAATACAAAATAATTAAGAAATCTGCGCATGCGCGAATTTCGCACACTAGTGCATGAAAGTGGTATTTCGCACACGCTGCGCAGGCATTCAAAATGGCATTTCGCACACAGTGTTTCAAAAAATATTTTATTTATATCTTGTGTTTTTTTATTAGTTTTAATTAGTTTTGAATTTATTGAGGCAACTTGAAAACTTGAATCATATGTTCTGTTTTCTTCCAATTTTCCTTCTAATGATGTTTTTATTTTGATCAATGGTGTGACTATTCGTTTTTTGGTCTGTATTCAAATCTACTTCTAATATTGCATTATTACTACTTATTCTAGATTCATTCTCTTCTTTCTTTTTAAACCAACATGAATCATCTTGGTGGTATTTGCCCCCTTTGTTTAGTTTTTACAAATCTTACATGGTTTCTTTTCCTCATATTTTTTTTGCTAAATTTTCGCATTTCCTGATTTCATGTACTAGTCCAGTTGTATTTTCACATTTTTCTTTATCTATCTTGTTTCTTATGAATTCTCGTAATCCTGCTGCTATAAGTATTACTAGAGTTTGTGTACTAATGTCCTTGTCTATATCTAGTAACAATTTTTCTTTTCTTATAGTATATTCTAATACTGATCCTTCACTGTATTTGTGTGTTATAGCGCACCATCTTTTCTCAGAGAATGTGTCTAAAAATTTTCCTTTCCATTCAGTCCATTCAGATTCCAGTGTCAACGTTGTTAAAGTTGCGGAATGCCAATCTAAACGTGTTTTATCTAAAAATAATCTTAATATTTCAATTTTGTTTATATCTTTTATAATTTCAAATCTTCTACATTCATTATCAAAGGTTTCAAGCCATTGCTTTACGTTTGAATGACATGTCAGTCTCTCAATCATAAACTTTTCTGTTATTTCTTTTAAATTTATTTGGTTTTCTTTTTTTTCTGTAGGTACTTTTACTTTATTTTCCTCTCATACCTGTTCTAAATATGTATCTTTTAATATTATGTTTCCTTCCTCATCCAAGTATGTGCACGGAAAATATTCTGGCATATTACAAGCACTAGATTTTGTGTTAATAGATTTCTATAGTGACAAGGAATGACATTAAAACTAATTTAGCATAATATTTTAATATACTAAGTATAGATTTTATCCCAATAATGTTAATGCTATTGAAAAAGCCAATCTGAGCCATATACCTTCTCTCCTTAGTGCGATCTTTAGACTTGGTAGGCGTAGAATAAAGCTATTGAGTAGTAAGGAAACACAGGTACTTGCGCTGGGGCAAAATCGTCCCCACAACAGCGAGTTTTGTATAAGAGAGAAGAGGTGGGGAGAAAGCAATGCGTAAGCAATTGTTTATCCTCACCTCTTCTTCGGTGTACATAACGCGCTGCTTTGGGAACAATTTGGCCCCACGAGCGGGGACGATTATATTCCACGATTACTAAATGAATGTGTTTCGCTAACACAAGATCATATTTTTCTTTGAGCGATTACACATTTACAGCAGTTACTTTTGGTTATTAATTTTGCTACATTAAAAAATAATATTTTCTTATGATAAGATTTATTTATGGCTGCTTTATTTGAGGTGTATGGAATATCCCACAATTTTTTCCGTGGGTCTATTATCTTATCTTTAATTGTTACCCAGACTGTTCTTTCTTGGCCTCTTTGAATGAGACTTTTCATACACATCATGTCCAGTGGTAGTGTGTGTTTGGCGTTTTCATCTGCTCTGATTGAGGTTATGGCGATCATGTTTGTTATTTTATCCTCTGGTGATACTATAACTTTGAATGTAAATTGTAATCTGCACTCCATTATAAACAAAATTTTCGTTTTATAATGTTGATATTATTTATCCTAAGTTAGGGATAAAATTCAAACCCAATAAGTTTCTCTGTAAACAAAGTTATAATTTTTTATTATTTAGTGACATTTAATTATACAAAATATTTACAGACCTGTAAACAAAGAAACGATAATTAAAGTTTATAATTATCCCTACTTTATTGACTTTATTTCTTTATCACGTTGTTTTAACTTTACTTTTTACTTAGAATTAGTTGGATCTATCACTGTATTTCAATACGTGGTTGTTATGTAATTCTTCTATATCTTTCGTTACCTTGCTAAACCTACTTATTGCTCCACCTACCTGTATCTCATTAAGACGCGCGAAACATGTAGAACGCGGTAAATTCAAATTAAAGAAAGTACACTTTCTTTATATATATATATATATATGGGTGGTTCTCTGTGACATCGAAGATGAAAAAAATAAATATTGCTATAACTGTGGGAATATGTTTTAGAGGTATCCAGTAGTTCTCCTGAATTTTTTCAGATTTTTTCTGGGCCATTATTTAAAGTTACAGAGAGTCAAAATTGACATTTTAGCACTTTTTTGCATTATATGCCCATTTTCATGAATTTTTAGCTCCCAGGGGATGCATTTTTCACTAAAAACATAAATATGACTTTTTTTGTAAAATTTTCCGAACTTTTCATTAAAAATACTTGTAAAGACATAAATGTATGCTGTCACACCCTTGCAAGCCATTTAAACCTTAAATAGTGAAAATCAGCAATTCTGCTCCGGACTCTGGTAACCTAATACTGTCTAAAAGATGTCTTTTTATAGTCAGAAACTGCCTAAAAATTTCCAGAGTGGGTCTAAATCATTAAGATCATTTATGGTCAATATATCCGGGAAAAGTGCCCGAAATATTAATAGAAATGTATATTTGTTGCCTTATAACGATGAATCTAGTAGCATGATTATTGCAAAAAAATTTATGCACTTACCTTGGAATGGTAGAAAAGTATCTCCACTTGTTTCAGTATCCATCTAATCCCCTGTAAGCTGCTAAAAATACAAATATTATTATACAAATGTAAAAAATTAATTTTTAAACATTTATAATGCTGAATTGTTAGTTTTACATCCCTTACAAGAATTATAATACTAATCTGAAGGATTACTATAAATATATAAACATCATTACTACAATAACTGATTATACGTATTTAATACAAAAGATATATAAATAAATCGGATATATAATTATAATGAATAATATGATAACGTGACAGTGACAAGTTTGTGAAATCTAAACAATGTATTGCTGAATAATAATAATAATAATGTTGATACTTTTATAGTAATCCTTCAGATTAGTATTATAATTCTTGTAAGGGATGTAAAACTAAAAATCCAGCATTATAAATGTTTATAAAATAATTTTTTATAATTTTATAATAATATTTATATTTTTAGCAGCTTACAGGGGATTAGATGGATATTGAAACAAGTGGAGATACTTTTCTACCACTCCAAGGTAAGTGCATAAATTTTTTTGCAATGATCATGCTACTAGATTCATCGTTATAAGGCAACAAATATACATTTCTATTAATATTTCGGGCACTTTTCCCGGATATTTTGACCATAAGTGATCTTAATGATTTAGACCCACTCTGGAAATTTTTAGGCAGTTTCTGACTATAAAAAGAGACCTTTTAGACAGTATTAGGTTACCAGAGTCCGGAGCAGAATTGCTGATTTTCACTATTTAAGGTTTAAATGGCTTACAAGAGTGTGACAGCATACATTTATGTCTTTACAAGTATTTTTAATGAAAAGTTCGGAAAATTTTACAAAAAAAGTCATATTTATGTTTTTAGTGAAAAATGCATCCCCTGGGAGCTAAAAATTCATGAAAATGGGCATATAATGCAAAAAAGTGCTAAAATGTCAATTTTGACTCTCTGTAACTTTAAATAATGGCCCAGAAAAAATCTGAAAAAATTCAGGAGAACTACTGGATACCTCTAAAACATATTCCCACAGTTATAGCAATATTTATTTTTTTCATCTTCGATGTCACAGAGAACCACCCATATATATATATATATATATATATATATATATATACATACATACACATATGGAGCATTCCAAGTCAAGTGGTCCAATTAAAATTTTAAAATGCACCAAATTTTAGGTACACACTGGAATTATTTTTCAGAAAATAAAACATTTTTTTAGATAATGGCATCTATTTGTTTAAAAGTTAAGCAAAGCTCAAAACATTAAATTTTTCAAGTTTTTCAACTCAAAAAGTCAGGTCAAAATCTATCTTTTTACCACATAACAATTTAAAATTATCATAACCTTTTACAATATTGAAGGCCATTTACCAACTATAGACCGTTTAAAAGGTATTACTTCAGGCTGTCCTTTAGACTTTTGGATGAAAAAATCAAATGTGGCGAAGTTACAATTTTTTCAAGTTAATTAGCATCCAGTGTTACATATAATGTTATGTAGTAATAAATGATAGATTTTGAGATAAAGAGCTGTAAACGCAGCGGGTGTTGAAAAAACTTGAAAAATTTAATGTTAACATCATATATATATATATATATTAAAATTAAAATTAAAATCACAAATGAAAAGTGCATTAGTTAATTAATATAAATGTTATCAAAGACGAATAAATAAATAAATTAATACATAGCAGACTAGACGCATGATAAATAATTAAAGACGTAGTAATAAACGTCGTAGCATAAGAAACGAAAACTTATAAAATTAGTGCGTAGAAGTTAGAAATCCGGCAGGGGGGCAGCAGAGCCTCTCCAAGGTAAGCCTGTTCTCCCAGGTCCGGCGAACGAGTCCAGACAAATGAGTGAAAAGGTTAATTCTGATTGGTGGAAATGATATATTTTATAGGGGTGGGGATTATTATATTATTATTATTATATTAAATTACTCAGTTGGACCCCTCCTATTTGACTAGGTTATGCCAGGCACTTGGGTATTCCCTTTGCGCCCTGTTTCCCATTTCCCTCTTTAGCCTTCCGAAGTGTATAGCACTATTGCCACCACTTGAGTGAGGAGCCTTCTTATGTAGTGGTCCGTTGGTTTTTTTTTTCAATCGGGCACCGCCCAGTTAGATCCCTGCCAAACAGCAAGTATTAGCTCTCTGGACATCCCAACTGCGATATATCTCCTGCATCAATTAGAAATTCACCTGTGAGGCGCCATCGCTTGGTCATGATTCTGGGGCATTCACATAAGATGTGTTAGAGGTGTTTCGTTTGCCTCCTTGCACATTCCGCATAATGGATCTTGTTTCCAGTCCCATTTATACCTATGGTATCGCAAATCTCCATGTCCAGTAAGTATGTCCATTAGCTTGCGAGCTGTCTTTACTGCTAAGTTTCCTAAGCCCTTCTTCCCAGTGTCCGCTTATTGCGTTTCCGAGTGCGGCTTTAGCTTGTCTGCATCCTGCAGTTTTTACCCAAGCACTTTGGTGTTCCTGTCACCAGCCAGTTCTTTAGTAATTCTATAAGGTGGCTATGTGGCATCTTCACCATCATGCTTGGTTCCGCATGTTTTCCATTTGTACCTATCTTGCTAGGTCATCGGCTATCTCGTTACCGACGTATACACTACATGACTTGGGTATCCATGTTAGCGTTAGCCGCTTATTCACTCTGCTGCCAGTCCTATTTAGTGTCTTATGGACTTCCAAATAGTCTGGACTTAGTGGTGTGACCATTCAGACTCTGTAACACAGTTCTGCTGTCCGAGTAAATGTATATCTCTTCGTCGTTGTGCAATTCTCCTGTGCCGCTTTAGCACATGCAGGATTGCAAAGGGTTTCCGCTTGGGAAATGGTATTGTATTGCCTTTAGAATATATCCTACCCTTCCCATTTTTTCTGCAGTATACCCCTGCTCCGACTCCCCGGATATTCTTGGACCCATCAGTATACCAGAGTTCTTTGCCCTCCGGCACCCTAACACGTCCTTGACTCCAGTCATCTTTGCTAGGCAGACTGACTCTGTATCTCTTATCGAATAGGAACTCAGTGCTGCATCTATCAGTTCCCTCGTATAAGTTCTCTCTTAGATTTCGCGGGAGCGTACTTAGGAGTCCCCTGTCCGCCCGTCGATCTAAGAGATTTCTAACTCTTAAGTATCCTTTTATGGCTTCTGACTTAAGAGTGAGCTGAAAGGGCTCAATATTCGTTATGACCCCCATAGCTTGTACTGGCGTGGTTCTTATGTAGTAATAAATGATAGATTTTGAGATAAAGAGCTGTAAACGCAGCGGGTGTTGAAAAAACTTGAAAAATTTAATGTTAACATCATATATATATATATATATATTAAAATTAAAATTAAAATCACAAATGAAAAGTGCATTAGTTAATTAATATAAATGTTATCAAAGACGAATAAATAAATAAATTAATACATAGCAGACTAGACGCATGATAAATAATTAAAGACGTAGTAATAAACGTCGTAGCATAAGAAACGAAAACTTATAAAATTAGTGCGTAGAAGTTAGAAATCCGGCAGGGGGGCAGCAGAGCCTCTCCAAGGTAAGCCTGTTCTCCCAGGTCCGGCGAACGAGTCCAGACAAATGAGTGAAAAGGTTAATTCTGATTGGTGGAAATGATATATTTTATAGGGGTGGGGATTATTATTATTATTATTATTATTATTAAATTACTCAGTTGGCACCCTCCTATTTGACTAGGTTATGCCAGGCACTTGGGTATTCCCTTTGCGCCCTGTTTTCCATTTCCCATCTTTAGCCTTCCGAAGTGTATAGCAATATTGCCACACTTGAGTGAGCCTTCTTATGGGTCCTTGGTTTTTTTTTCAATCGGGCACCGCCCAGAGACCCTGCCAAACAGCAAGTATTCTCTGGACATCCCAACTGGATATATCTCCTGAATCAATTAGAAATTCACCTGTGAGGCGCCATCTTCTTGTCATGATTCTGGGGCATTCACATAAGATGTGTAGAGGTGTTTCGTTTGCCTCCTTGCACATTCGGCATAATGGATCTGTTTCCAGTCCCATTTTATACCTATGGTATCGCAAATCTCCATGTCCAGTAAGTATGTCCATTAGCTTGCGAGCTGTCTTTCTGCTAAGTTTCCTAAGCCCTTCTTCCCAGTGTCCGCTTATTGCGTTTCCGAGTGCGGCTTTAGCTTGTCTGCATCCTGCAGTTTTTACCCAAGCACTTTGGTGTTCCTTCACCAGCCATTTCTTTAGTAATTCTATAAGGTGGCTATGTGGCATCTTCACCATCATGCTTGGTTCCGCATGTTTTCCATTTGTACCTATCTTTGCTAGGTCATCGGCTATCTCGTTACCACGTATACCTACATGACTTGGTATCCATGTTAGCGTTAGCCGCTTATTCAACTCTGCCAGTCTATTTAGTGTCTTATGACATTCCCAAATTAGTCTGGACTTAGTGGTGTGACCATTCAGACTCTGTAACACAGTTCTGCTGTCCGAGTAAATGTATATCTCTTCGTCTTTGCAATTCTCCTGTGCCGCTTTAGCACATTGCAGGATTGCAAATGTTTCCGCTTGGGAAATGGTATTGTATTCCTTTAAGGAATATATCCTACCCTTCCCATTTTTTCTGCAGTATACCCCTGCTCCGACTCCCCGGATATTCTTGGACCCATCAGTATACCAGAGTTCTTTGCCCTCCGGCACCCTAACACGTCCTTGACTCCAGTCATCTTTGCTAGGCAGACTGACTCTGTATCTCTTATCGAATAGGAACTCAGTGCTGCATCTATCAGTTCCCTCGTATAAGTTCTCTCTTAGATTTCGCGGGAGCGTACTTAGGAGTCCCCTGTCCGCCCGTCGATCTAAGAGATTTCTAACTCTTAAGTATCCTTTTATGGCTTCTGACTTAAGAGTGAGCTGAAAGGGCTCAATATTCGTTATGACCCCCATAGCTTGTACTGGCGTGGTTCTTAGAGAATTGGTGATGCAGCGCAGGACCAATCCTCGTACCCTTTCCAGCATTTGGTTCGCAGTTTTCAAACCTGCTCGCTTCCACCAAATCACTGCCGAATACGTGAGTTTTGGTTTCAGAATTGCTGTGTAAATCCACATCATGGTTTCTGGTTTAAGACCCCAGTTCAAGTGCAGAGCTCTACGTGTTTGCCATAGTACTCTTATAACTTTATTACACTGGTTCTCAAGGTGCTCTTTCCAGTTTAACTTACTGTCAAGAATGACACCTAGATATTTAGCTTTTTCTTTTATTTCTAGCCGTTTTCCTCCATATTCGAGGTGTTTTATGCTTGTTTTCCACTTATATTTACGTGTAAACACCATAACTTCCATTTTTTCCGGGTTAACCGATAGTCCACCTCCTTGGCACCACTTATATACCTTATTCAAGGCATTTTGCATGATGTCAAATAGTGTTTCTAAAAATGTTCCTCTAACTATTATTGCTAGATCATCTGCATATCCTACAACCTCACATCCCGTGTTGGTTAGTAGGCATAATAGTGTGTTCATTACAAGATTCCAGAGGGATGGGGAAATAACCCCCCCCTGTGGGCATCCCGTGTTCACCCAGCCAGTTACCTTGGTGTTACCCTTGGTCATTACCAGCTTTCTGTTTGATAACATGAGTTCGACCCAGTCAGTAACTGGCTGAGCTATTCCATGTCTCCTCATTGCCTCCTTGATTACTCTTTTGGAGGTATGGTTGAAAGCTCCTTCTATGTCTAAAAAGACCACTAGAGCGAAGCCTCCGTTTTCAATTTGTTCTTCAATCAGGTTCACTATTTTGCACAGAGCAGTCTCAGTAGAGTGTCCTGCTCTGTACGCATACTGATCCCTATGAAGTGGTCGTTCTTTTAAAGGTTTATCTTTAATATGTCTGTCTATGAGCCTTTCCATTGTCTTCAGCATAAACGATGTAAGACTTATAGGTCGGAAGTCTTTAGGAGAAGTATAGCTCCCCTTACCTGCTTTCGGAATGAACGTCACTCTCGTTCCCTTCCAACTTTCTGGAATATGGCATAATTCCAGACTTGCCCTAATAAGTCTGGTCATTGGACGGATAATGCACTCCCCCGCCCTTTGTAATAGTGCGGGGTAAATACCATCCAGTCCTGGTGACTTATATGGCCCAAAAGATCCGATGGCCCACCTGACTTTGTCCTCTGAGGCAATTTCGGTCCCCAGCACACTGCATGATCCGGTTTGGCTCACCGCATGCTGGTTTCCCGTTCCGTAGTCGTTTGACTCATGAACTTCCATTGCCCCTTCCCCTTCATTCGAGAAATCCGGGTAGAAGGATTCGATCAGGCGGTACAACGTTTCTTCGTCCGTCATGGTGTATTTCCCATTTGGCAGTTTAAGTGCTCCCAATATAGCTTCCGGATTTTTTGACAAGATCTTGTCCAACCGGGCTGCCTGTGAGCCTTTTTCTATGTCGCTGCAAAAGTTGGCCCATGATTCTGCTTGTGCCTTCCTAATTGCTGCTCGATAGCTGTCTCTTTTACTTGCGTAATGATTCCACTCGTCTGCTGTACCTTTTTTTTGGGCCAGCTTATAGGTTCTCCTTACTTGTTTCTTGAGACACTCTAGGTTCTCGTTCCACCAGTAGGTTTTATCTCGCTTACCCACCAATGTGGGTCTACAGTTGTTCTCAAAAGCTGAGATAATTCCTTTATTTAGTTTATCAGCAGCTTCTTCAAGCTCCTTCCAGTTTCTTATATGTTCTGGAAAATTTGCTAGTGAGCTGCTTATTTCTTCCTTGTAGGTTATCCAATTTGTCTTCTTCGGTTTCCTGGTCCATGTTCTAGGATTTGTACCAGGTCCCACTAACTCGAAAACAATTTTGGCATGATCAGATAGTGTCGGTTCATCAGATACCCTCCACCTCTTGATCCTATTTGTAATTTCTCCAGTACATAACGTGATGTCCAATACTTCTGCTCTAAGTTTATTACAGAATGTTGGCGTTGTACCAGTGTTTAGAATATCTAGTTTGGTTGTGGCTAGATATTCTACCAGTTCCTCTCCTCTCCTATTGATGTCTGTGCTCCCCCACAGTATGTGATGTGAGTTAGCGTCACAGCCTATTAGGAGCGGTAAGTTTTTACTCTCACAGAAGGTAATTAACCTTTTAACTTCCGTGGGTGGATTTACCTCTCCATCATATGGAAAGTACGCTGAGGCAATGACTATGTTTCCAATGCCTTCCGATTCCGTCCTCACCGCTGTCAGGTCTCTTGTACAGAAATCCATCAGCGGGGTTACATTTACTCCCTTAGTGATGATACACGTTCTGGGCGTCTCAGCTTGCATGTCCCTGTAACAAACAAGCCCCTTTCCCCTTAAACCCTTGATTGTTCCTCTCACCGTCCATGGTTCTTGGACCAGTGACAGGCCTGTGTGCATCTCTGCCAAACCCTTACGCAATAGTGCAGAAGAGTCTTTGCAGTGATGCAAGTTAATTTGTGAGATTTGCAGCGCCTTGAAGGTCATTATTTCGAGCTTCCCGGCACTGCTGCCTCTTTATCAGACTCCGCTACCGCCGGCGCGTGTACTTTGAAAGTGACACGCTCCAGTGAGTAAAAGGGTCTGCAATCTAGAGCCTGAAGGGCTCTAGCTTGTAGGGGTGGGGATACATTAAATAAAATAAAATAAGAATTAAGATTATAATTACGTTTTTTATTTCGGCATGATGAGCTTCTTTTTACAATTATTCAGATTTTAACATTTGTGTTTCCAAGTTATGAAGTACAGCAGGTATACTTATCGCACTTATTTCAGACAAAATTAAGTTTAGCAAATTCTTATCCATATCAAACATGCGTTCAATTACGTAAAGTTTTACATCATTTTCATAAAGTGTATACTATTTCAAATATTCCACTTTTACATAACATTTTTGAATCAGTCTCACTGTCCTTTTCAATAACCCTTTTGAAATATTCAATTATGTATTCCATCACTTTATTAACATTATCACAGTATTTTGTAAGTTGATCGAGTCTCTGTTGTATGCAAGGAGTCACTAATTTTAATCCGTCATGGTGTATTTCCCATTTGGCAGTTTAAGTGCTCCCAATATAGCTTCCGGATTTTTTGACAAGATCTTGTCCAACCGGGCTGCCTGTGAGCCTTTTTCTATGTCGCTGCAAAAGTTGGCCCATGATTCTGCTTGTGCCTTCCTAATTGCTGCTCGATAGCTGTCTCTTTTACTTGCGTAATGATTCCACTCGTCTGCTGTACCTTTTTTTTGGGCCAGCTTATAGGTTCTCCTTACTTGTTTCTTGAGACACTCTAGGTTCTCGTTCCACCAGTAGGTTTTATCTCGCTTACCCACCAATGTGGGTCTACAGTTGTTCTCAAAAGCTGAGATAATTCCTTTATTTAGTTTATCAGCAGCTTCTTCAAGCTCCTTCCAGTTTCTTATATGTTCTGGAAAATTTGCTAGTGAGCTGCTTATTTCTTCCTTGTAGGTTATCCAATTTGTCTTCTTCGGTTTCCTGGTCCATGTTCTAGGATTTGTACCAGGTCCCACTAACTCGAAAACAATTTTGGCATGATCAGATAGTGTCGGTTCATCAGATACCCTCCACCTCTTGATCCTATTTGTAATTTCTCCAGTACATAACGTGATGTCCAATACTTCTGCTCTAAGTTTATTACAGAATGTTGGCGTTGTACCAGTGTTTAGAATATCTAGTTTGGTTGTGGCTAGATATTCTACCAGTTCCTCTCCTCTCCTATTGATGTCTGTGCTCCCCCACAGTATGTGATGTGAGTTAGCGTCACAGCCTATTAGGAGCGGTAAGTTTTTACTCTCACAGAAGGTAATTAACCTTTTAACTTCCGTGGGTGGATTTACCTCTCCATCATATGGAAAGTACGCTGAGGCAATGACTATGTTTCCAATGCCTTCCGATTCCGTCCTCACCGCTGTCAGGTCTCTTGTACAGAAATCCATCAGCGGGGTTACATTTACTCCCTTAGTGATGATACACGTTCTGGGCGTCTCAGCTTGCATGTCCCTGTAACAAACAAGCCCCTTTCCCCTTAAACCCTTGATTGTTCCTCTCACCGTCCATGGTTCTTGGACCAGTGACAGGCCTGTGTGCATCTCTGCCAAACCCTTACGCAATAGTGCAGAAGAGTCTTTGCAGTGATGCAAGTTAATTTGTGAGATTTGCAGCGCCTTGAAGGTCATTATTTCGAGCTTCCCGGCACTGCTGCCTCTTTATCAGACTCCGCTACCGCCGGCGCGTGTACTTTGAAAGTGACACGCTCCAGTGAGTAAAAGGGTCTGCAATCTAGAGCCTGAAGGGCTCTAGCTTGTAGGGGTGGGGATACATTAAATAAAATAAAATAAGAATTAAGATTATAATTACGTTTTTTATTTCGGCATGATGAGCTTCTTTTTACAATTATTCAGATTTTAACATTTGTGTTTCCAAGTTATGAAGTACAGCAGGTATACTTATCGCACTTATTTCAGACAAAATTAAGTTTAGCAAATTCTTATCCATATCAAACATGCGTTCAATTACGTAAAGTTTTACATCATTTTCATAAAGTGTATACTATTTATCAAATATTCCACTTTTACATAACATTTTTGAATCAGTCTCACTGTCCTTTTCAATAACCCTTTTGAAATATTCAATTATGTATTCCATCACTTTATTAACATTATCACAGTATTTTGTAAGTTGATCGAGTCTCTGTTGTATGCAAGGAGTCACTAATTTTAATCCGTCAAATGTTACTTTCTGCATGCAAGTACTTGGTACATAAACTGATTTTCTTCGTTTGTTCTGACTTTCTTCACATTGTTGGGATTCCAATTCCTCATCGTTACTTTCTTCCTCATGCAGTTTCTCTTCCACAATTATAGATTTTAATTTAAACGAGGATTGATACAGTATTTTATGAGAACTTGTTTCAATAAAGTTTGATTCACTACACTGTTTAAATCTGTAACATTCCTGAAGGTACGAATCTATCTCATCAAACTTGTTTGTGAATTCAGTCCACGAATTCAAATCAAATTTAACGTGGTAAGTGGGGTATGCAGTGGAGAGTTTTATAATTGGAGAATAACGGCCGTTTGAGTTTTCCAATCCAATTGATATACGTTTTGAATGAGATTTATTTAAATTGTATAACGTTGCCAAGAGTAAGTTCCCGTATAAACCACAAACTGTTTTTTCCGTCAGTAGACGACGTTCTTCCGTTTGAGTAGCCATATTCTTATTAAAACAGTAATGCACGATTTTAACGTCAAAGTTTCTGAAACAGATCTAAGAAGGTTCGAAGCGACGTACCGTTTTATAAGTGTACTCCCACCACTAATTGTATCCTTACGTCATAGGGAGAAATAGTCAACCGACCAATGAGAGGTACAGCTATCCCTCCACTGTAACTAACAATTTAACTTATCTCTTAGTAGAGGGGAAATGAAATGAAATATCTTTAATATTTTATCTTTGACGTTCTAAGAAATTATTACGGTTGGTTTTTGTTACATCCGGTTTATTTCTACGAAATGAATATGCTAAGAAGAGAATAGGTAATTTTATACTTATCACATATAAATAGGAAACAGTGGTATTGGAATGTAACAGACTAAACACATACGGGTATACTATTACACTACGTTTATTTCATATAACATTTTTTTGCAATACATGACTGGTTACGTATTCCAGATCCTATAGATCGCTCATTATTAAATATGTGTACTTGATTGGATAATTTAACATTATTATTTTTTAATATATTTGAATACAATTTTACAATTATTTCATCGTTTTTTCTTGAATTTGTAGAAAACTTGTTACAAAATGAGAGTAAATTATTATAACGGTTGTGACGGAAATCGTCACACAATCTTTTCGCGGCAAACGAAGCATTTAAATCATGTTAAATGTAAGTCGTCGGAGCCTTTGGTATGTCAAGGCCAACCGACGACATTTGTTTACGTCGATCGAAGTGTACAATTACGCGCGCAATGGTACGTAGGGATGAGAGCGCGAGTGTGTGTGTGTTCCCCACTCTCATCCCTTTTTCGAAAATTAGGAGATACCTAGTTAGTATGTCCCGATCCGCCGCTCGAGGCGGACAAACTATCCGGGGTAATCGTTATAGTGTTTACGGCTGAACCAAGGCGCGTGAGGCGCAAAAGCCGTCGATACCCGGATCGTCCTCGCGAGGTGAGCCGCGAGTGATTTGGTGAGTGTGTGTTAAGGACGGGAAGTGTTGGTGTGAGTGCGGACGCGGTTCGCGAGGCACTCGCCGCGGCACAGGGCCGCCTTCCACCACCGCAGCCGACGTCGTCCTCCGTTGCCCAGGAGGACAAAAGGGACACGGATCGGCTGGGCCATCCACGGGGCGCACCCCGGTAAGTTTATTATATACTACCGCCCGTTCCCCCCATTACCCCGAGTGTATGTGTGTGTGAGACCTCGGGAGTGTATTCGGGTACGCCGGTACCCGAATAGCGGAGATCGGGGTAAAGTCAACCGCAGGCGAGAATCTCGATCCGGTTGACTCCCGATACTTCCGCCCGCGCGAAACGATCATTGTCGCGGCACACGGCCTGGATGGCCAATTGTTAACATATTGAAATAAATGGTTTCTTCATTTTTTATTTTAATTTAATTGAGTATTTATTGTTCTCCCCGCTCCCGCCGACATCCTTTAATTAATATAAATCGCGTCGAGGCAAGGAGGATCGCCCGAATCCTCCATACCGTGCGTCCCAGCGAACTCGCGTTCCTGGCGACAGCCCGCAGTTCGACAAATTAAATAACTTGTGTGCGCGGTATTGGGCAACGCGGCCCAACGGTTAATATTAATTATATAAATTAATTAATTTAATCGGGTTCGCGAATACCACGTCACACGGTATATGATAAAGAAACACAACACAATACTGTCCACACACTTTCGAATCAATACTTCGCAATTTTTTCGTGTTCCATCGGTATTGTACGCAGTTTCTTCTGATTCCTTCGATATGATGAGAAGAGAGTGGGGGGACTCCGTAACTGTCAAAGTATGTTCTGTACCCATTTTTATCTATATAGATAGCAATCCAATGCGATCCTTTTTTAGTATGATCATCGGTATTTGCAACAATTGCAACTGGTTTTTCCATTAATCTGGGAATGCGATCAGCAGCATACACTC
This sequence comes from Theocolax elegans, assembly GCA_026168455.1. Lineage (NCBI taxonomy): Eukaryota > Metazoa > Arthropoda > Insecta > Hymenoptera > Cerocephalidae > Theocolax > Theocolax elegans. Next base: position 31,772,177 of record CM047427.1, on the reverse strand, counting down.
CTATAGTTTTAGCTTTCAGTTTTGCAATCACTTTTAGTATTTTCTGCGTATTCATTTTTTAAGTATTTTTCAATGTCGTACACATCATCCTTATCTGCTGCATCAACTTCGTCATATTCTGATCGTGCAAATCTACTATGATTATATACTGTTCGATTGACTCTGAAAATGCGACTGTTGAATCTTCGATTTCGCATTGCTTTATAAAGTCTTTCGCTATCATTTCCTTCACTTTCCGAGGAAGTATCTCGAAGTATCGACAGTAACCACTTTCTTAATAGGTACACTTGATTCAGAGCACATACGAAGCGTTTTTCTCTAACAACTATATGACGATGAGACATGCATGAAATGCTTCGATGATTATTTTTCAGATCTTCAAATGTCGGTGATAACATTTGCTCAACGTTCATAACTTCACAAGCTACCACCTTTTCAAGATATTCCTGTTTCTCGTGTCCACGAGTATAAAACCTATTTGTGGCTTTTGACAGGGACCGTAAATGTTCTTAAAGTTGTTCTACACTAATATCACCATCGTTCCATCTTATACCATGATAATAGTTCGATACATACTGGTTACACCGTTTGATTTCTAGCGGTAACTCAGAGTATTCATGTGGAGACTTGATCACCCAATGGCAAAACATCCGTTCACTTAAAGAAATTACTGCCACTTCCTTAGGAATGAAGGTGTTGATCCAATTTCTTAAACCTTGTATATCTACGATGTAATCCATTTTGATAAGTTAGTGTTCATTCGTTGACTGTGAAGCGTGATGTAGAAACGCCCGTTTTTATTCACTCATCCCCACCTTAAAGTCAAGCGCCAAAATCCGTAATAATTTGACGACTTGAATCGATTTCAAGAACGTTATCAAATTCGCTGTACACTATGCAATTAATTGTAGAAGTCAAGGCTTCTTCGAATTTCAATTCTATACGAACACTTCCATGTTTCACCGAATTCCAGTGCATGTTTGAATTTGCTGCAAGGTCGGGGGTTAAATCAAAATCAAAGAGACAATAGCCTCTGTTGTATTCGGTACGCGGTATGTTGATTGGTTCGTTTAGAAAATGTATTCCACTTCCAGAAAACAATGTTTGTTAAGCTTCTACGTACAGAGGATTATCTCCGCTAAATTTTGGTTGTAATGGTTTTCCAGGCACTTGTACACCATCAATGTACAGTGAAAGATGATTGATATTGTAGTGATGGAAATTAAATGGATTATATTTTCGATTTCCATTAAAAGCTTTGTTATCTACAAACCCAATTATAATTCTTTTAGGTAATTGTCCAAGAATAACATTGTCCAATGTATCTCCGAAAATACCACTGTGTAAAGTAAAAGATTTCACTTCTACACGACTAATAGGATATTTTGCTGTCGATTTGGTTAGAGCATTTGCATGAGCTACTATTATACCAGGACTTACACGAACTCGACGAACGATGAGTGAAGCTTCCTTTATCTGAACACTAAATTTATCGTTTTCTGCGGCATCCATTAGACAAAATGAATCTTTACTACGTACCAAGCGTATCCTCAGTTCTACACCGTTGAGTAAAAATTTATTCTGATTAAATACATCACAGAGCAAATGACCCATCATGTCTACCGTTTTTTTCCCACCAGTAAAATATTGTCGGTTCAATAATCCAATATTAGCACCAGGTTCTGAACGTGGTATGATAGGTAACGCATCCATTTTTTCAGGAGTATCAATATACCATAACCCCATAGTAAGATTTGAATTCATAGTTTCAGCAGAGTAATTAAGCAATGTTTCGATGTACGCCCTGTACGGATACATATTGTTGGGAGGTGAAACGAGCTTTTGATTAAAAAAGACATCAATTTGATTAAAAATTGAATGCAGAAAATTATTTATTGGACCTACTTTTCCACTTTCAACTGCATCAACTTCTGTATTTGGTAAAATCTGTACACGTAAATTTAACATGGTATGTGCAAGATCCAAATAGTCTTCTCCACCTGGTACAACAAATTTCAATGGTCCATCGTCGCTAAGAGATGATACAGGTTTATAATAAACGAATTGAGAATTTTCTACAGACGTTTGAGTAGGTGGAAGTGTAAATAAATCTAGCTCCGATTTCATATATTCACAAGAATTAGCATGTAGAAATGCCATAATTATGTAGAACCAAAAATGTCCGATACACTACGTAAAGTTTGCTTTTTCTTCTTCTTCTTCCTTTTTACGACTATCCGTCGTTTTTGAGTTTTTTTAGTAATTCGTCCTGATGTATTTACACCTCCTCGTTTAGTTCTATTGTGTGCTCTCAAACGGTTCTTGGGTAACTGACGTCTTTTTTTCCTAGTTCGACGTTTATATCCTGACCCTTTCATTAGTTCAGAAATTTTATTGGCTGCTCTTCTCTTGAGATTTTGTCCAGATTCACGCATACGAATATTTACTGACTCCTTCATTTTCATTCCACTATTGTTAACATCATCCAAAACCTTTAGTCCTGTTCTAAATGCTTCTTTACCTACTGCTTTAACTCCACTGGTAATGTAGGGTAAAACTTTTCTAAAAAGACCGCTTAGAAAACTGCCAATACCGTGTCCCCGTTGGTACGGCGAACCGGTAAAAACGTGACGAACATTACCACCTCCAATCTGATCGTTGTAATAGGAATTGTATTGGATCATATCATTAGTTACTAGTTTAATTAACGCGTTTAAAGTGAAGTGTAACTGTCAATGTTCCGTATTCAAATGGCACGTGATTACCATATTGATCTCTTATATCTATTACAATATTTTGAAAACTATTATTTAACAATGGAATGTAATTAGGTGGAGAATATTGTTTGATCATGGTTCCACCGCTTTCGTACTTTGCGTTATTGTAGCACACTAAACGGAATAGAGCAGCTCTGACATCACCTACTGTGTAAGGCTCACAAATATTTGTGTAAACAAAAAGTTGATCAGGAATTGCTCTTGCGAGAGAAGCAGGTCTGTCAGCCTCAACTGTAATTCCATTGAAATTTATCGGAATTCCTGTATCTTTGTAGCTTTCATTTTCAAATCCAAGTATGCGTTTGAGTTTTTCTTTAAAGAAAATATAATGAATTTGCTCACAATCACAAACTTTATGAAGAGTATAAAACCCCCTTTTTTTAACTGATCGTTTGAGTTGGATGTGTTTTGCAAATTCGATTGATTGATTTACTGCACGTTGAAGATCGGTAATGTCTTCGTATATGCCTGATGGAAATGAACATATGATATCTGTTGCGATTCTGTCAGTTGAATTGTCAATCCGATACGAGAAACTCGATTCCTTCTCTTGAATGTGTAATATTGTACATGGAATTTGTATTTCTGTTAACCCTACGCTCCCATGACCATGTAAAGAAATTGCGTGTGACAAATGCGTGGTGTAACATGACGTGGTATTTTCAGGAAAGTATCGCATGCTACTGTTACTAGGAAGAACTACGTAAAAATTATCACCATCCATTGTTTTTTAAATCTGATTAATTTCACTGGCTTTCACCCAAGAGTTAAATTTGTGGGGATAACCTAACCACTTTACTAATACTTGTTTGTTTGAACCACGCCCTTTACTTTTGATGATGCGTTCAATCTGAAATTCAGATCCTTTGCGTACACGTTTGTCACCTACCAAAACTAATTCTTCAGGGTAGAAAAAACCATCAATCAGTTCATTATTTAAGTCTGTTAGTTCATAAGTGTATAAATTTTGTCGCACAGAAACGCGAGAGATTTTGAAAATTTCTTCACTGTAGTTTTTCTCATAACCTTTTTCAAAGGTACCTTTTGCACGACTGATACGGACATAATCATCCACTTTGTATATATAGGAACGAGATAACTTTCGTTGATTTAAAGCACGTTTCTGTAAATTTTTTCTCGCTTCGGAAGCATTGTAAACGGTAACATTAGCCGGTATCATCTGAGTACCGGTGTGTCTTGTGTGATTGTATGCGTTAACAATTTTATCAATTATATCGATATATCTGTGAGTATTTTTATGTGTAAAATATCTGTACATACGTTCCTTTAACGTTCGATTTAAACGCTCTACAACAGCGGCTCTAACATCTGGATTACGTGCTACACGAAACAAAATCCCCTTTTTCTTGAGAAATTCTTGAAAATTAGATCCAACAAATTTTTTCCCTGCATCAGACTGTACATATACAGGTACTCTTCCATTTGATCTCGAAAGTATATTTTGAAAAGCATCGGATACTGTTTTTGCACTTTTATTACGCAATACCTCTATCCATGCATACTTACTGAGAATGTCTATTACTACCAGTATGTAACAGTATCCATCGTTATCAGATTTGAGCGATTGCATGTCACATAAATCCATCTCCCAACAATCGTCGACGTTAGAAATGTTGTAATATAATCTAGGAAACTTACGACGAATTGGTCTGTGTAAAGTGTATGCATCTTGATTACTCAACCATTCGTATATCCGATTCTTTTCTTTACGATATCTTTTTAATTTAGATTTTTGTGACTGTTTCAATGAGATAACACCTTTCAAGATATTCAACGCACACTCGCATATACAGTTAATTAAGTCTTTATTTGCTAAGCGTATAAGAGCTAACCGTTGTTTAATATCTGCGTGACACAGAGCATTCAACACGGATACGCACTTTTTACTGAAATGGTTAGGTATACAGCCTCCTATTTGTCTCCTCGATCTTTTCTGCCTCATAGTTTGATTAGCACTGTCCATCATTTTCTTCCTTCTCTATTCTTATCGAAATTTCGAGCTGTATTTTGGCACGTACACGTACTGCACTCTATCGTCGGGAAAGATTGACGTGCGAAATCGTATTTCTTCCCGAGTACTCTGTTTCAAATCTAGCAAAAGATATCCATGGGGTGGAGCTGTACTATCCGAATATGCCTCTTGTAAAAATTTTGGGTCTTCAGGGTAGACTTGACGAGCGAGGTATTGAATCTGTGCACGATCTCGTGGATTTTTAAAAATTACGATATAATTGGCGTTTAAAGATATGTCTCGTTGTCCGGATCCTTTATGAAACAGATTTTGTGTAATAAAAATTACGCTAATATTTTTGTGATGGCTTCCTTTTGTAAACAGATCTAACACTACGTTATTTGACGATTCTCTCATCAGGTCATCAATGATTATTAATTTATTCTTATTGTTGTCGTGAGAATAGTCGGAAGGTTGCGGTAGACCCTCGTGAAATTCTTTACCGACGTATCCCCCCAACTTGAAGTCTGTTCTGTAGCTCTCTTGCCATTCACCATAGTAAAATAAAACTCTATCAAACTTTGAATCGCAAATATCGGTAAGATTATGAAGAAACTTTTTAACGAATATAGTTTTACCACAACCCGTTGGTCCACTGATTATACACGTAAATGGATGGTTCCACTGTGTCTCCATTATTTAAACTATTCTACAAAACTAAGAATTTTGGGTATTTATATCAAATTCTATATAAAAGAAAACGCTGATCGGCGGCGGCGCGGCGCGGCGCGGGAGCTTTGCTAGATATTTTCCGCAGAGTAATAAGCTAATTTCAATGTATAAGCTGATCTAGCCGCGTTTCATCAGCTAATTATGTGTAAATTCGCTTATTATTATTATGTTTTTAGTAAATTAATGGGTTATAAACGTCTATTATAGAATTAACAGATAAAAAATATATTTATTAATTACATTGTGACGAGTGACGATAGCGCGAGCGACTCGTCATCGTTCTCCGTCGCGAGGCCCGTACGGTCGTCGGGTAAGACCGCGCGGGATACGGAAGGGAGGGGGAACGAGGGACAATCGGGGAGAGACATTCTCGTGTGAGCCGCCGAGCCGGAAGGTCCTCGGAGATATTGGAGCGACGCCGCCGTCGACTGCGTAGTACTACACTCGAGACACGAGATTTACACCGACGAGTACCAGGTTAGAGGTTTCTCCCTCCCTACGAGGATAACATACTCGGGTAATTCTCGCGTACTCTCTTCGCGCCGCGATCCCGCGTCCGGGTTATGACCCCCCGCGATTGCGCCCAGGCCGCCCGGACAATTGTGTTATTTTACGCGAACTAACTATTATATTATAATACTAATTAGTGAATAAATCTGAATTTCATTTTATCTTATGATTCGTATCATTTCGTTATCCCGTATTCACCCAGGAATCCCGATCCTTAGTTTGATAAGCAGACGAGCCCGCGGTATTCGTCTGCCAATCCTAAATTCATACTTCCGGAAGTGGGCTCACTCTGGAGCCCATATCAACGTACACGGTAGCTGTTGAGGTATCGGCGAGCCGTTGACGGAGTGCACGAGAGGCCCGATCGCGCGCGAAGGTAAGTTCGTCACGCGCGATCTCGGGGTTACCCCTACTCACGCTATCTCCGCGCATTATTCCATAAAACCCGACATGCACCGATACATGGCGCCCAACTAGTTAGCACTGGGCATACGGGATTATATAAGAAAATTTAGTATTTTCTTTCTAACCGGGTACTTCACTAAACGAAAAATTAAATATATCGAGTAGTGAAAACGTCAAGGCCAACGTACTTCGCGAAGAGAGTATCGAGCGCGCGTGCGTTTTGTAAACAATGCGAGTTGTTTTTACTTTCTCGCACGGATAAATCCGCACGTTCGTACTTTATCAATATTGGTTCTGTATTGGACACCTTTTCAAGACAATTTAGAATCAACGGTTCTTTAATTATTTATTGATTTTTTAAAATAACACTCCGCTCTCACACTTACTACACTATCTTGTATAGCGAACAAGATAGTAAATTCGGTTCAGTGTGTGCGTTATATATACAGTTATATTAGCGTTATATTTATATTACACATGTCTTTGTAGTCGACTGCTGTTACGTATTTATATAACAACCAAACCATTACTTTTCGGGAACTCTCCATTCGGTTATTGTTTTCTTTAGTGATTATTCGATATTACCTTTCTTTTTTTTAAACATTTAATTGTGTAATAATGTTAAATAATTACCATAAATTATTTAAAAGTAATTACGAATAAGCAATTATATGTATGTACAGACGTATAGATATATAAATAAAAATAATTATACATTTATTTAAAATCAACGCCATTCCGCTCACGTTTGAAACACGGATATCGCGTATTTAAATTATTATTTTCTTTTCTATTATCACTTCCATAGAAACTTACGTATATAAATCGAATAATCTATGTTCCTCATAATTTTGAATTTTATAAATTAATTTGCAATTAAACAATTTACAAAATAATCTTGATTTTTTTTTGTTATAATGAATTGTTAATTTTTACTTTATTTTTGTTGTACAAGTAAAAAGTAACAACCCTGGTTCCCGTTCAGTACAAACGTTTTTTTCACTTAGATAGTTCGCCGTAGCTATTATTTAATTAGCGCAAATATTTTGAAAATAAACAATAATATTTTCCCTTTCTTTCCTCATATATATAATAAGATATTTATATTTTGACGGCCCTTTTCGATTACGAACTATCTAGTTACGGAACTATACCAGCGTATTCGCTCTTTAGTAATTCCTTAATATATATTTTCGTTTTTTGCGAACACACACACTGACCGACAAATTTGTACACGCGCATCATTATGTCTGGTCACCGAGAAATCGAAGAATGGCTCATGTACCTAGACGAGGATACTAGGACAAACATGATGACTAGCTTGGAGCTAGTCACATCGGGTAGCCGCATCGAGCAGTGCGCCCGATTTTATCGATGGCTCAAAGGCGACTACATCCCCGCGGACTTCCAGCCTGCAGAGGCGGAAGACGAGAATGAAGTATATACACATCGCGTGTATTTGAGAAAAGATTTGATCGAGCAAACTTGTCAAGAACGGTCCAGTTCGACTATACTGGGACAGGATTACGATCCCAATAGAACACACCCGCTTAGCATCTTACTAGATGAAGCCGGTAGGGACCACGATTACATAATACCACAAGCTGGCACTAACGGCAGTGCCAACAACCAGAGAAACCCCTCGCCAACGCACTCGGTCAACCGAAATACGAGGTCGGCGACCGACAGCGAAACCGAATCGCCGAATATCGGATCACGAAACGACGGCCAGACGGGCGAGACCATGTCACTGGACGGTCTCGAAGGCGAACGGTTTAACCTACCAGTAAGCTTTATAAATTATTTGCAAAGCTTACATGAGCCAATTAAAACTCTGTCAACTCAGATAGCTGAGGTACGGAGTAGCTCACGAAATAACAGGCAAGGCATCGCGTCGAGCATTCGCATTGATAATGCAACAGAGAGTGCACATGTTGGGCCCGACCTAGGGGCCCAACACCAAGATAGACACCAGAGGCAGCAAGTGAATATCCAAGATACATTCACATGCAATTATTACGACCAGAGTAGACCGATTTTGTCGCAACCCGCGAACTTAGGTCACTCTCAAAGGCAAGCCTCACCGTTGCGTGAATCGTGGGATCACACGCAACAACCCTGCAACAACCATACACGATCTGCACAAAATGCAACTAGATTGTAGCGTTCACACTGCGCCAGTTGCACCTGTGGTTCGATACCACCGTTTGGAAATATCGGCAACGCCTGGGAGGGGGGGAATCTCTCCAGCGGCGCATATAGAACAAATATGCACCACTCGCACAGCAACGGTGGATCGACAAATACCGGCGAACCAGATGATAGCATTGATCTATTCATCACAAGGGTAGAAGAATGCAGGACATTAGCAAGGCTTACAGACGAGGAATTAATACCCGCACTAGCCGAACTAATGACCGGTGTCGCGTCCACGTGGTACCGCGATTATAAAGACCAGTGGACGACGTGGCAGGAGTTTTGCCACGAGGCTAGAGATTGATACGGCATGGACCGCCGTTACCAACAGAGACTAGCGAGCGATGCGAACCGACGAACCCAAGGGAAAGGCGAACCCGTGCGCAATTATATAACGTGCTTAGGTTCGATGTTACGAAAACAACAGCCAATCCCGAGCGTAAGTCAACAACTTAACTTACTACATCGAAACATGCTGCCTGAGTTACAGCGTATGATAAAACGTAACTCATGCCGAAGCATCCGAGACTTGCTCGAAAAGGCACGCGACGCCGAGCTAACGCTGGAGGCCGAGATATCATACCAACCTCCGCCGCCTCCAGAGAAGATGTTACACCCTGATCTAGGATTCAAACCGAGGACAGGGAAACCAAGTCAAGATCCTCCTAGTCGACCTAAAGTGGCTGCAACCGAAACAACCACTAAAAAGACCGACCGTTCGTTAGTCGAACTAATGGCTGAGATGCTCAAGGAGATCCGCTCCTTGAAAACGAGTTCAACGGAGCGACTAAATTCCCGACAGGGTAGCGGGAAGAATTACGCTCCCGTTCAACAAAAGCCGAACGACTCTCGTTCGACTAAGGGAGGAAGTCCCGCTCAGAGTAAGCAAGGTTCGGGACAGAGTAATATGAGTAAGAGAGTGGACGACGGACGAAAGTCTCCCCCGAGTAAGAAGAAAGACTTCGGTAGAGAGAACGTCCCAAAGGAGGTATACTGTTTCGGATGCGGCATGCCAGGTCATTTCCGATAACTGTCCGAAATGCACAGGAAACGGGAAGGGGAAAGACCAATAGGGGTCTCAACGGCCTTTCCCCCGTGTAAAGAGGCCGCAAAAGAACGAGACGTTCGACACAACGAGGAGAACGCAGTTGCCGCAGTTGTATCGACGGAAGAATATAATAAAGCCGGTACGACGGAAGGAAAATCGTCCGAGGACGACTCCGCTAGTGTAGAGTCGGACCAGGACGTAGGACGCTGGTGGCTACAGGTAAACGTAGGACCTTACCGCTTAAGGGCGTTGTACGACCCCGGAGCATCCCGAACGGTCATGGGACCGATCGCCCTCCTGATTGCCAATGAATTAGGTAAAAAAGTGCGACCCGATAGCGGGAAGGGAACGAAATTAGGAGACGGACGTTTCTCTCCTGTCACGGGTTATACCTACTTGCCGTTTGAGGTCGCAGGTATAAAACACGACCTCAAAATAGGTATAATGCCACACCTAGACGCTGATTGTTATGTAGGCGTGAATTTTATTAAGAAGTTTAATGCGATCCTCTTTCCACAAGAGAACCGTTTGCTTTTTAAAGACGAGAAGAGATCAGTCTCCTTGGAGTTGGCGGGCGTGGATTTCCCGTGTATAGCATCTCTCAACTCAATCGGCTTAGCGGACGCGCTACCCGCCGAGAGAGAGCAACTCCGAAAATGACTAGACCGGATGCTGGGACCGGGTGGCGGTCCTATCGGATGCACGAATTTGGCAGAGCACACGATCGACGTTGGATCAGCTCGCCCGATCAAGCAAAAGTGCTATCCAGTATCCAAGGCTATTAGCGATAAAATGAAGGAACAGGTTAATGAAATGCTCGCTGCGGGCATAATCGAACCTTCGGCTAGTAGTTGGTCTAGTCCTGTGGTCATGGTCCGTAAGGATAATGGCAAATATAGGTTCTGCATCGATTTCAGGAAAATCAATGCAGTAACCAAGCCGGATGCTTATCCCCTCCCGAATATGGATAGTATCCTGCGCAAGTTACAGAGTGCGCGGTATATAAGCACGCTGGATCTGAGTAGCGCCGACTGTCGCGAGATAACGGCTTTCACGGTACCAGGGATGGGCCTGTACCAATTTACGCGAATGCCGTATGGACTCAATAACGCTGGTGCGACGTTCCAGCGGATGATAGACTGTATAATCGGTCCTAGCCTCGAACCGTACGTATACTCATATCTCGATGACGTGATAATTACGACCGAGACTTTTGAGGAGCACGTTAAGTTACTTGAGACGGTCCTATTGCGAATCAAGGAGGCAGGGCTAACTGTCAATCGCGAGAAGAGCGTATTTTGCCAGGAAGAGGTAAAATACCTCGGGGTACTAGTGAACCGTGACGGTTTTCGGCCCAACCCATCCAAGATTGAGCCGATATTAAACTACCCAGCTCCTAAAAATATTAAGCAACTGAGGAGGTTCCTAGGAATGGCGTCGTGGTATCGGAAATTCTTAAAGGATTTCGCGACGATCGCCGAGCCCCTTACGTCTTTAACGAAGAAAGACCGTAAATACGAATGGCAAGCGGAACAACAGACCTCATTCGAGCAATGCAAGATGCTCATCGCGACAGCTCCGGTCCTATACCGACCTACGTTTGACAAAATGTTCGTGATCCAATGCGTCGCAAGCGACACAGGACTCGGAGCAGTGTTAGTACAAAATATAAACGGGGAGGAACGCGTGCTCGAATTTGCGAGCCGCACGATGACAGACAGCAAAAAGAATTATAGCGTCACAGAGCGAGAGTGTCTCGCTCTCATCTGGGCCATTCGTAAGTTCCGCGCTTATGTCGAAGGTTATAAGTTCAAGGCTATAACCGACCACTCGAGTCTCAGGTGGTTATGCAATCTGCATAATCCGACGGGCCGCCTATCTCGTTGGGCCCTGGAGCTACAAGGGTACGATTACGAGGTAGAATACCGAAAAGGAGCACTCAACCACGTGCCCGACGCACTCTCTCGGATGAGCGAGGGAGACGAGTTATCAGTCAGCGCGGTGTCCGAGAGTCAAGAGACTACTGATGAGTGGTACCTGGGCCAATACGATAAAGTCATGAAAAGCCCTAGTGATTTACCCAAATGGAAAATCATAGCGGGGAGATTGTATACATATCGTCCCGATTCAATGCTGTCCGCAACACTCGGTGACGACGAAGCATGGAAACTCGTCGTCCCAATCGAGAAGCGTGCGCTCGTTCTAAAACAAGGACACGACGAGCCCACGGCGGGTCACCTAGGTAGGGAGAAATCATATAAGGGTATCGCCTTGTACTATTATTGGCCACGCTTATACCGGGATGTAGCCGACTACGTCCGATGTTGTTTGATCTGCCAACAATGCAAGGTCGAACAACGCCTACCTGCAGGACTAATGGGACGCCGGACCATCGAACGACCCTGGGAAGTTGTCGCAGGGTACGTTATGGGTCCGTTTCCGAGGAGCGTCCAAGGCTTCGAATACATTTTGATATTCGAAGATTTATTTACTCGCTGGATCGAGTGCATACCCATAAGGAAGGCTAACGCGCAAACGATCCTCAAGAATTTAAAGGACCGAGTTCTCTTCCGATACGGAGTACCGTCGACGTTCTTGTCCGATAACGGGACAGAATTTAAGAATAGTCTCGTAGACGATTACCTGAAGGAAGTCGGGGTGCAGCATATGACTACTCCCCCCTACTTCCCACAGGCAAACCCAGTCGAGCGCGTGAACAGAACGATAAAAACCATGTTAATCGCGTTTATCGAGAAGGATCATAAGCACCGGGACTCGAATCTTCACGAGATCGCGTTCGCATACAATACGTCGATACAAAGTTCGACGGGAGCAAGCCCAGCGATGTTGATCTACGGCAGGCAACCAATGCCTCCCGACTCGTTAAGAAAACGCCAAGAAAAGGCAGCGCTCCTGGAGGAAAATAAAACCGCACTCGAAGATTGGAAAGAACGCTTCGATCGGTTACCACTGTTACACGACGCAGCAGCTGACCGAGCATACGAGACAGGCGACCTAGTCTGGAGACGTAACGAAGTACTCTCTTCGGCAGCTCATAACGTAAACTCACACCGAAATACAGGGGACCGTACTTGGTTTAGAGAGCCATTGGGACGAATACTTATTCGTTAATTGACGAGGACGGGGACTCGGATTCTCCCGTCCATGCAGAACAACTCAAGCCGTACCAAAAGGGTATAAACCCAGAAGAAGACGACTTCGAGAAGACTCTTCCACCGTTGGATGCATCACGCGCAAGGGCGGGTAATTGTCCGCCCTCAAATAGCGAAAATATTGTAAATGCGAGCGAGCGTGTAACCGAAATAAGCGAGAGAGTCACCGTAGCGCCGGCGAACGAATGTCAGATTGCGCTGACCGTGCCCCCCAAGCGTAAACCCGCACGACCGCGAAACACAGCGTTCGTAGTTCGCCGCCCGATCGCACCGAAAAAAAATGTTTAGAGATAGTCAGGAGGTACGCGGAACCGTGTCCACGGGGATAGTACGCCGCCCGGGCCGTCCACTAGCGAGAGGACGTGGACGACCGGAAGGAACAGCTGGCGTACCTGGACATCCTCCAGCGAAGTCAACGAGACCTCCGTCGTCAAGCCCGACTACGCGAGGAACGCCGCCAAGCCGAGCTCGAAGCCGCGAGGAAGGAGAGTGAGGAGGCCACCCAGCGCGCTGCACAAGCGACGAAGGAGGCCCGGCGCCTCACAAAAGAAGCCCAGTGGGCTCAGCAGAAGGCCAAGAGCGTCGCCTTGTTCGCGGAACTCCATTCTCAAAAGGAGCGCGCAAGAGAGGAGGCTCGGCGCAAGAATCCCGAGCCCCCACGCTGATACATATGCGGAGACGAGGGTATCAAGCGCTCGTGGCAATGTCCCGAGCGCCAGAACCATTGGCGCTACCCGCATTAACGACGATACGACGTAGGGTACCACGAGTACCCCATGCAATGTATACTAATAGTGTTGTAAGGAAAAAAAAAATAGAAATAGAATAAAGTTTCGGAGGAAAAAACAGTCCAATCCTTTCTGTTCGATACCCTATCTCATAACCCTCCTTCAAGCACCCATCCAACCTCGCTCTGAGAACGTAAAGGCAGAAGCCGGATACCTGTCCGGTACCCGCCGTCTGGGAGAGGGTGTGACGAGTGACGATAGCGCGAGCGACTCGTCATCGTTCTCCGTCGCGAGGCCCGTACGGTCGTCGGGTAAGACCGCGCGGGATACGGAAGGAAGGGGGAACGAGGGACAATCGAGGAGAGACATTCTCGTGTGAGCCGCCGAGCCGGAAGGTCCTCGGAGATATTGGAGCGACGCCGCCGTCGACTGCGTAGTACTACACTCGAGACACGAGATTTACACCGACGAGTATGAGGTTAGAGGTTTCTCCCTCCCTACGAGGATAACATACTCGGGTAATTCTCGCGTACTCTCTTCGCGCCGCGATCCCGCGTCCGGGTTATGACCCCCCGCGATTGCGCCCAGGCCGCCCGGACAATTGTGTTATTTTACGCGAACTAACTATTATATTATAATACTAATTAGTGAATAAATCTGAATTTCATTTTATCTTTTGATTCGTATCATTTCGTTATCCCGTATTCACCCAGGAATCCCGATCCTTAGTTTGATAAGCAGAACGAGCCCGCGGTACTCGTCTTGCCAATCCTAAATTCGTACTTCCGTAAGTGGGGGTCCACGTCTGGAGGCCCATATCAACGGACAGGTTAGCTGTTGAGGTATCACGAGCCTTGACGGAATTGCACGAGGAGGCCCGATCGCGCGCGCGAATGTAATTTCTCACGCGCGATCTCCGGGTTACCCCTACTCACGCTTCTCCCGCGCATATTCCATAAAAACCCGACATGCACCGTTTCATCCTCAAGAAGTTAAAGGACGATTCTCTTCCCGATACGGAGTACCGTCGACGTTCTTGTCCGATAACGGGACAGAATTTAAGAATAGTCTCGTAGACGATTACCTGAAGGAAGTCGGGGTGCAGCATATGACTACTCCCCCCTACTTCCCACAGGCAAACCCAGTCGAGCGCGTGAACAGAACGATAAAACCATGTTAATCGCGTTTATCGAGAAGGATCATAAGCACCTGGGACTCGAATCTTCACGAGATCGCGTTCGCATACAATACGTCGATACAAAGTTCGACGGGAGCAAGCCCAGCGATGTTGATCTACGGCAGGCAACCAATGCCTCCCGACTCGTTAAGAAAACGCCAAGAAAAGGCAGCGCTCCTGGAGGAAAATAAAACCGCACTCGAAGATTGGAAAGAACGCTTCGATCGGTTACCACTGTTACACGACGCAGCAGCTGACCGAGCATACGAGACAGGCGACCTAGTCTGGAGACGTAACGAAGTACTCTCTTCGGCAGCTCATAACGTAAACTCACACCGAAATACAGGGGACCGTACTTGGTTTAGAGAGCCATTGGGACGAATACTTATTCGTTAATTGACGAGGACGGGGACTCGGATTCTCCCGTCCATGCAGAACAACTCAAGCCGTACCAAAAGGGTATAAACCCAGAAGAAGACGACTTCGAGAAGACTCTTCCACCGTTGGATGCATCACGCGCAAGGGCGGGTAATTGTCCGCCCTCAAATAGCGAAAATATTGTAAATGCGAGCGAGCGTGTAACCGAAATAAGCGAGAGAGTCACCGTAGCGCCGGCGAACGAATGTCAGATTGCGCTGACCGTGCCCCCCAAGCGTAAACCCGCACGACCGCGAAACACAGCGTTCGTAGTTCGCCGCCCGATCGCACCGAAAAAAATGTTTAGAGATAGTCAGGAGGTACGCGGAACCGTGTCCACGGGGATAGTACGCCGCCCGGGCCGTCCACTAGCGAGAGGACGTGGACGACCGGAAGGAACAGCTGGCGTACCTGGACATCCTCCAGCGAAGTCAACGAGACCTCCGTCGTCAAGCCCGACTACGCGAGGAACGCCGCCAAGCCGAGCTCGAAGCCGCGAGGAAGGAGAGTGAGGAGGCCACCCAGCGCGCTGCACAAGCGACGAAGGAGGCCCGGCGCCTCACAAAAGAAGCCCAGTGGGCTCAGCAGAAGGCCAAGAGCGTCGCCTTGTTCGCGGAACTCCATTCTCAAAAGGAGCGCGCAAGAGAGGAGGCTCGGCGCAAGAATCCCGAGCCCCCACGCTGATACATATGCGGAGACGAGGGTATCAAGCGCTCGTGGCAATGTCCCGAGCGCCAGAACCATTGGCGCTACCCGCATTAACGACGATACGACGTAGGGTACCACGAGTACCCCATGCAATGTATACTAATAGTGTTGTAAGGAAAAAAAAATAGAAATAGAATAAAGTTTCGGAGGAAAAAACAGTCCAATCCTTTCTGTTCGATACCCTATCTCATAACCCTCCTTCAAGCACCCATCCAACCTCGCTCTGAGAACGTAAAGGCAGAAGCCGGATACCTGTCCGGTACCCGCCGTCTGGGAGAGGGGTGTGACGAGTGACGATAGCGCGAGCGACTCGTCATCGTTCTCCGTCGCGAGGCCCGTACGGTCGTCGGGTAAGACCGCGCGGGATACGGAAGGAAGGGGGAACGAGGGACAATCGAGGAGAGACATTCTCGTGTGAGCCGCCGAGCCGGAAGGTCCTCGGAGATATTGGAGCGACGCCGCCGTCGACTGCGTAGTACTACACTCGAGACACGAGATTTACACCGACGAGTATGAGGTTAGAGGTTTCTCCCTCCCTACGAGGATAACATACTCGGGTAATTCTCGCGTACTCTCTTCGCGCCGCGATCCCGCGTCCGGGTTATGACCCCCCGCGATTGCGCCCAGGCCGCCCGGACAATTGTGTTATTTTACGCGAACTAACTATTATATTATAATACTAATTAGTGAATAAATCTGAATTTCATTTTATCTTTTGATTCGTATCATTTCGTTATCCCGTATTCACCCAGGAATCCCGATCCTTAGTTTGATAAGCAGACGAGCCCGCGGTACTCGTCTGCCAATCCTAAATTCGTACTTCCGGAAGTGGGGTCACTCTGGAGCCCATATCAACGTACACGGTAGCTGTTGAGGTATCAGCGAGCCGTTGACGGAGTGCACGAGAGGCCCGATCGCGCGCGAATGTAAGTTCGTCACGCGCGATCTCGGGGTTACCCCTACTCACGCTATCTCCGCGCATTATTCCATAAAACCCGACATGCACCGTTACAACATTTTATATCCAAAAGGCAGTGATAATATTGTGTTAATGTATCGGCGTTTTTTCAACACTACGTTACAAGATTTAACTTCATCTTTCGTTATAACTTCATGCGTTTTAGTTCTTCGAATACATTTAAACTTTAATTTTATTATTTTATACTCATTATTTGTACGCTCATTTTCATTTTCTGTGCTTCTGTCAAACGCATCAGAAATCAGTTTGTCAATACTTTTGAAATTGATTTTTATACTGTTACAAAAATTTAAATTTATACCTTTAACTTTACAACACTCAATTTTTTCACCACTTGGTGTTACAATACTTATTCCATAAAACTTTGGTCCCCCAGATACAAACTTCTCAATATACGCTCCCTCTCCATAACATTTAAATTCATTCGTCATATCACCCAATTTACTACCTAAACTAGGTTCGTATTCATTAACATCATTGCGTGAAATATATATACAAGAATGAGTATCGTAGTACAGTACGCGGCTTTGCAATTGTTCTAAATGTTCGTACAGTTTTAACCTTGCTTGAGCAGTAGTATAAGCTGCAATTACAACATTTGTATGAGACGATGGAGTTACAGCTTCATCTATGTACTCCCAATTAACATACAAGATTTCGTCATTGACAGGTAACAATTCGTTGACTTGTTTTTCGGGACTCGTTATTATTTTCAACAATTCCTCTCGAGATCTGACAATTTGCGTTTGTTTCAACTTACTCTTTTGCCTGAATTTACCCCAAAAAGAGTTCAAACTCATCTTGCCACACGCTCTCAACCCAGGGTTGTTTTCAATTTTGTCCATTTCTAATCGTACCCCTTCATCGTTAAAATATTGATCAATATATAATTGTTTTGTCTCTTCGTTGATGCACCATGAAGGCCAACCACTAGCACTTTGTTTAATTGCCAAAAAAGTATTTATATAATCCGCGAAAAGCCCACCGGTATTTGTCTTTTGATCATACTGAGTTATCTCATATTGCCATACTATATATATTTCTGTAATTTTGTAACCAAGGTCAATGGCTTTACGCAGCTCGTCAGCAACCCAAGTGCCGGAAAATTCCCGATCACATTCATTAGTATGAGTACAATCATTTTGATTCATTTCTTCGCAACAAGATCGACAAAGAGCAAATAGTAGGCGACCATGCATTTATATAGGTAACAGTGGAATAAATAAATTTCTTGGTGATAAAACTTTACACTTTACTAACCCTTCAATTCGGGAAAGGTGATTTATATTATCATTTAACAGCTCGGAACATTCATTACCAATATAAATGCGTGGGTCACCAATAGGAAATCGTCCTCTTTTACACACATATGGATAAAGCGAGCAAATGTCGGTATATTTAATTTTTTCTCCCGGTTCAACAGAGCGTCGAACAACGATATTTTCTGTTCTACCCCCAAAAAAAGCATCTCGTGGATTTAAGATGGATCTATACATTATTGGGTAATGTTCTACAAATTCTCTAATTTCCGGATTGTGTATTTTTAACTCGTCAAACTCGCATTCCCACATTTCACGCACTTCGTATCTTAAATCTTTTAGTTTTTCAACTTTTTTACACGTATTTTCATAAGCTTCGTTCATTGTACGACCGTATGCCATTTTACGATCTCTAAATTTGTCAAAACATTTTGGACAACCATGTGTGTAGCAGCCCTGATACTCAAAAACGATCCCTTTTTCATTTGGCTTATTTTCATTCGGAGGAAGATAACCATCAACGCGAAACCGTTCGGGTAACATAAACTCACGCGCTCTACCAGCATGAATGATTTCCCGGTCGAGTTCTCGTTCACAATAAACTAACCACTGCAAAGATTTTTGAGAATATTTATCTGCTCGCCTATATCCTCCAGACGGAATTATTCCGATAGTATTTTTACGTAAAAAATTTTTTCTGAATACAATCGAGCAAGCTGATGCTATAGTGGTAGCTTCCGTAAATGGTCATGTATTTCCAGATTCTAAAAATATTTTTCGAAATGCGATGCAAGCAAGTCTCAAAATCTCGACATCCATACGACAATATTCTACGATTTCTGTTTGAAAATTGAATTCATAAGACGGCAAAGTTTCATTATACCACGAGTAAAATGCCTTTCGTTCGCTACTTGACATGGAATCTGTCGCGTAATACTTTGGATCGGGTAAAGAACCAATGTAATTTTGATTTTCTACCGTATTGAATAAATGCGGAAAGTAACCCTTTTTTGCGGAAGGAGGTAATGCAAATGCGGCCGGTAAAGCACTAAGTCTCATGTGAAAGTAATTCAAGCTATCGATAAATTTTGTTCGTCCACATTGTATTATTATAATATTTTTACCATTTAAGATAAAATTTGGAATTAACGGCATATTCTTAACAATTTCACGAAGAATAAACTGCGCATCGAATGCTCGGGCATTATGAGCGATACAAATAATTTGACTAAATTCGAAATTTTTTCTTATTGACAATTCAATTAAATTTTTAACTGGATCTTTACAAAAAATATATTCGCGTATTCCACGTGTTTCACAATTTTCATGAATATCTGATTTATGCATACAGTTATTGCAAACTTGTTGAACTACACATAAATTCGGTATATGTATTTGTATGTTGAGGTTACCGTGATATGAAGAATCTTGACGCGTTTCGAAATCATAAAAAATGAACAGATATTTCTTTGAAGGTGTTATCGTATTTGAAATATGTTTAATTGGTTGAATATAGCACAAATCATTCACATTATGTTTTGAATGACATAAATTACAGTAATTTTGACCGCATTCGTGTTTCCCTCTATATACATTAAAAACTTTACAACAATTAGAGCACATTTTTACAACATACACAAGGAGGTGACACAAAACACCGAGCACACTTGACTGCACACTTATGCGAATTTATGTATGTATACTTTTTATTGCAAAATTCACAAAAGAATCTTGATCCTGCTGCTGCAGTTAAATTTAAAATTGTATTAAAATGTCGCGCGTTAGAGTCGTATAAAATATTTATATTACCCTGAATACCATTACTATTGTCGTTTACGTATGGCCGACCATCGAAAAAAGCAGGCACACCGCTTCCTAAAGTCTCATTATCGTAAATAACTATTGCTATATTTTTTTGTGCATAATGTTGTTGAAATAGCTGTATCTCATAAATTCCGCATCCTTCCAATGGAATATTAACGTTTGATGATATAAGAAGTTGATCAGCTTTTTGTTCCTGCATTTTTCGACGACCGTCTCGAATAATTTCCCATTCTTTGTGAGATTTTTCCGTTGACAATAATTTTAAGTTAACAAATGCTTCTCCTACTACGAGCGCTCGAGGAAAACATTTATTATCTCTATTTCTTATAGTTACAATCGAACGCATTCCTAAATTATTTAGTACAATTTTTTTCTTGTTCCACCCTCACCGATAGGTACGTCAACGAGAGATACTGTTAATATAAAGATTTCATCTAATTGAAAACTTTCATTACTTTGAGTCAATCCACTGATTAACGACCATAGATCATTTATAAGAAAATTATTGACAGGCCGATACGATAGACCTGCTGGACCCTTGGCAAAATTCGTACTTTGTATTCCAATACTTATAAAATCATTTGGGGCAGTTCGTGAAATTATAAAAGAATGTATATCACGGATGGCCATTTCTAACCATGTAATTGGGTTAACATTACCAACACGAGAAGGAGCCACTATTTTAATTAACAATCGTTTATCGTTAATTTTGTATTTACCTATGTATTTGTGATTTTCCTCATATATAATAAAACGCTCACCGGGACCGCGAATTTCATTGTCGATCTCATCGGAATCAGAAGACTCGTTGTCTTCGGTGGATGAATCGCGGTTTCTCTGAATATCATTATCTCCTCCACATCCATATTGTGTTATATCATTCAGAGACATATCCGCATCGTACCCGGAAGTTTTGTCATTGGTTGCATACGATTTTGAAATAAATGAATCAGCAGTGTCAGAAGCTGACGAAGATAAGTCTGCATTATAATCATAATTTATTGTTGATTCTGAATTGGAACTCTCCGACGTATTATATTCTGCAAGAAATTAAAATTTAGTAATATTTTATTTGATAACAGATTAAAATAAGAAAACATAAAGCTAATTACATTATGCCTCAGATGGTCCGGAAAAGCTTTCAGAAACTCGAGATAAAAGGTCCTCCAGATCATTTTCAGTAAATAAGGTGGAATGTAAATCTAATAGCATGTCTCGTATCCATCTTAGTTCCTGTGCTTTACGAACATCTATAATTCTTTGTACTTCGTTAAATAAAATTGGCGGTAGTAAATGAACGTTCTCAAAGCTTCTCCGAATGACTTTAAAAATTATTATACAGATTGTGTAAATATGAGAAACCGATTTTTTATTTAAAAAATACTTACTTTCGTTGATTTGCATATCGTATGCGCTACGTTGATCGAAAGTGTGGGTGGTTACCCTATTATGTTCTCTCGTCTGAAACACCATTTCTCTGTACGGTGGTACCCTACGAATAAAATTGTGTATCATTTCCCTTCTTTCAGTCGAACGAATAATTACGGCAGGTGCTGCTGAAGTAGATGATGTTGGTTCGGGTGTACGCACACGTTGATTCACAAGTGTATGCAACTGTTCCCTGGAATTTTCGTATAACAACAAAAATTGTTCGTCATTTCTTCTAAGTGGGTTTCCCTCTGCATCCAAATCAGATGTTTCTTCCGATGAAGATGAATCATTCATCGCAACCCTGAATTGATTTTCATTAAATGCTTCCTCCACTTGAGCAGAAGGTTCATCATCCGAATCATAGGAACTGTCACTTTCATCACTGGATGTATCAACATTATCGTTGTTTTCCGATTCTTCATTTTCCTCCTCCTCCTCCTCTGCTTCACGCAATAAGTTTTCTCGAGCTAAATATAATACAATCGTTTTTACTATATATATTTATATATATATGAATTTAATCATTTAGAATATTTATTATTACGTAATAATCGTCATATGTACTAAGTAAAATGATATAAATTTAAAAATCACCACGATAATTAAAACTCTCTTTATTATTAACAATTTAAAACTAACAAAGATAGAAAAGTGATTTTTTAACTCCATATTATTGAGACAAAATAAAATCGATTCGTAAAATAAAAATCAACTTTTTTTTCAAAATTAACAAAAAAGAAAAATTGAAATTCGGTTATGAAGATCAGGTTACAGCAGCTCGAGTCGACTCATATAAACTCGTAAACTTATCTTCTTTTTACGAGCAATTCGTCATCTACAATTTTTAAAATTTCTAAATTTAACTAATTTTTGAATATTGACACTACCATTGTTTTATGCATTAAGTAAATAATATTCAGTTAAAAAATCACCTCGATACGATAATTAGATCTCTTTTTATTATTAATAATTTCCAACTTTTAAACTAACAAAGATAGAGAAGTGATTTTTGAACTACATATTATTTAGACAAAATGAAATCGATTAGTAAAATAAAAATCAACTGTTCTTGAAAATTTACAAAAAGAAAAATTGAAATTCGGTTATGAAGATCAGGTTACAGCAGCTCGAGTCGACTCATATAAACTCGTAAACTTATTTTTTGAAAAGCAAAGCACATCGACACAATTTATATAATTATGTACGTTGCTTCCGTTTTTTTTAAATAAATTTGAATTCACTTACCTTCTTCTTTCATTTATCATTCGACGTAGATGATAAACATTTTGAAACCCTCTATGACGTGTATACTCCCACGCACATTTTGTTGCAATTTTTGATGCTCTAAATAATTTATTATATAATTCGGCTATTTCACGTGGCCCACAAACACTTAATAAAATTTTTAATTCTTGTTGAAGCACTCTAAGTTCCCTCGAAACTGTAATTCGTTGGAACCATGCAATATTGCATTTTCTTTAATCACATTATTCTGATTTTTTAAAACACGTGCGAATTTAATTAGTATTTTACGAAAAATTAACTGTGCAGTCTCCGTCATTCTTGATGCGTAAAAAGGATTTATGAATGATCTAAGCTGAAGTCTCATTGTAACTAAAACGTACAACGAGGACACTGCCCCTTTTATTGAAAAAACTTATCTAAAAAAAAGGACCCTCGAACTTAACTATTGTGTCTCCATCTCAGGATGTTTTGATTAATTTTTTTGCAAGCTGATTATTTCGATTCTTGAAAGGAAATATAACCATGCTTTTTAAGGTATGGTGTGATCATATTTATTCAACAACGTTTGTAAAGTTTAGTACGTAACTAAAATAAATATTTATTACACACCATTATCATATTCGTTTCTCTTTTTTATTAGAAAGTTCTCCGAATTGATAGTTCATTTGAAAAAATAAATTTTTACTACATCCTGTTGTTCTGATCTTTATTCGAATAGGTGTAGATCACTTTCATGTTTTACAAGTATCGTATCAATGATAATTAAAACCATAATTTTTGTAGTATATTTTTAAGAGGGTTACTTTTCAGTCACATATTTACTTGAACTCAGCTATCGGTATGATCATCTTTCAAACTGATGTAAGATCAGTTTCATTTTTTATAGGTATATATTGTTTTATTCTCCATATCATGTCGGTAATAATCAAAAGGATATTTTAGATAAAATATTTAAGAGGTTCAACTTTCGGTCACCAATTTTCATCCGCTCAGTTCTTGCACTACCTCGGATACACCATGTCGTGGTCCTCGGCTAGTAAAAAATTCGATTATTTGAATAAACGGATCAAAAACGTGACGCAATTAATTAATAAAAATAATTTATTAATTAGATAACAGTACAAATAAAGTAGCTGAATTAATTGATATATTAGAAAAAAATTAGAGTCGCAGAAAACTGCATTACAACACTATTTAGATACTATTAGTTTGAAAGAAAGTTTTTTGAAAAAAAAAGTATTTTGTATTTGATAAATATCCAGTGAAGGTACATTGTGTGTGTTGAGCAACAAGATTTAAAAAGAGTTACACGAAGCAGTACATGGGAAAGCTGCAAAAAGTGTGGAAAAGTTTATATGCGCGAATGTGTTCGTCAAGAATGCAAGTGCATAGGAGATCGATTTCACCTGAACTCTCCATCACCTTCGAGCAAGGTGAACACTTAGTAACACATCAGATACCTACATCCATCATCAGTAGTGTCCCACTGTCCTATACCTGCACTTACGATCAGCGTTGAAGAGATGATGGAGACCCTCTTCAACATAAACAAGAGGCCTGCTGATGTCGGAGAGTGGAAACCGAGGAAATTTAAAACCGTAACAGTACTCGTAGTTATAGTGTAGAATAGTGTAGTTATAGTATTCGTAATTTTAATGTGAAACTATTATAAGTACCAGCTTTTTCTGCTCGTCGTAAAAAGAGTAAGTAATTTTTAATCACATATGACGTTCACGTGACAAATCAACTTTTCTTGAAATTAACAAAAAGAAAAATTGAAATTCGGTTATGAAGATCAGGTTACAGCAGCTCGAGTTCGACTCATATAAACTCGTAAACTTATCTTCTTTTTACGAGCAATTCGTCATCTACAATTTTTAAAATTTCTAAATTTAACTAATTTTTGAATATTGACACTACCATTGTTTTATGCATTAAGTAAATAATATTCAGTTAAAAAATCACCTCGATACGATAATTAGATCTCTTTTTATTATTAATAATTTCCAACTTTTAAACTAACAAAGATAGAGAAGTGATTTTTGAACTACATATTATTTAGACAAAATGAAATCGATTAGTAAAATAAAAATCAACTGTTCTTGAAAATTTACAAAAAGAAAAATTGAAATTCGGTTATGAAGATCAGGTTACAGCAGCTCGAGTCGACTCATATAAACTCGTAAACTTATTTTTTGAAAAGCAAAGCACATCGACACAATTTATATAATTATGTACGTTGCTTCCGTTTTTTTTAAATAAATTTGAATTCACTTACCTTCTTCTTTCATTTATCATTCGACGTAGATGATAAACATTTTGAAACCCTCTATGACGTGTATACTCCACCGCACATTTTGTTGCAATTTTTGATGCTCTAAATAATTTATTATATAATTCGGCTATTTCACGTGGCCCACAAACACTTAATAAAATTTTTAATTCTTGTTGAAGCACTCTAAGTTCCCTCGAAACTGTAATTCGTTGGAACCATGCAATATTGCATTTTCTTTTAATCACATTATTCTGATTTTTTAAAACACGTGCGAATTTAATTAGTATTTTACGAAAAATTAACTGTGCAGTCTCCGTCATTCTTGATGCGTAAAAAGGATTTATGAATGATCTAAGCTGAAGTCTCATTGTAACTAAAACGTACAACGAGGACACTGCCCCTTTTATTGAAAAAACTTATCTAAAAAAAGGACCCTCGAACTTAACTATTGTGTCTCCATCTCAGGATGTTTTGATTAATTTTTTTGCAAGCTGATTATTTCGATTCTTGAAAGGAAATATAACCATGCTTTTTAAGGTATGGTGTGATCATATTTATTCAAACAACGTTTGTAAAGTTTAGTACGTAACTAAAATAAATATTTATTACACACCATTATCATATTCGTTTCTCTTTTTTATTAGAAAGTTCTCCGAATTGATAGTTCATTTGAAAAAATAAATTTTTACTACATCCTGTTGTTCTGATCTTTATTCGAATAGGTGTAGATCACTTTCATGTTTTACAAGTATCGTATCAATGATAATTAAAACCATAATTTTTGTAGTATATTTTTAAGAGGGTTACTTTTCAGTCACATATTTACTTGAACTCAGCTATCGGTATGATCATCTTTCAAACTGATGTAAGATCAGTTTCATTTTTTATAGGTATATTGTTTTATTCTCCATATCATGTCGGTAATAATCAAAAGGATATTTTAGATAAAATATTTAAGAGGTTCAACTTTTCGGTCACCAATTTTCATCCGCTCAGTTCTTGCACTACCTCGGATACAACCATGTCGTGGTCCTCGGCTAGTAAAAAATTCGATTATTTGAATAAACGGATCAAAAACGTGACGCAATTAATTAATAAAAATAATTTATTAATTAGAATCAGTACAAATAAAGTAGCTGAATTAATTGATATATTAGAAAAATTAGAGTCGCAGAAAACTGCATTACAACACTATTTAGATACTATTAGTTTGAAAGAAAGTTTTTTGAAAAAAAAAGTATTTTGTATTTGATAAATATCCAGTGGAAGGTACATTGTGTGTGTTGAGCAACAAGATTTTAAAAAGAGTTACACGAAGCAGTACATGGGAAAGCTGCAAAAAGTGTGAAAAGTTTAGATGCTGCGAATGTGTTCGTCAAGAATGCAAGTGCATAGGAGATCAGATTTCACCTGAATCTCCATCACCTTCGAGCAAGGTGAACACTTAGTAACACATCAGATACCTACATCATCATCAAGTAGTGTCCCACTGTCTATACCTGCACTTACGATCAGCGTTGAAGAGATGATGGAGACCCTCTTCAACATAAAACAAGAGCCTGCTGATGTCGGAGAGTGGGAAACCGAGGAAATTTAAAAACCGTAACAGTACTCGTAGTTATAGTGTAGAATAGTGTAGTTATAGTATTCGTAATTTTAATGTGAAACTATTATAAGTATCCAGCTTTTTCTGCTCGTCGTAAAAAGAGTAAGTAATTTTTAATCACATATGACGTTTCACTTGACAAATCAACTTTTCTTGAAAATTAACAAAAAGAAAAATTGAAATTCGGTTATGAAGATCAGGTTACAGCAGCTCGAGTCGACTCATATAAACTCGTAAACTTATCTTCTTTTTACGAGCAATTCGTCATCTACAATTTTTAAAATTTCTAAATTTAACTAATTTTTGAATATTGACACTACCATTGTTTTATGCATTAAGTAAATAATATTCAGTTAAAAAATCACCTCGATACGATAATTAGATCTCTTTTTATTATTAATAATTTCCAACTTTTAAACTAACAAAGATAGAGAAGTGATTTTTGAACTACATATTATTTAGACAAAATGAAATCGATTAGTAAAATAAAAATCAACTGTTCTTGAAATTTACAAAAGAAAAATTGAAATTCGGTTATGAAGATCAGGTTACAGCAGCTCGAGTCGACTCATATAAACTCGTAAACTTATTTTTTGAAAAGCAAAGCACATCGACACAATTTATATAATTATGTACGTTGCTTCCGTTTTTTTAAATAAATTTGAATTCACTTACCTCTTCTTTCATTTATCATTCGACGTAGATGATAAACATTTTGAAACCCTCTATGACGTGTATACTCCACCGCACATTTTGTTGCAATTTTTGATGCTCTAAATAATTTATTATATATTCGGCTATTTCACGTGGCCCACAAACACTTAATAAAATTTTTAATTCTTGTTGAAGCACTCTAAGTTCCCTCGAAACTGTAATTCGTTGGAACCATGCAATATTGCATTTTCTTTTAATCACATTATTCTGATTTTTTAAAACCGTGCGAATTTAATTAGTATTTTACGAAAAATTAACTGTGCAGTCTCCGTCATTCTTGATGCGTAAAAAGGATTTATGAATGATCTAAGCTGAAGTCTCATTGTAACTAAAACGTACAACGAGGACAGCTGCCCCTTTTATTGAAAAAACTTATCTAAAAAAAGGACCCTCGAACTTAACTATTGTGTCTCCATCTCAGGATGTTTGATTAATTTTTTTGCAAGCTGATTATTTCGATTCTTGAAAGGAAATATAACCATGCTTTTTAAGGTATGGTGTGATCATATTTATTCAAACAACGTTGGTAAAGTTTAGTACGTACTAAAATAATATTTATTACACACCATTATCATATTCGTTTCTCTTTTTATTAGAAAGTTCTCCGAATTGATAGTTCATTTGAAAAATAAATTTTTACTACATCCTGTTGTTCTGATCTTATTCGAATAGGTGTAGATCACTTTCATGTTTTTACAAGTATCGTATCAATGATAATTAAAACCATAATTTTGTAGTATATTTTTAAGAGGGTTACTTTTCAGTCCACATATTTACTTGAACTCAGCTATCGGTATGATCATCTTTCAAACTGATGTAAGATCAGTTTCATTTTTTATAGGTATATATTGTTTTATTCTCCATATCATGTCGGTAATAATCAAAAGGATATTTTAGATAAAATATTTAAGAGGTTCAACTTTTCGGTCACCAATTTTCATCCGCTCAGTTCTTGCACTACCTCGGATACAACCATGTCGTGGTCCTCGGCTAGTAAAAAATTCGATTATTTGAATAAACGGATCAAAAACGTGACGCAATTAATTAATAAAAATAATTTATTAATTAGAATCAGTACAAATAAAGTAGCTGAATTAATTGATATATTAGAAAAATTAGAGTCGCAGAAAACTGCATTACAACACTATTTAGATACTATTAGTTTGAAAGAAAGTTTTTTGAAAAAAAAAGTATTTTGTATTTGATAAATATCCAGTGGAAGGTACATTGTGTGTGTTGAGCAACAAGATTTTAAAAAGAGTTACACGAAGCAGTACATGGGAAAGCTGCAAAAAGTGTGAAAAGTTTAGATGCTGCGAATGTTGTTCGTCAAGAATGCAAGTGCATAGGAGATCAGATTTCACCTGAATCTCCATCACCTTCGAGCAAGGTGAACACTTAGTAACACATCAGATACCTACATCATCATCAAGTAGTGTCCCACTGTCTATACCTGCACTTACGATCAGGCGTTGAAGAGATGATGAGACCCTCTTCAACATAAAACAAGAGCCTGCTGATGTCGGAGAGTGGGAAACCGAGGAAATTTAAAAACCGTAACAGTACTCGTAGTTAAGTGTAGAATAGTGTAGTTATAGTATTCGTAATTTAATGTGAAACTATTATAAGTATCCAGCTTTTCTGCTCGTCGTAAAAGAGTAAGTAATTTTTAATCACATATGACGTTTCACTTGACAAATCAACTTTTCTTGAAAATTAACAAAAAGAAAAATTGAAATTCGGTTATGAAGATCAGTTACAGCAGCTCGAGTCGACTCATATAAACTCGTAAACTTATCTTCTTTTACGAGCAATTCGTCATCTACAATTTTTAAAATTTCTAAATTTAACTAATTTTTGAATATTGACACTACCATTGTTTTATGCATTAAGTAAATAATAGTCAGTTAAAAAATCACCTCGATACGATAATTAGATCTCTTTTTATTATTAATAATTTCCAACTTTTAAACTAACAAAGATAGAGAAGTGATTTTTGAACTACATATATTTAGACAAAATGAAATCGATTCGTAAAATAAAAATCAACTTTTTTTCAAATTAACAAAAAGAAAAATGGAAATTCGGTTATGAAGATCAGGTTACAGCAGCTCGAGTCGACTCATATAAACTCGTAAACTTATCCTCTTTTTAGAAGCAATTCCTCATTTACAATTTTTACAGTTTCTAAATTAAACTAATTTTTGAATTTTGACCCTGCCATTGTATTATGCACTAAGTAAATAATATACAGTTAAAAAAATCACCTCGATACGATAACTTACACTCTTTTTATTATTAATAATTTATAACTTTTGAACTAACAAAGATAGAGAAGATTTTTTAAACTGCAAAATATTTAGAAAAAAGTAAATTTTATTCGTAAAATAAAAATGAACTTTTATTCAAAACTGACAAAAATTTAAATATTTTTTTCAAAATAAATGTTTTTTTTTGTATGGTGGATTGGGGGGTGAGGGGAATACTGTAAGCATGTGTAGAGTGGCATATAAAATGGCGTCATCAAGGTCACACGTTAGCTTACTTGTTTGTTTATATAAACAAACAATTAAGATAACATTCAATTTTTTCAAAGTCATTTAATTATTTTTTAAGGGTATTAAATGACCTTGAAAAAGGAATGTTATCTTATTGTAAGGTGGATTGAAGGGTGAGGGGAATACTGTAAGCAGGTATAGAGGGGCATAACAAATGACGTCATCAAGGTCACACGTTAGCTTACTTGTTTGTTTATATAAACAAACAATTAAGATAACCTTCTTAAGATAACATTCTTTTTTTCAAGGTCGTTTAATTATTGGCTGAGAAGGGTATTGAATGACCTTGAAAAAGGAATGTAATCTTAAGAATGTTATCTTAATTGTTTGTTTATATAACAAACAAGTAAGCTAACGTGTGACCTTGATGACGTCATTTGTTATGACTCCCTATACCTGCTTACATACTATTAGTTTGAAAGAAAGTTTTTTGAAAAAAAAAGTATTTTGTATTTGATAAATATCCAGTGGAAGGTACATTGTGTGTTGAGCAACAAGATTTTAAAAAGAGTTACACGAAGCAGTACATGGGAAAGCTGCAAAAAGTGTGAAAAGTTTAGATGCTGCGAATGTGTTCGTCAAGAATGCAAGTGCATAGGAGATCAGATTTCACCTGAATCTCCATCACCTTCGAGCAAGGTGAACACTTAGTAACACATCAGATACCTACATCATCATCAAGTAGTGTCCCACTGTCTATACCTGCACTTACGATCAGCGTTGAAGAGATGATGGAGACCCTCTTCAACATAAAACAAGAGCCTGCTGATGTCGGAGAGTGGGAAACCGAGGAAATTTAAAAACCGTAACAGTACTCGTAGTTATAGTGTAGAATAGTGTAGTTATAGTATTCGTAATTTTAATGTGAAACTATTATAAGTATCCAGCTTTTTCTGCTCGTCGTAAAAAGAGTAAGTAATTTTTAATCACATATGACGTTTCACTTGACAAATCAACTTTTCTTGAAAATTAACAAAAGAAAAATTGAAATTCGGTTATGAAGATCAGGTTACAGCAGCTCGAGTCGACTCATATAAACTCGTAAACTTATCTTCTTTTTACGAGCAATTCGTCATCTACAATTTTTAAAATTTCTAAATTTAACTAATTTTTGAATATTGACACTACCATTGTTTTATGCATTAAGTAAATAATATTCAGTTAAAAAATCACCTCGATACGATAATTAGATCTCTTTTTATTATTAATAATTTCCAACTTTTAAACTAACAAAGATAGAGAAGTGATTTTTGAACTACATATTATTTAGACAAAATGAAATCGATTCGTAAAATAAAAATCAACTTTTTTTCAAATTAACAAAAAGAAAAATTGAAATTCGGTTATGAAGATCAGGTTACAGCAGCTCGAGTCGACTCATATAAACTCGTAAACTTATCCTCTTTTTAGAAGCAATTCCTCATTTACAATTTTTACAGTTTCTAAATTAAACTAATTTTTGAATTTTGACCCTGCCATTGTATTATGCACTAAGTAAATAATATACAGTTAAAAAATCACCTCGATACGATAACTTACACTCTTTTTATTATTAATAATTTATAACTTTTGAACTAACAAAGATAGAGAAGATTTTTTTAAACTGCAAAATATTTAGAAAAAAGTAAATTTTATTCGTAAAATAAAAATGAACTTTTATTCAAAACTGACAAAAAATTTAAATATTTTTTTCAAAATAAATGTTTTTTTTTGTATGGTGGATTGGGGGGTGAGGGGAATACTGTAAGCATGTGTAGAGTGGCATATAAAATGGCGTCATCAAGGTCACACGTTAGCTTACTTGTTTGTTTATATAAACAAACAATTAAGATAACATTCAATTTTTTCAAAGTCATTTAATTATTTTTTAAGGGTATTAAATGACCTTGAAAAAAGGAATGTTATCTTATTGTAAGGTGGATTGAAGGGTGAGGGGAATACTGTAAGCAGGTATAGAGGGGCATAACAAATGACGTCATCAAGGTCACACGTTAGCTTACTTGTTTGTTTATATAAACAAACAATTAAGATAACCTTCTTAAGATAACATTCTTTTTTTTCAAGGTCGTTTAATTATTGGCTGAGAAGGGTATTGAATGACCTTGAAAAAGGAATGTAATCTTAAGAATGTTATCTTAATTGTTTGTTTATATAAACAAACAAGTAAGCTAACGTGTGACCTTGATGACGTCATTTGTTATGACTCCCTATACCTGCTTACATACTACTCCTAACCGACCGAGCCATCGCAGGCCTCTTCTGAATGAATTAAATGCAAGGGTGTTAAAGTTGGTGAAGGGAAGTTGATTGATGAGGCGAGTGGCAGTTATAATAAATGATTGATTTAGATGTGGAGGAAGATACGTTAAAGACAAGTGTGGATGACGGGTATATGAGCGAGTTGTAGATGTATCATTGCGTAAACTGAAATGTTGAGCGAGGTAGTGTGCCGAATTATGAGAAATGACGTTGTAAGCAGTAGAGCCTATGAATAGAGCTTTCCTAGACTCGATTGACAGCTAACTTAGATGAATACGATAGGGTGTCAGATGGGCTCTCCAGGGGATGTTGCCCCGAATATATCGAACACAAGCGTTGAATAGTCGACTGAGCTTTAGATTTCTGGTCCCATCAACATCGTTATAAATCGCATACGCATATTCAACGTAACGAAAATGAAGGTTCAATTAACCTCTTACGCGTCTGTCGAGGAAAAGCTTGTTAATTGTATTTAAGCAAGTAAAGTATCTTGTAAACAGCACTGAGAGAGAGAGAGAGAGAATGAATGAATGAATGAATAAATTTTATTTGGCCTTGGGGTTGAGACCCCGTAGGCACTATTATACAAATACATTTGAAGATAATTACAATAATAGTAATAT
Source organism: Theocolax elegans (assembly GCA_026168455.1). Lineage (NCBI taxonomy): Eukaryota > Metazoa > Arthropoda > Insecta > Hymenoptera > Cerocephalidae > Theocolax > Theocolax elegans. The sequence continues at coordinate 31,739,561 of CM047427.1, read as the reverse complement.
AAAACAACAATAGCGTGTATAAAATTTAAAATAAAACAATAACATAATAATAATAAAAACAACAATAGTTATATAACAATATTGGTTAACGATTAAAAAACAATATATATATAAAATAATAAATAAATAATTAAGCATATATAAAAATTTTTACAAATCGACAAAAATTACGCATTAAAAACATTTGTACAACTTATTCTAGATTTAGGTGAGGGATCTGAGGAGGTGTCAAGCCCTCGTTTCGAACTCTAATTTCCCAGGCAGTTTTGTCAAGTCCAAACATATGATCGAATAATGCGTTTTTGAAATGAGTGATAGATGAAGTGTCGAATGAAAATGTAGAAAATTCGTTAATGATTTTAGATGCGGTGATGACAAAAGATTTATTCAGAGACTCTGTACGAGGGGGAAGATAATGTAGCAATTTTGAAGGATGACGAGTAGAGGTGCGAGGGTTATGAGAGAGGGTATTTATTTTTATAAAATGGTTTGCCAGATATGTGGATGAGTTATGAGCAATGATATTGTACGCAAGTGATCCAATGAGGTATGAGCGTCTGGACTCAACTGACAACCACCTGAGACTTAACCTATAAGGAGTTACATGATCTCTCCTTGCTATGTCTCCCCACACGAATCGGACACAAGCATTTAGCAGTCTTTGGAGTTTCAGATTTCTGGTCTGGTCAACATCGTTAAACACCGCACATGCATAGTCGAAGTGCGGAAAAATCAGAGCCTCCACCAATCTCTTTCTAAGACCACGAGACAACGTCTTTTTATAATATCGTAACGAGTGTAAGACCCCATGTACACGGCTCGAGATAGTTAATACCTGTCTTGACCAATCCAGAGAGGGAGAGATCATGACCCCAAGCGATTTAACCTCGCATTCATAATTTAAGAGATCCGCTCCCAACCCTACCTTCGGGGCAGTGTTCAAGTCGATGCGCGATAAGAAAGCCTGACTACCCAGAATCATAACCTTCGTCTTTTTTACATTAAGCTTTAATCCGTTTGTGTGAGCCCATAGGGCTATCGCATTTGCGTCTTGCGTTATACGTTGTACCCCTGTTTCTAATTCTGACGGAAAAAACGAGTGGTAGACCTGGGCGTCATCGGCAAACAGCATATAATTGCTGTGAGAAAGAACTTTAGGCAAATCATTTATATATATGGAAAAGAGTATCGGGCCAAGAACACTGCCCTGAGGCACTCCCGCATTTATCTCAAGCCAGTCTGACAACACGCCCGTCTCACTCTCCACTGCATGCATGCGACCTACAAGATACCGATAAAACTAACTCAGTGTGTTGTCAGAGCATCCAATCTCACACAATTTCTGCATAAGTTTACCATGAGGCACAGTATCAAATGCCTTGGAGAAGTCAAACAGGATGAGAATCGTGATCTTTCTAGCATCAATGGCTCTTCTAACGTCATCCAGGACACCCAGGAGTGCTGTCTGGGTACTGTGCCCTCTGCGAAAACCTGCTTGTCTGTCCACAAGGATATGATTTTTAATAAGATATTCAGACAACTGATTATGTACAAGTCTCTCCAAGATTTTCGAGAGTTCGCATAGTTTCGCAATCGGTCTTGTATCTGAACACGATTGTATCCTGCCCGACTTCGCCAAAGGGAACAGTGTTACCCTTTTCCAGCTCTCGGGAAAATAGCCGACTGAGAGCATATTATTAAAGAGGTCAACAAGGTGCAGTGTTAATTGAGGCTCTAGCAACTTAATCATTTCAACGGATATGCCATCAATCCCCACTGCCCTTGAGGACGCTCCCCGTATTGCATGCTGAACTTCTTTCGCGGTTATAGTAGAAAAATGAAAAGAAGGAGATGAGGGTGATGTAGGACAATAGTTGCATATAATGGTAGAGAATGATTGTACGGAAAGTGGTTGAATATTATGTGAAACTGATGCATAATGACAATTTAGCTGATGGGGTGAGAATAATTTAAGCGGTGATGGGTTTGTCTTCGCACTGAGGCCCATATACTTTAGGCATTTCCACGATTTCTTCGGGTCTTTCGTGCTATTGAGTTTCTTTGCCAGATAGTGAAACTTGCTTGTGTTAACAGAGTTTGAAACCTGGTTTCTAAGTCCCTTGTACATGGTGTAATCGTCAACAGAACCTGAAGCACGAAATCTAGTAAAAGCTACATTTCTGGCTTTAATATTTTCTCTGATTTCCCGGGAAATCCAGGGTTTGTGGTTTGTCTTAATGGTGCGAAAAATTACAGGCGCTAACAAGTCAAAAGTTGTTAAAATTGAGTTGCATAAGGATGATAATGTAGATGAAATAGTGCTATGAATATTATGGGATGAAAGAACTTGATGTGAATATTGACTAAGGTGATGATTGATCGGAGAAATATCCATGAGATCAGACTGGTCGAGCCAAGGATGAGGGGACGATTCCGATAAGGAAGAGGAGGTTATGCATGATTCAAATGTAGTTGCGAGATTATGAAGGTTGATCCCCTCCAAATTTCGCTTACCAATTACCTTCACTTGAGGTTGCTCATTTTCAATCCTAATAGAAATACTGATGGCATCATGTCCAGCTGCGAAAGGAGCCAACGTCTTAGTGTATTCATGTTCAGGTACTGGTTCACGAATGAGGAAGAGATCTAACCACGTGTGAGATGGCCCACCTGATGTCATCGCGTGATGCGTCGGCTCTGACTGGATGAGTGAAAGTCCCAGAGCCGTCAAATTTGCTCTAAACCTGCTTGCCATGGCACTGGTAGAGCTCATGTCAATGTTGAAATCCCCAGTGACCATGACATATTTGTATCGTGGTAGTATGTCTGACAATACCTCAAAAAATTCCGTGGGATAAGCGGCCGAAGGCCTACGGTAAACAATTGCTAGAACCTATTGAAAACGTTTTACCTGTCAAACATAGCACCAGATACTCCGGAGCATTCGAAAAAATAGGTTTAGAGTGCGCGATAATTTTTACCCCAAAATCCTCACGCACATACGCCGCAACACCTCCCCCCTCCTTACCTTCCCGATCCAATCGATATAATACGTAGCCCGGTAGTTTAATAATTTCCGAAGAATCGTGATTTGTAAGGAAGGTTTCGGTAATTGCGATGACATCATGAGAGGCAGGATGAATTAATGCTTCGATAGATGCAAAGTGTGTTTTTAAACGATTTATATTAGAGTGAAAAATGGAAAATGACTTCGATGATTTTGATGGTTTCGATGATTTGGCCCGACCAGCCCCATCTCACTTGGTGTGAGTTGGAGAGAGAGGAGGGAAGTTTGTGAAATCTGCTTCCGAATTTATACGCATCAACGGTCCATCCCTCACCTTACGCATAAAAACTATTAAATCTAAAACTATGGGCCTCGCATAGCCCAGCTCTCTCGATTTACGCATGGCCGCTTGCCACAGCTCAAAAACGGGCTTCGGCCAAAGGGGCCTGACAAACAGAGCATTCTCTCCACCTTCACCGAAAATATCCCGCGCCTTTTGTCCTTTCAGGAGTCGAGTCTTCTCAATAATTGCGTCTCTAGATGTTATTGACGACATTCTAACCACAATTCCTTGAGTGAGCATCGGTGCTGCGGGAGAGCCCGCCGGGTTTAGTTTCAATCGTGGAGTCCAAGGACGAAAATCAATTATTTGACTGCTTAGATTAGGCAGTTTTAGTATACCAAATAAATCAATTAATAGCCCGTTTTCAGTTTTTCTCGTACCCTTGGGCAGCCCGGTAATAAGTAGCTCACAAGTGTCTTTTGATGGAGGTTGAGAAACTGCAATCACACCTTTATTGCTTTTTTCTAAGCTGCTGACCCGGTCTTCAAGTTTGCCAATACGCGCATCAATAGCTGTAAACTTTTCATCCATTTCTTCCTCGATTTCGTTTACCTTCGTTTTCAGATCTTTTATCTCCGTCTTAACCTCGTCGACTTTGCCCTCAACACGATTTACAACTTCTAATACCGATTTTATATCATTTCGCAAGCATTCCCGCAAACTCTGGGTAAAAGCGTCCAACCACGGTGGTATATCGACCGCCATTTTTACGGAGTCACTTGGCGCGTCGTATGTCGTCTGATTGGGTACAGTGGGCGGAGCGCCGCGAGGTTGCTTCGCAACCTGCGACATTGATGGCGACGGAGGCGAGGCTACTCTCTTTGCGTGAGAGGTGGTAAGGGTGGGCGTGGTCGCCGACGCGGCACTGTCGGTCGCGACAGACTGGCGCGGTAACCCAGGCGGTGGCGCCCTCGTGTCGTTCGAAGCTGTAATCAACACCTTCGATCGCGTTTTCGCAAGGTTACAGCAGCGCCGCTCGGACGAGCCCGGCACGACCTCAAAACAGTTAGTGTGAGTAATATTATTACAGAGATTACACACCTCTGTGTAGTCCTTGCGTGTTAGACGTACTCCGCAAACAAAACATCCTCGCGGTGTTGCCATGCTCGCTCGTTGGGTTTCGCAACGTTGGTAAAGACTCCGTGCGTGAACTTGCCGCCCGATTTTGCCGCTCGCAGATTTCTCCAGCTAACCTCCAAGATTATTGAGACTTATTTTCTTTATTTGCAGACAACTGCCTACAGTATAAATGCATCTAAATTAATAGGTACAACTGTAGACAGCGGACGTCCAATATGCTATGCACTAAAACTCGAGTTGGTCGCGTGAGTACAAAAGATTATAGAAATAGTACGGAGAAATAAAACATATGTCTTAGTACTCACCGCGCCAGAGAGAGAGAGAGAGAGAGAGAGAGAGAGAGAGAGACAGAGATTGATACATAACTTTATTAGGTTTTAGGGGTAGAAACCCCGTAAACACAAAAATACATACATCATTGAAGGTGTAAAAATAAAATAACAAATTAAAAAATTATAACAAATAAAAATAACAAATGATGAAATAACAATAAAAAGCAAAAAGTGTGTAAGCATATAAATAAAAATAAGAATAAAAACGCAAGTAAAACGAAATAAGGAATACAAAATAAGAAAAAAGTTATAATAAAAATAAAAATAAAAGTAAAAACAAAAATAAATAAATAAAACAATAATAAAAATAAAACGCAAACGAGATTGATGGTACAATGTTAAGTACAATGGGACGAGCGACAACAGAATGAGTGCAAAAGTAAAAATAGAAATAAAAAGTAAGAATAAAAATGAGTAAAAGAAAAATTACAAAATTAATAGAATAAATTATGCTAAAAAAGAAAAAAATAATACTGATAATGAATAAAGTATCACAAATTAGAAAAATTAAAAATATCACAGCGCAAATTATCACAATAATCATTAACAGCATTATCCTCATTCTGTATCGATAGGTCGCTTACATTACTAGTATCACATAAAACACTTATATTTAAATCACAAAGGTCGCTTAAGTGGGGACGGATGAGGTTCTCTCGAGTCGCTCTTTCCTCCCAAGCTAAGGAGTCGAGACGAAGAAAATGGGCGAAGACAGTTTGTTTGAATGTGACGATGAGGGATGGATCGAATGACGTGACAGAGAGTGAGTTTAATTGCTTGGTGGCCGTAATGACAAATGATTTATGAAGCGATTCGGTGCGAGGGGGAAGATAGGTCAGCGGTTTGGGAGGATGACGAGATGAGATGCGTAAATTAGATGAGCTGCTGAGTTTGATGAAGTGATCTGCTAGGTAGTGGGGAGAATTATGTGATAAAATGGTAAATGATAAAGAGGTAATGAAGAATAATCGTCTCGACTTAACAGATAGCCAGCCCAACTTCAACCTATAGGGCGTCACATGATCAAATCTACGCAAGTTTCCCCAAACAAATCTGACGCAAGCATTTAGGAGCCTCTGGAGCTTTAAGTTTCTGGTCTGGTCCAAGTCGTTATAGACCGCACAAGCATAGTCGAAGTGAGGTAATATTAAGGTTCAACAAGAAATTTTCGGGTGCATCTGGAGAAAGCACGTTTATGAAAACGTAACGAACGTAAAATTCCGTGCACCCTCTGGGAAATTGCCAAAACGTGTTTGGACCAGTCCAGAGTTGGCAGTAGCCAGACGCCAAGTGATTTTACTTGATTTTCGTACTGGAGCGATTTATTCAAAAGCATAACTCGCAGGGCAGTGGTTAGGTCCATACGCGAGACATATGCCTTACTGCCCAGGATCATTACTTTAGTTTTGTTAATGTTTAAATCTAAACCATTGAGGGAGGCCCAGGACGCAACCGCATTTGCGTCATGTGTGATTCGCTGGACCCCCAATTCGAATTCGTCCGGAGGAAAGGAGTAGTAAACCTGAGCATCATCAGCATAAATCATATGATTACTGTATTGAAGAACATCCGGGAGATCATTAATAAAAATTGAAAAGAGTAATGGACCCAGAACACTGCCCTGCGGTACGCCTGAATTGACCCCAAGCCAGTCAGAGCAGACGCCTAACTCATCTACTACCGCTTGCGAGCGACCGACCAAGTAGTGAAAAAACCATCTAAGAACCGTGTTTGAGCAACCCATATCACGTAGCTAGATCAACAAAGGGCCGTGCGGTACCGAGTCAAACGCCTTGGAGAAATCGAACAGAACCAAAATCGTGATCATACATGAGTCAATGGCTCTTCTGATGTCGTCGAGAACACCCAAAAGGGCGGTCTGTGTGCTGTGGCCTCTGCGAAACCCTGCCTGTCTATCAATCAGTTTGAGATTTGATTCCAAATAATGAGATAACTGCGAGTGTACCAACCTTTCAAGCAATTTAGAGACCTCACAGAGCTTCGCAATAGGCCTAGTATCAGAGCAAGATTCAATCCTGTTCGACTTCGCCAATGGAAAGAGTAGAGCTTTCTTCCAGCAGTCAGGAAAGTACCCAAGAGATAACATGTCGTTGAATAAATAAGTAAGCTGCGGGGTCAATTGTGGCTCAAGTAATTTTAGCATCACAACGGATAGCCCGTCCGTCCCCACTGCCCTTGACTTAGCATTAAAAAGAGCACGCCGAACTCCCGAGGAGGAGACTACATTAAATTCAAAGGAAGGCGAACTAAGGGGATCGGAAACAGAGGAGCAAAGAGTGTTTAAAAAGGAAGGCGAAAGCGGAGGAATCCGATTGGAGATTAAGACGAAATGATTATTAAGTTGCTGGGTGGTGAAAGTGTCTAACGGGGATATGTTGGTTTTGGCGCACAGACCAAGATTTTTTAGCTCCCTCCATTTGGCTTTCGGGTTTGCAGCATTTTTTAATTTGTTTGTAAGAATTTTATATTTATTACTATCGAGAAGGTTTGAAACTCTGTTTCTTAGTGTTTTAAATTTCTCGTAGTCCTCAAAACGGTTAGATAGTTTATAATTCTTAAAAGCCAAATTCCTAAATTTAATAAGCTTTTTAACCTCCGTTGTCACCCAGGGCTTAGATTTATTGCTAACAGTTGTGAGTTTAGCTGGAGCAACAGAATCAAAAGCGGAGAGAGCTGAAATCATAAGATGTGAAACGGAAGCACGAAGGTGGGAGGTTGAATCGCTGTGAGAGAGATCATGAGATGAGAGAAATAAGTTAGATGAAGATGTGCTGAGTGAATGAGAGTTATGTGAAGTGAATAACAAATTAGGTGAAGACATGCAGGATGAATGAGAGTGAGAAGTGGATAATAAGTTAGATGATGACATGCTAAGAGATGACGAGTGGCAAGTGGGGATAGGTGGATCAGATGTATGAGAGAGAGGTGGATTATTGATGAGAGAACAAGACAGTGAAGACAAATTCCCATTCAGATTCGGGTTCAAATACAAATTCGAATTCAAGTGCGAAATCGAGCTGAGATTCCGGTCAGGCGACTCTACAGGAATTGGAATATGAGGTTCTGGTGAAAAATGAGATATGAGATCTATATTAGAGTTATAAATAGTATTGAACGAGTTAGCTAGTACTTGAAGGTTGATCCCTTCCAAATCACGTGACTAGTACCTTTTTAGCTTAGGCGGGTCCTTGTTAATAAGTATTTGTAGTGCTATGTAGTCATGGCCCGCAGCGAAGGGAGTTGTTGACTTGTAGTAACTAAAGTAAGGTGAAGGATCACTAATAAGGAAGAGATCAAGCCATGTGTGCGAAGAGCCTAAAGATGTGATCGCATGGTGAGTTGGTTCAGAGATAACGAGTGATAAGTTGAGGGCAGTTATGTTAGCTCTCATCATGTCAGCCGCAGCACTTGAAGACTTCATATCAATATTGAAGTCTCCAGTAATAACAGCAAGACCGTGGGAAGGAAGGAAATCAGACAGTAAATTAAAGAAATTGATGGGGTAAGATGCTGTTGGCCGTCTGTAGACAACACTGAGAAGGAGCGAAGACGATTTACCAATAATATGTAGAATGAAGAACTCAGGAGAGTTCGAAAATAGTTTGTCAGATTGAGCCAACAAGTTGACTTTGTACTCGTCCCTGACGTAAGCAGCAACTCCCCCTCCTTCCTTACCCACTCGGTCATGTCTGTATAGAGTGTACCCAGGCAATTTTACTATATCAGAGGAATCTGATTCCGTAAGAAAGGTCTCTGTAAGTGCAATCACATCGAAGGCTTGTGGATAAATTAGTGATTCAATTGATGAGAAGTGAGTTTTGAGCCTATTGATGTTAATGTGAATGATGGAGAAAGAAGGTTTGAGTGATTGTGAGTGAAAAAGAGGCGTCTGACCGGCTGCCTTTCATAAGGAAGAAGGAGTAGTATTGACCGGAAGGGAGTTAGGTGATAAAGCGCCCTTTTTTTCTTTTCGCATATATACCGTACAATTTTTTACAATCGGTCGCATGTAGCCTAGTTCTTTCGCTTTACGTAGAGCTAACATCCAAAGGGCGTGGACAGTCTTCGGCCATAAAGGTCTAATATACAATGAGGATTCTCCTCCCAAGCCAAAAATGCTAGATGTCGTGGCACCTTTTAAACGAAAGGCCTTATCAACTATTAGATCTCTGACGGCCGGAGAAGAGACCTTACAAACCAGACTTTTACAGACGTTGAATAAAGGAGCAATAGTCGTGGTTGATTGGCTTGAAACCGAAGAAGAGAGATTAGCTGGGTTGATTGGGCGCGACAGCCAAGGTCGAATCTCAACGATATGCGGTATTACGAGCGGGAGATTAAGGTGTGTTAATACCAATTCAATTAACTTAAGATCGCTTATAGTGGAATCCGTGGGTAGACCTGAGAATAACACGCTGACCCTTGATCAAGAATCTTATTCACATTAACCTCAAGCCGCTCAACACGAGCTCCCACCTCATTGAAGCGTTCATCGGAAACCGCCTCAAGGGTATCGACACGTCCACGAAGAGATTCGAGCTCAGCCCCAAGCGAATTCAACTTTGCATCAACGCCGTCGACTTTAACCTCGATCCTTTCAACCAGCTTAGTGATCGCGCGTTCGTAATTAACGAACCACGTCGGAGGAGCATCCGCCATCGCAGCGGTATCCCGAGAGCCGCCCGATTGCTCTGAATTGGGAGCGAGAGGCGTGGCTGCGCGAGGTTGCTTGGCAACCTGCGTTAATGGTGGTGAGGTAGGCGAGGCCAAGCGCTTCGCGCCTGACGTAGTAGGGGAGTCGCGAGAGTTCCCGCGGCTGTCCCGCTTATTGTCGCTCCGACCGTCGCGCTCGCAAAATGCGACCCAGTAGTAGGTGCTGCCCCCGTACTGTACAAGTCGCTACTAACGCGTGAGCTCGGAGGAGCGCGCGCCAATTCGCAGCAGCGCCGAATTTCGGAGCCCGGCAAAATCGACACGCAATGAGTGTGCGTTATATTGTTACACGCCGGGCATACCTCGGAGTAATCCTTGCGAGATATACGCACTCTGCAAACGAAGCAGCATCTGGAAGCCATGTCGATGTCAATGACAGCTGGTAGAGGCGAGGCGATACGGAGATTTGGCGTATGACGTCACAAAGATGAGCAGTGGCGAGGTGAGAAGCCGTAGTTCAGATAAAATCCAGAAGAGGCACTCGTGTAGCTGCGCGAATAAATTACCGCCTAAGTTGGCTCTCCAAGCGAAAACTAACCTTGATGTTCGCCGGTAGTTTGTAGTGAAAATTGAAGTGGAAAGACCAACTGCAAAAGCGAACTTTAACGAAAAGTAAAAGCTGCAGCCAGTCCGCCCACGAAAAATTTGCACTGAAAAGCTCGGAAACCAGATGTAAGGAATAGGCGAAGAAAAAAACACAGAGCGATACAAATAGTGGCTTGTCAACTCACCTTGCGCGCGCAGAGAGAGAGAGAGAGAGAGAGAGAGAGAAGTATATGAACAGCAGAGGTAACACTTACAAGGACGGAGACTGTTCCTCCTGGGTATCAACATTATAACTTGGGCTCTCGGTAAAAGATCGACACTCTAAACACTGTTACATTGTGCGGAGATACATTTCAATTGATAATCGCGTATCTCTTATTCTTGCTCCATCGATATTTCTACCCTATAACAACTATTATGTTATTATTACTAGACTAATAAGGGAAAAAGAGAAAGAGTAATATAACGAAGAATTCGTTATACTTCCCCCTTCCAGAAGATGGTTAGTTGCAGGCGTGCCAACTCAATAAAACAAATAGAAAAAATTGAATTAAATTCACATGCAATATGTAGAAAGAAGAATATAAGGAATAAACAGACTTAATTTCTCTTAACTCTGTTTAGTAGGCTGTTTTTATTACACACTAGAGAAGTATATGAAGACCACAGTGAACGCCAGTCAGTTCGCAGACATGGCATATGGTCTTCTTAAGGGTTATGTCTTGTGTCTTCCAGCTGTGTTATTTCACATTCGTCGACTCTAAGTCGCCTTTGTAAGCGTACCGCGCGAGCCTCGCAATTGTATTCGAAGCGTTTTTGCGCTACGATAGCTCTCGCTCTATCGCCTCCGCTATACGATAATCCTAATCCGGCTCTCTGTAGTCAACTTAATGAGCTGACTAGCGCAAGACGTGAGTTTCTTGTTAGCGGTAGCCACGCATTGGTGTACCGCTGCCGCTTACTTCTCGCTAACTCTTTAGAACCTCTGTATGCGATAACATTGCAAGCTTCCTCCATATCGCGTTCCGTGACCCTCGTCTCGTAAAATCGTGCTAGTTTGGCATCTGTTACTCGCCGACAGGAGTGTTGTCGTTCAATTGCACAGTTCAAACTCCAGCTTTATTTTTGCCCTCCAACATGTAGCGTCTGATATACTCCGATCGCGAGCTTACACACTACAGCACTAGAGTTAGCGATAGAGTTACCGTTCTCCATCTATCACCTCCTGTGTGTTATTATGTACATTAGGATGGTCCATAATTTCCCGATTATCCCGAATCCTTGAAGTAATCCTCCCAAAAGCTAATATATGTAAAAATACTGCTCTTTGGCGTTGACAGCATCCATATAATTAAGATTTAATGTTGGCAACTTTAAGTATTTTTAAAAAATAGAAGCTGGTTAAGGAAAAAGCATAGTGTAAAGCACGGTGTACACTTGCTCTCGTTAATTTAAACCAAATTGAACGTAGTCACTTAGGTTTGTTTTCTTTTCGCAAATTATTAAACATTTTCCGATAACTTTTGCTAAATAAAATCGCTGTTCTATTTTCTATTCTTATATAACGAATGTTTATAAATATTTTTATCTTATTTTTACAAAATATTTTACATTTCGGCAGACAAAATATAAACCAAGATATTCTCTTATATAAAGCTCGTAGGTTGTGTAATAATAAGACCTCCTTCCTTCCTTACTGTATCCCGGAATCTGAGCAATATCCCGACAAAGCTCCACTTCGTTACAATGAACAATTTAATTTATCCAAAAAATTCTTGACTTGACCGGTAATAATACATATACAAATACAGATATTTTAAACTCAAATTAAGAAGAAAGTCCAGACCGAGTAGATTAGATTTAAAATAATAGAAGTTCAGATCTTGATTCACTTAAAAGGGTCTCATACTCAATTTTTACCAACCGAGCCAATAGAGTGATAGTATGGTTGAAAAATACTTCAATCTGGATAAATATAAAGAATTTTGACAAACTAGAAGTTATGTGCCCTTACATTTGTAGCTATGTGTCTGTGTGCAAAGTTTCTATTTATTATATTCAGGCATTTACGAGAAAATCTTGTACGAATATCACTATCTAGTCGTCCACATAGTCAAAATTTCGTTTAAAGTTTTCTCTTATACGCATCAATAAAATAATTTGAAACTTTGTATAGAGGTAGGAGGTTGTAATTAAATAATTATTATATAAAGGGCACCTAATTGATTGTGTTGTATAGTTTTGCAAAACTAAAATTAGTATTATTATCAACATTAAAATAATACTTTACGTTAGATGGCAGTGCGCACGGATCATGGCAAGCTAAAGCATGCTATCGCCGCCGTCACTACTTGCATCATGCATGCGCGTTAGTTTCAGATTCAAGACAAATAGCCAAACAAAATAATTTGATTTGACACCTATAAAATTCTTAAATATTTATATCATACTGCTCAGATATCTCATACTACTACTACTTGATTCTTTGACATGGCAAATTGAGCCGTACTACGTATTTACCATAGATTCAATGTAAAAGGAAACGTACTGCTGCATGAATCCGGCTTATCAATCGACCGACCCAAGGGAACGGAGCAAAAATCGACTTACGAGCTGTGCTTAGCTCCTGTGGGTTCTGCTATCGTTGGTTTTGAGTGTAATGCCATATTTTTTCAGTAGTACTCCAAAAAGAGGCTTATACTCAATTTTAATTGAGCCAATAGAGTGGTATGAAAAATACTTCAGTCTCTATAAATATAATGAATTACGATAAACTAAAAGTTAGATCCCTTTTCTTTTGTAGTTATATATCACCGGGATAAGTTGCTATATTATATTGAGGCATTGAAGAGAAAACCTTGTATAAAAATCAATATCTACGGCGTCTACATAATAAAATTTTTGATAATCCTGAACTTCGCATTGTTCGTAACGAACAAAAAAAAATTGTTTCTATAAATCAAACTAAAGCTAATTCTACACTAAATAAGAACTGTTCTGGTTCGAAAATGGATTTATTAGTTTAGTATATTCCCAGGGCCCAATGAATATACAATAATCGTATCGGCAGTCTAGTAACGAAGAAAATTCGGTAATGAAAGTCTCTAGATTATATAAATAATTTAACTAGCACAAAAACTATTCTATTGCATTTTACTAAGCTAGAGAAGATAAAAAAATTTTAGAATTATTTCTACCTTAACAATTATTAGCATTATTGGGCCTATAAACGATTCCGAAAAAAATTCTCAAGTTAATGTAAATATTAATATTTTATAAACACATATAAATATTCCAATTCTTAAAATATTTTTTAATTTTTCCATTAATATAATAGCGGTCATATTATTTTAACCGAAAAATATAATGCTTGGTTTATGAAGCAAAACAAAACATCGATGAAAAATGAAATTTCAAATTCTGTTATAAGTCAACCACATATAACTCTATAATTAATATAATTAATAGATATAAATTCCATTTTTTAAAATAATTAATACATTTTAAAGTATTGCAATGAAAAAATAGTAAAAAAATGTATACAAAGTTTGAATCACCGTTGGGCAACTATTCGTCCCCAACTTCTTGCATAACTCTGGTTTGAACTAGACGTATTAAATATTTAATTGTTATTTTCAAAAAATTATATAATATGCTGCTTATTTATATATTATAAAATCATGTATAAAATTTGATGATAATACTGCAAATATGAATCCAGGTTAATATCCAAGTTATGCAGGATCAACTATATCTGGCATACATATAGCTTCCACTATTGCTGCGCACCCAAAATACTACTAATACTACTTCCATTGCTGCTATGTTACATATAGTATACAGTTACTAGTACTGATATACCTGCACTTGATCTTGTTACTATTACACGTCACATGGTGTAGGGATGCTGCTATTGCTAAAAATCTTCATACAGCTTGTACAGGACCTATTGTAGATGTACATTTAAAACCTACAATTGACGTTGCTTTTTCCTTCATTTACTGCTGCTACTGTTTGTACAAGGTCTGCTGCTTAATTGCTTATAGGGAAAATATGCAAAAATATACTTTATTAACCTGCATATATGTCGAAACATGTACATGGTTTTCCATCAACGTATAGGTATAATGCACTAAATGTGTATCATCAGTGTATGCACAAGCAATTGCAGTAACATGTCTCTCGTAAGACGGTGTTATGGACATAGCATCAACGTTTCAAGAACCGAGGAATTCATAGGCGTTTATGGTATACAAACAAGCGAAATGCGCACATAATACGTATTAACAAAATACGCACAAAATCCGTAAGCGGAACATATCTATACAAATGATATACAGGGTGTTCTATAAGTAACGATACACCCAATAAATATTCCAGGTAAAAGCTTTTTTAAAAAAGGTGAAGGTCATTCCTTAAGTAACTTTTTACGACGAATCCAGTGGTGAACTTTGATTTGACCTTCAACTTGTCATTCAAGGTCATTTCAAGGTCAACTTTGTTTTTTTAAATGAGAACCCCTATTTTTGACAACAGCAATCGAAAGAGCGAGAAATTTTACATCTAAACATGTACTCATGTAAATCAAGCACCCCAAAGGGAACAGATTTTACTAAGTCCACGTCGTTGTTCCTGGGTAACGCTAAATGTAAAAAAACTGACCTGGCAATGACCTTGAAAGTTCAAACTTACAGATTGGAGTTAATCCATAGCAGGTTCGAGTGAAATTTCCCGCTCTTTTGATTGTTGTTGTGTAAAATAGCCGTTTTAGTCAAGATCCAACGCTAGGTCAAATTCAAGGTCACCATTGGATACCATTATTACAAGAATTCCCTTAACCTTTTTAATACCTCTAAGTCAAACAAGTACAGATCGGAGCCGATCCATAGCTAAAACTTAATAACCTTCAGCAGAAGGTTCAAGGTCACCTTGACCTATGACCTGACTACATGTTTAGACGTAAAATTTCTCGCTCTTTCGATTGCTATTGTAAAAAATAGGGGTTCCCATTTAAAAAAACAATGTTGACCTTGAAATGAGCACCAAGTGCACCACTGGATTCGTCGTAAAAAGTTACTTAAGGAATGACCTTCACCTTTTTTAAAAAAGCTTTTACCTGGAATATTTATTGGGTGTATTGTTACTTCTAGGACACCCTGTATATGTGATGGTACAGTGATAATAAATGTGTGCTGCGGATTGACGGATTATAATAGATATAATTGAAATTGCGTGTAAGTGAAATACGTTATTTTTTAATTTTTATATTCAGAAAAAATAGTCACTATTTTTATTACGACGCTATCGTCATTAATGGCGCCATCTACGATCACTTTGATTACGACTTCCCATAGATGGCGCTCTTAATGAAAATTACCATTAAAAGATATAAAAGAAATAAGAATTTAATGAAGCTTTGGCCTAAACAAATAATACCAAATTTTCATCAAAATTTCGTCTAATTCTTATTTCTTTTATAACTTTTCACCAAATTAAGATATTTAAGCTTCTTTCTTTTAAATACAATCTACTAGATACGGGCTTTCTTCTGAACTTAGATATGAATGTATATCTTTATTTGTATTTGTGTTATAAGCCACCGAAGTCAAGGGTTTTTTTGGATGAATTTTTCGTTATTTGCCTATAAATATCGTCAAAAAGGACTTTGGCATCTAGTGCTTCCCTTGTGAATTATAAATAATTGCGTATATTAAATTTTGTACTTGACCTTGCGCTATTTGCTCTTGCGCTTCTTCACTGAATGGTGAAAGTCTAATGACAGAGATGAGCCTTTATTCGCGACGACGCTAAATCGCTTTTGTCGGCATCGAATTCTACAAAATCTGCAGTTATATATAGTAGCCGCATAATCGGTTTTTAAGTCTATGTACTCTAACTAAAGGCGTACCTTCGCTCGCTAATTCTAGGCTATTTAAAATGACGTCAAACTCGTCGCCTATTAACTGATTTCTAATTTAAACGTGTGATAAAACTCGGTATCACCCATCATTGTATTTTCAAATAAAATTTAAATAGCAAATTTTAAGTAAATACAAACACTAACAAAA
This sequence comes from Theocolax elegans, assembly GCA_026168455.1. NCBI lineage: Eukaryota > Metazoa > Arthropoda > Insecta > Hymenoptera > Cerocephalidae > Theocolax > Theocolax elegans. The sequence continues at coordinate 31,723,451 of CM047427.1, read as the reverse complement.
TTAATTATTAAGATAAACGAAATAATTATATTTTGTATAAAAAGTGTCAAAAGAAAATTTGTTATAATTACTGGTCTTCAATATTAAAATATTATATAAAAATATTTAAGAACTATATTTTAAATTTTTTATAAATATTTTTATTTAGAAAAATAGTAGGAAAAGATAATAAAAATAATAATTTGTTGCTGCTAAATTAATTAAACAACGTAATAAAAATAATAACAATGTGGAAAGTTGTGTCCTTCATAACCTCATTTTCTTTTATTTTTTTTTTTTATTAATTTTTGCTTGTTTTTTGTTTCCAAGTATAAAGCGATGCGTCAGAGACAATATTAATTTATAGATATTATATAAAAATTTTAATGTACTATCATTAATAAAAAGTATAGACTGATGAGGATGGAGGCATCGAAATGTGTCAAATAAATAAATAAATTAGTTATCTTCCTACATAAACTGCATGGGTGACTAAATCACTTAATAATTATCTGCAACTTTTGTCCGAAACTTTTTTGTGTTTAACCTGTTTCGTACCAAAGTGACATACAGTTTACCTTTTGTTCGGACTTTACAATAGTAATGAAACACCCCTTCGATTTCAACGAAACATGGTATTCCTTGGTTTTTTTGGGTGTGCTCTTTCAGAATCTCATGTTATTTTTTACTTAAGAAGTCGTCATTTTCCAATACAGTCTACTTTTCAGAGAAGAATGAAAATTTGGCTAATCAAAAGGCGCGATAGCGCCTGACGCAAGTATAGGCGCGAGAGCCATTATATACAGCTAACTATAGCCCCCCAGATTTTTACTTTTCTAACCGCTGCATTATTACATTATGTATGTGTGCTATTGACCACGCATTACGTTCCTTATTTATTAATCTTTACTGTACAACAAGTTTTACACGAATTCATTTACGCACAATCAAGAAAATCAATGCCAAAGATATTGCTTGCTGATTTCCTTTCCTCAATTTTCGTCTTCTCCCTTTTGATATATATAGTCAACTTCAAACAAAATGAGATAGAGATAGTATAGGAAAGGCATGAGATAGAAAGAGAAACAATGCTTTCCAGCCCGTGAGAGAGCACGTACAGAAGTAAAAACTTATAGAAGAAGTTCAAACGTGGCCACGAGAGGGAGCTAGTTTCAGGTGAATACTTTTGTCACAGTTGAATCATCTGGCTGATTTTGTGTGAAAAGTTATGAATTAAAATTATTAATTTACGTAATTATTTCCAATACCTCACATTATTCCGTTTCGGTATTTTTTATTGTAGTGCAATGCAGATACTATTGCAAGGTGAAGATTTCATATTCGCCCATATCCTATACTAGTATGTCGACCTTTGACATCTCGACGAGAGAAAGAGTGAGAGAGAGAGAGAGAGACAAACATTGATAAAATTCTAACCATGAAAACAATGTTTTCATTTCCATGCAAGCGATGGTATAACTTTTTTTAATCTTAAAGTATAATATTAATAAGAATTTGTTGCTGCTAAATTAATTAAACAACGTAATAAAAATAATAACAATGTGGAAAGTTGTGTCCTTCATAACCTCATTTTCTTTTATTTTTTTTTTTTATTAATTTTTGCTTGTTTTTTGTTTCCAAGTATAAAGCGATGCGTCAGAGACAATATTAATTTATAGATATTATATAAAAATTTTAATGTACTATCATTAATAAAAAGTATAGACTGATGAGGATGGAGGCATCGAAATGTGTCAAATAAATAAATAAATTAGTTATCTTCCTACATAAACTGCATGGGTGACTAAATCACTTAATAATTATCTGCAACTTTTGTCCGAAACTTTTTTGTGTTTAACCTGTTTCGTACCAAAGTGACATACAGTTTACCTTTTGTTCGGACTTTACAATAGTAATGAAACACCCCTTCGATTTCAACGAAACATGGTATTCCTTGGTTTTTTTGGGTGTGCTCTTTCAGAATCTCATGTTATTTTTTACTTAAGAAGTCGTCATTTTCCAATACAGTCTACTTTTCAGAGAAGAATGAAAATTTGGCTAATCAAAAGGCGCGATAGCGCCTGACGCAAGTATAGGCGCGAGAGCCATTATATACAGCTAACTATAGCCCCCCAGATTTTTACTTTTCTAACCGCTGCATTATTACATTATGTATGTGTGCTATTGACCACGCATTACGTTCCTTATTTATTAATCTTTACTGTACAACAAGTTTTACACGAATTCATTTACGCACAATCAAGAAAATCAATGCCAAAGATATTGCTTGCTGATTTCCTTTCCTCAATTTTCGTCTTCTCCCTTTTGATATATATAGTCAACTTCAAACAAAATGAGATAGAGATAGTATAGGAAAGGCATGAGATAGAAAGAGAAACAATGCTTTCCAGCCCGTGAGAGAGCACGTACAGAAGTAAAAACTTATAGAAGAAGTTCAAACGTGGCCACGAGAGGGAGCTAGTTTCAGGTGAATACTTTTGTCACAGTTGAATCATCTGGCTGATTTTGTGTGAAAAGTTATGAATTAAAATTATTAATTTACGTAATTATTTCCAATACCTCACATTATTCCGTTTCGGTATTTTTTATTGTAGTGCAATGCAGATACTATTGCAAGGTGAAGATTTCATATTCGCCCATATCCTATACTAGTATGTCGACCTTTGACATCTCGACGAGAGAAAGAGTGAGAGAGAGAGAAAGACAAACATTGATAAAATTCTAACCATGAAAACAATGTTTTCATTTCCATGCAAGCGATGGTATAACTTTTTTTAATCTTAAAGTATAATATTAATAAGAATTGCACAAAAAATAAATGTATATTATTACATTATTTGAATTATATTTATTATATTATTAATTCATTTTATTTGTATAATTTGATGTGTTTGCTTTAAGTTTATATTATTTGAAGGGACTTATGCTTGTATTTTTATAATGAATCCCTCATGATATCTCAATGTTTTCCACATTGACCAAAATAATTTAAAAGACAATAGATTTTAATTAAGTGGATGCTTGATCGTTCTCTATCCTAATTAAAATTACTGAATAATCATTTTATTTTCTATATAAAGCCAATATATGTGTTCGATACTTTGCCAAGTACATAATATTTAATAATTATATGGACTATAACATATTATGATATTCTTTCCAACGTTAAGTGAAATGATTGCTTAATAGTATTATATGTACTGACTTAAATAATTTAAAAGAATGTTGATAAGTTATTGTTCTCTTTACATATATTTATTGAATACCTTTTTTAATATTTAAATAAAATCAATGTGTCAGTTGTTTGGTAAGTGTAAAAGGCATTTAATAATTTTGTAACTTTCACATGCCTATAAAATGTTTGATAGTGACACTAACTAACATAATATATAGTTAAGTAATTAAATAGAATTTCTTGTGTTGTACTAAAATTATAATATTAAATTGTACTGTTGTCATTAATTATTATAGTAACCCAATAATATAGAATTTAATTTGTTACAAATAAATTTAGCTTAATTAAAACTATAAGTGTATCATATTAAATTCACTGAATAAGAAAGGGTTATTTTTAAAGTATATTAATTTTAAGCAAATAACGTCTCTGAAATGAAAAATTATTAGTATAAAGTAAAATTAAAGCAAATTTGCTGTGAGGAACATTTTACCTTGTAAATAGTATATGCTATATCACCAATGAAACAATATAAATTATTATTTTAATCTAATACAGTTCCTAACATAGAGAACCCAGTATACTGCCTTGCGCTATTTTTTTAAATACAAGTTTTTATTAGTAGTTCTGTAAAATAATTATTATACCACTTCACTATGTATTTATAAAGATTCTACATAATTTTACCAATTAATTCATGTGCTTTAAAGATATATTTATTAATAATGAATTATAAATAATGAACAAAATACTTAAAAGTAACTGACAAACAAGACTCGTATAAAGCACAGTTGTAACTTTATAATGTATAATCTTGTTAATTGTAATTTTGACATACTTAATGATGTCCCATAATATTTTTTTCAAAACTATGTAATTTGCAGAATAAAGGTATTATACGTATAAAAGTTGACAATTTATATAAATGATTAAATATTTAGATTTCTTAAATATGCATGAATGTATTAGAGTAAAATTTATTGTACATTGCAGATAAATAAATAGAAATTTATTATTTCACTTAAGTAAGTATTTATAAACAATCTACATGATTTTACCAATTAATTAGTGTATTTTAAAAAATATATTTAATAATAATGAATTATAAATAATGAACAAAATACTTAAAAGTAATTGACAAACAAGACTCGTATGAAGCACACTTGTAACTTTATAATGTATAATCTTATTAATTCTAATTTTGACATACTTAATGATGTCTCATAATATTTTTTTGAAAACTTTATGGAATTTGCAGAATAAAGGTATTATAAAAGTTGACAATTTATAAACGATTAAAAATTTAGATTTTTTAAATATGCATGAATGTATTAGAGTAAAATTTATTGCACATTGCAGATAAATAAATAGAAAAAGTAATGCTTATCAAATTACACAAATTAATAAAGTAATAATGCGGACTTTTATGAAAAGTAAAAATTAGAGAGCTATACTTGAGTGAAATACAGCATTTTAACACAATGAACTTTAAAATAAATTTGCAAACGTTCTTTTTGGATTTAACATGTATAACAAATCAATGGGAATTGTGCTACATACAAATAGTCTGGGGACTGAATGGGGGGAGGAGGTCATTGGAGGCCACAAGTTTTGTTTTCATTTTTGGACAAAAAATTACCATTTTTAATTGTTTTTATTTTGTTGTACATTCATGTAATTGCCATTTGAATACAAATTACTTATTAAAAACACCTTCCAAGAAGGTGTCAAAACCCGCAAGTATTTTGTGTTAACACCTATTTTATATGTAACTTATATTTAACATTTTATATATATGAAGTTTCTGCACATAAAAGTACTTAAATCAAAGCGGTATAATCAACAAGTATTTTGTAACAATGGCCAAAAAGAGCTAAAAATCTGTACATACTATTTTTAGAAAGTGTTTAATTTATAATTTTTGTAATTCGCACGTATGGGTGGATTCCAAACATATTTTCAAAATACTTATCCGGTAGTTGAATTAAAGAATTACTTAGTCCATTTTTTTAAAACCTTCAAGACGGCATAAATCCGCATAAGTATGGGTATTTTCCAATCACGGTTTTTAAATTTTTTTTCAATATTTCACATTTTTGCTAAAAATAATTTTTTTTTATAAATAAAATTTATCTAATTATTACTCCCAGCTTTTGTCTGTTTCTTTAAATTTTAATTAAATATTTTTTTTTATATTACAAATCTCCATATATGAAGCTTTTGCAATTGAAAGGACTGAAATCAAACTGGAATCGACAAGTATTTTGAATCTAACTCCCATATTTTCTCTACTTATTTATATTTTATTACACCTTTTTTATATATTCCATAATAGTTTTCTGCAATTGAAAATATTGAAATCAAAAACACCTTCCAAGAAGGTCAAAACCCGCAAGTATTTTGTGTTGACACCTTTTTTATATGTAACTTATACTCCAAAAAGTTTCTGCAACAGAAAGTACTGAAATCAAAGCGGAATAATCGACAAGTATTTTTTACCATACCATACACTGAATTTTTTTTAATTAAACTTTTATATATTTTGCTTAAACTCTATAAAAAGTTTTAATTAATTTCCACAAAACTGATAAAAAGGAAACTTCTTTTTTTTTTAATTTTCTTTAAATAAACAATGCCTATCCTTCCAGTGCTTTATATCAGTAGATAAACCATTTTATAGAATAATAACCTTTTTTATATGTAACTTATATTCCATAATAGTTTTCTGCAATTGAAAGTACTGAAATCAAAAACACCTTCCAAGAAGGTGTCAACACCCGCAAGTATTGTTATTCTAATCAAACTTTGACAATTGTTATCTGATAAATAAATAATTTCCCTAGCGGAAATGGTAAATGCTAATAACTGCAAATAACTGTACATAACTGCAAATAACTGTAAATAACTGCAAATAATTGCAAAGAACTAAAATATTTAGTTGGGTTTGAGACGCTTTTAACTATGATTTGTAGCTCTTTGCAGTTTCTTGCAGTTATTAACAGTTATTTGCAATTATTAGCAGTTACCTGCAGTTATTTGCAGTTTTGCCAAATTCTAAGTAGGTTTATATAGTTTTTAGAAATAATTATTAGCAATTATTTGCAGTTTTTAGCAGTTACTAATAGATTATACCAATTATTTGCAGTTATATTCAAATATTTGGAGTTATATGCAATTTCTTTATAATTATATTATAGCACAAAAATAGAAGTGCAAATAATAGCAAATAATTGCAAATAACTATTAAAAACAAATAAAAACTGCTAATATTTGCTAATAATTGCTATTAACTTTTATAATATCTGTCAATTTTTGTGTTATAACTTTCAACAAAGGCTAATAACTGCAGATAATTATTTGTAACTGTAAATAACTGCAAATAACTGCAAATAACTACAAATAATAGTGATTAGCGTCTCAAACCCAACTAAATATTATAGTTATTTGCAGTTATTTGCAGTTATTTTCAAATACCATTTCCGCCAGGGTTTAATTCTGACTCCCTTATTTTATCTATTTCTTTGAATTTTAATTAAACATTTTTTTTAATCTTACAAAAATTACATATAAAAAGTTTCTGCAATTGAAAGCACTGAAATCAAACTGTAATCGACAAGTATTTTGAATCATGCAAAAATGTCTGCCAATCTGAATACAGATTTTTTTTAGTAAAAGTATCTTATACTTTTACTTTTCATTTCTGGCCCTGCCATGTCTTACAGTAATAAATAAATAATATTCTAATGATGTTAATTTGTGGAAAATTAATTTCTGCAAAACTAATAAAATGGACATTTCTTCTTTTTTATTCTTTTAAATAAAATAATACTTGCACCACAAAGTATTTTATTAATAATAAATTATTGGTTTATAGTATACAGTTTTGTTTCCACGCGTGGATGGGTCTTTACACTATTTAATTATAATATGCCACAAGTCGCTTTGCATAATATATTTGGCCCCTTAAATTTTAAAATAAGATAATAGCTAAGATGTATGTAATGATACTTGCCTCGGGTGCGCGACACGCGCCCCTTGATTCATAAAATGTAACATCAGTTAATATATAGTCAGAATTAACACCTATATGAAAAGGTAACACCTATTAACCAACGGTTCAATTGCAGAAACTTTTTATATGTAATTTTTGTAAGATTAAAAAAAATGTTTAATTAAAATTCAAAGAAATAGATAAAATAAGGGAGTCAGAATTAAAATTATTTATTTATCAGATAACAATTGTCAAAGTTTGATTAGAATAACAATACTTGCGGGTTTTGACACCTTCTTGGAAGGTGTTTTTGATTTTTTTAACTTTAAGAGGCTGTGATTGGCAAATCAGTGCATAAAAACGAATTTTGCGTACACTTTGGCATAATAGTTTTTTGTGCAACAAGGGCGTAAAGGAAGTTTCTAAGCACGAGTTATGATTATGCTGCACGAGGGTCGGCGAAGCCGGCCCGAGTGTTCGCTGGTCATATAAGAGCTATAGCAGAAAAATACTATTATTTCTTTTTGCTGTAATTCACACCTGTAGTTTCTTTATTATTTATATAAGATTTTTCTCAATGGGGTGTACTAAATACCTAATACAAAAATGCGTTCTGGATATACAGGTGAAACTTATAGAAAAATTTATAATAAATTAATATATATAATAATTATATCACAATGTTTTATACTATATGCACGTATTTAAACATGTTTAAAAGCACGTGATTTTTCAGGTGCCAATTGGTTTAAAATAATCAGGTTATTTGGCATCTGAAAAATCACGTATTATAACTGTATGATTAATCGTGTGATTTTAGCATGTTATTAAATTCATGTTTCCACATGTGATTAATCACATGTACATTTTCAATAGGTAGGGCCTTAGTAAATAAAATCTCACGTTATATCTCATCTGAGATCTCGTACCACAATCTAATATGACTTTTCAAATGGAACGCTGCTTAAACTTCCCAAATGATAAGAAATCAATTTTTCAATATCACTATTTTAATGATAACACCGTCAAATAAGTTGAAAAATCAAATATTTAAAGCGTTTCAGGCATATTTTCAAATATTTTTATTAAAATATAATATTTAAAATATTTTTAGTAAAATTTTAGAATCTGGCTGCAATGATTTAAAATCTTATGCTTATCACGCGTTCAATCATATACAAAAACACGTGCTTTTCACATACCAAAATGACTCGCAATAATTACATTATTTGGCATATGAAAAGCACGTGCTTTTTACGTGTTTGAATATTTGTTTAGTTATATATTTTATAAAATATCACATTCTGAAGCACATCTTTAGGCACACGATTAATCACATGAATATTTTAATAATCATTACTATAAATTTACATATATTTTAAATTCAACATGGATCTACGGTGAATTTTTTAACAATTACAATATTCTGACATCTGCACTATATAATATACAAATTAATTTTTAATTTAGAGGATTTACTTTTTACATATTAAACTGATGAAATATATATATAGTATGTATGGGTACTTATGCGGACTCTAAATAAAAATTTTGGATTTTGAGGTTAGAAAGTAATCTAATGATGCGGATTCGAATAGGGTTATTGTATTTTAGGTTATTTGAAAGAATAATGTGTATAAAACCAATAACCCAATATCCATAATAACCCAATTTCTAGCCGAAACCCCCCACGCTGATAAATTCGCCTTTGGGTTATAATATTAATGAGGAATTTGAAATTCTAAGGTCATCCGAAGGGCCTCCGGCGTGGGATTTACAATTCTTGGCAAAAAACCGCATTTTGATGTGTCCGCATAAGAACCTTTCCATGTATCATCTTTCGGTGGACTTATGTGCCAGTCCGCATAAGTCCTCCAAAGTCTTCATAAGTCCTGTTATATGTTTTAAAATGTCCGCATAAGACTCAATTTATGTATTTATATGTATATATGTGTGTATATATACCTGTCACAAAAATAAATTACTCGTATGCGACAATTCGCATGGATTTGTATACTTATAGTTTCTACGTAATTACTGTTATAAACTTACGAGTTATATCTGCAAGATCAAAGTACATTTCATTCCAACCATTACTTAAACGAATAGTATGTATGGGTACTTATGCGGACTCTAATAAAAATTTTGGATTTTGAGGTTAGAAAGTAATCTACTGATGCGGATTCGAATAGGGTTATTGTATTTTAGGTTATTTGATAGAATAATGTGTATAAAACCAATAACCCAATATCCATAATAACCCAATTTCTAGCCGAAACCCCCCACGCTGATAAATTCGCCTTTGGTTATAATATTAATGAGGAATTGAAATTCTAAGGTCATCCGAAGGGCCTCCGGCGTGGGGATTTACAATTCTTGGCAAAAAACCGCATTTTGATGTGTCCGCATAAGAACCTTTCCATGTATCATCTTTCGGTGGACTTATGTGCCAGTCCGCATAAGTCCTCCAAAGTCTTCATAAGTCCTGTTATATGTTTTAAAATGTCCGCATAAGACTCAATTTATGTATTTATATGTATATATGTGTGTATATATACCTGTCACAAAAATAAATTACTCGTATGCGACAATTCGCATGGATTTGTATACTTATAGTTTCTACGTAATTACTGTTATAAACTTTACGAGTTATATCTGCAAGATCAAAGTACATTTCATTCCAACCATTACTTAAACGAAGAGGCAAGGATGTGCAAAAATGATGAATACGAATAATCTTCTCAAAGTTACTGACGCGAAATCTTCGGTGGACATTTTTGTCATCGAGAACCTATAAATTTACATATAATTACATATTTTGAAAAGTGTATATTTTCAATTAGTTTCAATAGTGGATATAATTAATGGATTTTACTTTAATAAAAAAAAATTATATTCTATAAAAAAATTCTTTTAAACTTCAATATATTAAATAATGATATCTTAAATTATATTTTACATTTTTCAAAAGTATAAAGAGATCAAATTACGTATTTTAGAATAAATTTTTATACTAAGATTAAAAGTTTTTATTATTTAAGCTGTATTTTGGAAAAATTAAATTTTTGATATCCCATAGTCAATTTTTGTTTATTAATAAAATAAAACAGTATGTAAAAATAAGGTTTAAGTGCTAAGATTCAAGTGCACATATTAACTATAACTTAATAATAAAATGCATTATATAAAGAATTCTGCGTAGATCGAAAATCTATTTTTTTAGATATTAAATAGCGATCAAGATAGAGCTTGGTGGCACTTAGTTAGATTTCACCAATAGTATCATCCAAAACATTCATATATTATTATAAGAATTTTTAATTGATAATAATAGACGCGTGTAATATATTTTTATCTAGAACTAATTATAACATCATAGAAAAAGTTCTGCATATTGCAAATTTTTATAATATTTTGTCTGTTACTACATATTTGTAATATTTTCATAAATTTTTGTTTAAATAATTAAATATAGTTATACGATCCTTTTTATAAAAACGATAAGAACTTACTGTTATTTGGAAGGTAAAATATTTATTGATGTTTTTAATGATCATAACTAGGTTAGGCATATGAATGCCTAATGAATTTCTCGAATCTTTGGGACTGTACAAATAGCATGTAGAAACATTTGTTCCAAGAATTTCGAAAACTAAAACTCGAACTTGATCATCAGTTACACGGCGTACATATCCACTTTGTACCTGTACGTATTCATTTTTTAATAAATCATGTAAGAATTTTATAATTAAAATAACGTAAAGAGACAAACACTTAAAATTAATAAATTCAAACTAATATTTCATTTAATGAACTAACTTTTCTGCCCCATAACTGTAAAGGGGATGAGCCAAAACTTTGTAGTATCGGAATAAAACCACATTGCCGTATACCGCGAAACATGTTAATTGGTGATTTAATGCGAGTAGGTTATAATACTAATTTTATACCATACATATTCAACATACTGGCATATTCAGGTTAAAATGTTTTTTATTTGTTTTTTTTTTATTATAAAAACAAATATCAGGGCTGTTTTGAGCTGTTTTGGTATTTGATACATCAAGTCGATAATTTATTATGCATTAGTATTAAATTACCTTTAAATTTTGCGTAAAATGTTCGCCAAATATAGGCAAAGTATTTTCAAAATTGTCTCTAATTATACTGCACCCTATAAAAAAGCCTCATAAAAACACATAAAATCTCATAAAATATATTAATTTGCATTTTACTTATTTTTATATAACGATATAACTCGAAAACATCCTTATAAAAATATGTAATACGATTCAAAACATATATTTTTACAGAAGTACTTAATTATTACTCAAATAATTATTAATGTTTTTACATTAATGGTTATACGTTTATGTTTAATCAGGAAATTAATGAAGAATTTCAATTTGATTTTTTTTACATATAATAAAAACAGTGTACGGGAACCTCAAATGTTTTGTTTAAATTGATTTCTACAGTTTTTTTCGGGTGCAAATGTACACGTGATTTTATTTAAGGAATAAATAATTTCGAATAGATTTGTGCAATCCGAATGATTACGACAATTTAAAGTATTGTATTACATGAAAAAATTGTTCCTTTATTTTTGCACTTAATTTCCGCAAATTGAATATCCTTGCAAAATCAGTACTAATAAATAAATATGTATTAAGTAATATATAAAAGGAAAAAAAATTAATCATAATGAGATTTAATCCCACAAATTATATTGTGTGTCCATTGTAAATCTGTGCAAAAATTTAATATTTTTATTTTCTACTGCATAGATCTAGTATCTCAATAAGCACACTCTGCGAATATTCGCTAAGAGATACATCATTTAAAAATATAATTAATACTATAATTATAAAAGTATTAAAAAAAGTTCTTTTTAAAAAGAATGTTTATTCAGTTTAACTTAATTATGAGTACAAAGCATTCGTAATAACTGCTTTGAAAATTAAATTAATATAGTAAAAGTCGAGAAAAGTATTAAAAAAAGGTTATAGAAATGAGTGCAAATAAATTGTTCTAAAAAATTAAATATTAATTGAAAAAAAATATTTTTATAAATTGATTTTTGTCGTCCACGCAATGTTTAAGGAGAATAGGGTTTGTCGATTTTGGTGAACAAACCATGAAATTACTTATTTGGCGACGTTTCGATGAATATCCTCCATCCTCATCAGGCTATACCTTTATTGATAATATCAATCAAAAATTTTTTGTAAACATCTTTTCTTACATATTATTAGTTTATAACAAAATTATGGCAGTATTACAATTACTTACTATTTCGTCATTCGAATAATGATATAATCATATATAATCAGTAGCATCTCTGATGCGTCGCACTATAATTAAAAACTAAGTAAGTATAAATTAATAATAAATAAATAAATAAATAAATCCCCGCGCAAAGATTGAGGTTATGAGTGATCTATACCTTTCTATTATTATTTTGTCCTTAATCAACATTAATCTGTTAAAATTGTATAAATTAAATAAATAAATAAGGAGCAGCACAAAATAATTTAACATACAATAACACATATTTAGCAAAAGGCAGTCAAATTATTAAAATAAGAAAAATAGTTGGTATCACAGACGGTTAAATAATACGGAATAATTCAAAATCTCTCACTTCGTGTCTTTAGAGAGACACCTGTGTAATTAATCAAAATTAGATCACCACACAGTCATCCCCACCCTCCGCGGGAAACTTTGAATATCCAAATTATACGAATAAATTAGAAACACCACAATGGCTAGAAGTATATAATTATAAATTATTTAGGAATTATAACAATACGTCAAAAATTTAATACTAGAATTATTTATACATAAAATTATCAAATTATATGTTTAAATTTAAAACTGCATTGAATATTTATTTCAGTTAGAATTGACCGGTAAATAATATTTATATTTTATGAAATTTATAAATTATCAATATTAAATTTATTTAACCTCAACAAACTTTTTATCTAATTGTAATCAAAAAAATAAAAATTGTAACAATTAATTTCTATGCACAAAATATATATATATTTTGAATTTACCGGGTCACGCATCTTTATATTGCCTTTCGCGTGATCATCTAGCGTGTTCCACGCGCAACTAAATCAATAGCTTAATTAAAACATTTGACAAACATATTTTGAGGTTATGTTATAACAGAAAGAAAGATATTTATCACAATTTTGATTTTAGTTTAATATTGTTGATAATGCTATTGTAATGGAGACTAAGATTCTTTGTGTAAACAAGTAGGTCAATATGTGTTATAGTATAATAAATTATTTTGTGCTGCTCCTTATTTATTTATTTAATTTATTCAATTTTAACAGATTAATGTTGATTAAGGACAAAATAATAATAGAAAGGTATAGATCACTTATAACCTCAATCTTTGCGCGGGGATTTATTTATTTATTTATTTATTATTAATTTATGCTTACTTAGTTTTTAATTATAGTGCGACGCATCAGAGATGCTACGGATTATATATGATTATATCATTATACGAATGACGAAATAGTAAGTAATTGTAATACTGCCATAATTTTATTATAAACTAATAATATGTAAGAAAAGATGTTTACAAAAAATGTTTGATTGATATTAATTATCAATAAAGGTATAGCCTGATGAGGAAGCAGGATATTCATCGAAACGTCGCCAAATAAGTAATTACGTGGTTTGTTCACCAAAATCGATAAAACCCTATTCTCCTTAAAAATAATATTATTTATAGTATTGTTGTATACACAGGGTGTTAAAAAACGAAGATATTCGGTGAACGGTACGCGATAGAGCAGCAAATTCTGAGTGAAATATCTCTGAAAAGTTTTCCGCTACTACAAATAGATAAGCCGCAAAAAATTATTGAATATAGCGTAATTGAGCCAATGTGCGCGCGGCGACCAAAGTACGCGGTGTCGAGTGGGAAACCCGCCACGCACGCCCCGCGCCAACATATTCGCAGCGTGGCATTTCCCCGCCGCTCGCTTAAAAATCAATAATAAGCCTATAGGCTATATTAACGCGTCTCGTTAATTACCTTAACAGGCGCCGTTAATTACATTTTATTGGATCCTTAATCGATCTAAAATGCATGGGAAAAAATCGAGGAGAATGATAATTTTCATACCCGAATTATTAAAATCGATAATAAATAGAAAATAATAATAACCATAAAATTTTATTTTTTTCAACATAATAAAATTCTCATTTGTTCAAGATAATAATTTTTCTGTTTTATCTGCAAATATCTTCAAGTTAGTTAAAATAATAACATAAACTAAACAAATTAGAAATAATCTAAAATTTGAGAAATAATAGGAAATTAATAGTAACAATTTTACATTTCAATTGCTTCTTCGAATCCTAAAATAATCATAAAAATATCAATGATTGTACCGATTTTATTTTTTGAACCTTGCGTAAGGGTAGTAAAATAAAAAATATTAATTACGGCAATAAAAAATAATCAGAAATTTCAAGAATAAAATAATTTGAAAAAAGATCTTTAGAATTTGATTTTTGGATCGTGGATTCTCTTCATTGAATTCCAAAATAATCATGAAAAAAATCAATGATTGTACCGGATTTTACTTTCTGAGCCTTGTGTATTAATAAAAATTAATTACGACATTGAAATGTAAACGCTGTAACGGGGTGTGTACTGCGGAATGTAAGGCCCGCGGGTAGGCCCAATCTGTCCAACTTACCAACCTTAAGTGTACAGTCCCACGATGCGGCCGCGAATCACTTTGATTCCCGCGCAATGCCGTTAACAACGTCAAACACCTCGTCGGCCCTATGCCCAAAATTGCCAACCAGGATATACGCCGGAGAGGGCGGTATTCGTGGGAGAGGACTATGACCGGTAAAAACTAGGAGTGTGCGGGTAGCCCGACTACCCGACCCGATCGGGTTCGGGTATTTTCTTCGGGTTCGGGCGGGTACCGGAAATTTCCAGTAGTCCAAATTTTTCGGGTAACCCGAGTATTTCGGATAGTCCGAATTTTTCGGGTAACCCGAGTAGTTCGGGTAGTCCGAATTTTTCGGGTAGACCGAGTATTTCGGGTATTCCGAATTTTTCGAGTAATCCGAGCATTTCGAGGCCTCGATAAAACTAGATAAAATTCTGCCGGGGTTTATTTATTAATTTATTCATTTCATTTTCCTATTATTATATTTCCCTTGTAATTCTTATCAAAAACTTATTACCATTTTTACATTAAAAATGAAAGAAATATTAATTAATAAATAATTAGAATTGAAACATTGGGATAGCGCTAGAAATATTCGGGCAGTCCAAAACATTCGGGTAGCCCGAATCATTCGGGTAGTCCGAAAAATTCGGGTAGTTCGTTTCATTCGGGTAGTCCGTAACATTTGGGTAGCACGAATCATTCGGGTAGACCGAAATATTTCGGGTAGACCGAAGCATTCGAGCAGACCGAAAAATTTCGGGTTACGGTAAAACACGAAGTCCGACCGACTCTAACCCAACCCGACGGGTAAATAAACAATCACAAAATAATAAATTAACAATTAACAATTCAGGGGGAGTCGTTCAGATGACTACCCCCAAGGTCAGCGTGAAAACAAATCGTTAACACTTATTAACGGATGAGAAATAAGCAACCGATCCGGGAATGATCGGCTGCTTAACCTGATGGCTATACGTCACACCGTGTATGTATCTCTGACGTAGGGAGCTCTGACGTAGAAGCTGCCTACGTCACGCGCGCCTTCTCTCGTGAAGTGGTCCCGCGAACCACCGACCTGTCTACCCGGGCGGGATTTGTCACGAGAGGGGGAAGTAAGGAGGAACGTTTCCTCACCTGGACCGTACCAGCAATATTGGGGTACACTAATACGGGACACGCGGGTTTATACATGATGCACTACTTACCGCGATTAACTCCGTAATCCGTACAGCAGGAAAACTGGCGGGAAGTCCGAGAGTGATTCGCTTCGAATCTACCTCTCTCTCTCGCTCCAATAGCCGGAACACCTGTCGAGACTGTCCTCCTCTCTGTCCGCAGCGACCAGCACTTTTTCACTCTACCACGCTATTAATCAAATACCCGTATTTGATGGAAATCCTGATAGGTTGGCACTTTTCTGCGCAATTACTAGAAATACCCTAAAAACTTTTGGAAGTGAAAGTGAAATTCATATTATATATACAATGGCAAATAAAATACAGGGCCGAGCCGCGGACGGTTATATCGCACGATTAACCTAGTAATCTTCAATTGAAAAATTATTATCAGACTTGTCTACGCAGTACGGAAACAGCGGTATAGCAGATGACATAACTTTGCGACTAAATGTGATAGCGCAAAACGAAACGTGTGAATATTGTGTGGAACATTTGTGTGTGTATTGCATGGAACTTTAGTCTGTTGTGTGCAATTGTATATATATTTTGTGGAATTATTGTTGTGTATGTTGTGTGGATCTTGTATGTGTATGTCTTGTTGAACTTGTGTGAATATTGTGTGGAACATTTGTGTGTGTAATGTGTGGGGATTTTGGGTGTGGGTTGTGTGGGAATCGTATGTGTAAGTCGTGTTGATCCTGTGTGAATAATGCGTGGAACTTTTTTGTGTGTGTGTGTTATGCGGAACTTGTGTGAATATAGTGTGGAACTTTTGTCTGTTGTGCGGAATTTGTGTGAATACTGTGTGGAACTTTCGTGGGTGTGTTGAGTGGAACTTGTATGTGTATGTGGTGTTGAACTTGTGAGAATATTGTGTGGAACTTTTGTCTGTTGACTGGAATTTATGTGCATCATATATGGAGCTTTTGTGTGTGTGTTACGTAGAAATTGTATGTGTATGTGGTGTTGAACTTGTGTGAATATTGTGTGGAACTTTTGTCTGTTGTGTGGAAATTTTGTATATATTTTGTGGAATTTTCGTTGTGTGTTGTGTGGAACATGTATGTGTATGTCTTGTTGAACTTGTGTATAATTTTTATGTGTATGTTGCGGGAAACTTGTGTGAATATTGTGTGGAACGTTTGTGTGTGTATTGAGAATATATGTGTGTGTATTGTGTGGAACTTTTGTCTGTTGTATGAGTTTGTGTGAATAATGTATGGAGTTTCTGTGTGTGCGTTGTGTGGAAATTGTATGTGTATGTGGTGTTGAACTTGTGAGAATATTGTGTGGAATTTTGTCTGTTGAGTGGAATTTGTGTGAATAATGTGTGGAACTTTTGTGTGTGTGTTGTGTGGAAATTGTATGTCTATGTCGTGTTGAACTTGCGTGAATATTGTGTGCAACTTGTGTTTGTATGTGGTGTTGATATTGTGTGAATATCGTGTGGAACTTTTGTGTGTGGTGTGGAAATTGTGTGAATATGGTGTGGAACATTCGTGTGTGTATTGTGTGGAACTGTTGTCTGTTGTGTGGAAATTGTGTGAATAATTTGTGGAACTTTTGTGTGTGTATTGTGTGGAACGTTATAGTGTGTATTGTGTGGAACTTTTGTGTGTGTGTTGTGTGGAAATTGCGTGTGTATGTCGTGTTTAACTTGTGTGAATATTGTGTGGAACGTTCGACTGTTGTATGGAAATTGTGCGTATATGGTGTGGATCTTTTGGGTGTGTGTTGTGCGGAAATTCTGTGTTTATTTCGAGTTGTACTTGTGTGAATATTGTGTGGAACTTTTGTGTATGTGTTGAACTTGTTTGAATATTGCGTAGAACTTTTGTGTGTGTGTTTTGTGTGGAACTTGTGTGAATATTGTGTGGAACAATTGTGTGTGTATTGTATGAAACTTTTGACTGTTGTGTGGAATTTATGTGAATATTGTATGAAACTTTTATGCGTTTGTTGTGTGGAACTTCCTACTGTAGGACTTGATCCGTTCCCGTTAGAAATAAACGGCCGGAATCTAAGTCTAGGACGACTCGGAACGCTCGGATAAAAGTTACTCCGATGTAGCATTCAGCATCCAGATTCGGCATGATCGCAACATGTATTTCGCGAGTCTCTTTACCAATAGTAAATGGTAACATTACGTGTCACTAACTTTAAGACATCGCATCCGGATCATAACACCTGTTGCGTATCAAGGCTGCTATATTTCTCTCGAGCGCGCGTGAATCTCCCCCTCACCTATGTATTCAGGCGCGCACGCGAAGCCGATGAATCGAACCGATACTTACCGGCCGGAGCCGATGCGAGCATTACGATACTGTTCGCTCGTGTTGCTCCAATTCGTCAAACGGTAAGGTAAACAATACCTTACCGTTACAATATATATATATATATTGGATATTCTTTGTTTATTACATGAAAATGAGATAAGAAACTTGCATTAATGAATTATATTTTATTATTATCTTTACATATTTGCATACTGCTGATCATAATCTTTTGACCCTTTACGACAATAATTGTATAAATTTTAAAGGTAAATATCTTCGACAATATATAAAGTACGAAAAATGAGCAACTGAGTTATGGATAAGTATTACTAAATTTTAAAATTTGAATTTTTCCAACTATTAGAAAATTCGTAAATTTATTGCTTGTTTATACTATAAGTTATATATTAAATGAATTTATTGATCTCCACAAGCCAAAGAACATTCCTCACAACTCAAGTATTACCAAGCCTTGTAATGTCCCGTTAGTTTCATTTTGATCTATATATTTCTTTGTTTTTACTGAGTACTTAAAAACAAAGGAAATAGTCAAGAATTTTTGCTTATAGCTAATTACATGCCAGTTTTAGAGAAAATTCTCTGGCTTTAATGTAAATCGGTAGGAATAAAGGTATTTTATCTCTCCTTCAAACACCGATATTACCTACGACTTTTTTTTTTGAATTTACAAATTCGAAAAAAATTTACCATTTTGATAAAATATCCTTATTTCTACTGGTTTATATTAATAACAGAGAATTTTCTTTAAAATTGGTATGTTATTAAATATACACTGTAAAATCAAAGGTTGAAAATTTGGTAGTAAAAAAAATAAAATTTGCATGTTGAACGCTATTAAAAGATTAAAAGGTAAATTTGAATCCTGCAGTAGATTATTTAATACATTTTAAACTTTGTGTTATTTAATTGTATAAAATTAACTTTAGTAAACATTAAAATGCACATTTTCAACTTTATACAAGTGAAAAACCTCTCAGAATTTCTTAAAGATTAATTTTGCAGTTTGAAACATTTAAATTTTTGAAAAGATTAATTTGATGAATTTAATTTTTTAGTGTTTTTCTTAATGGCAGTCCGTACTCACAGTTTCACAAATCCATCACCCGAATTTTGCGAGCGAAAGTGGCGCTGCCGTCAGATAAGCTGCGTTCATATTCGACAATAATTATGAACATTTAAAGGAAATAGAGTTTTCACCACACAAAATCAGAGTTGAGCGCCATAGCTATTGACGTAATAATCAATTACTTATTGCTTAGCTGATCGAAAAATCAGTATTTTCGACGAAAAGTGATAAGTACGAATCAATTGCTCAAAACGCATACCAAAGTCACTTTGTATTTATCACTATTCGACGAAAATACTGACTTTTCGATCAGCTAAGTAATATGTAATTAATCATTACATCAATAGCTATGGCGCTCAACTCTGATTTTGTGTGGTAAAACTCTATTTTTTTTAATTGTCCAAAATTGTTGTCGAATATGAACTCAGCCTATCTGACGGCAGCGCCACTTATGCTCGCAAATTTTCGGGTGGTGATATATTCAACTATATTCTACGGACTCCCCTTAAGGTTAAATTTTTTATTTTATGCTTTTGTGAGTATTCATATCGAGCACGGGGATTATAGGTTATGATTAAAAATGAACATTTATAGGCACGATCGCTATACATGATAGTGCCTTATATATTTACCTGCCCGAAAAACAATATTTTACAAAATATTGATATATTCATTATGTAATATTGTTTCAAAGCAAAATATATTGATTACCGTCATTTTTATCAATGTATTTATGTATTGTATGTATGTAATAATCGATTCAATTTATCTTTAATATTTTTTATTTTTATGAAGTTTAAAGTACTTTTATTTTTTGACAAAAGTTAAAAAATCATTAAATTAATCTTTTAAAAATATTAATTACTTTTTGAGCATTATAAAGACTAAAACGTGCATTTTAATCCTTATTAAAGTTGAATATACGCGATATAATTTGTAATGTTTAAAATGTACTTTATAACATTTTAACCTCAAAATCCCACTTTCATTTCAGATTTTGAGGTTCTAATGTTATAAAATATCGTATGAAACTATTGTGGAAGATGTTTTTTTACCTTTCTCGATGTTCTCACTCGCTTCGCTCGTGCGAACAACCTCGAGAAAGGTAGAAAACCATCTCCCACAACAGTGTCATAATATACTATTTTAATCTTTTTATTTCCATATTCTCAACTTTAGGGTTTAAAGTGTAGGTAAAAATTCTTAACTATTTTCTATGTTTTTAAGTTCTGAGAAAAAGCTGATAAATATATAGATAAAAATTAAACTAACGGGACTTTACAAGCTTTGCTAATACCTTTCCATAACTCTTCGCTCATTGCTGTAGTTTAAATATTGGTGGAAATATAATTTTTTATATTTTATATTACTTTTGCCGCATGGGATTAAAAGATTATGAGTGGCAGTGTATTTACGAATCAACATTATACATTTTTATTTATTTTACTTTTAGCTTCTTTGAAAATTTTATTTATTTCTCCTGAAATAAAATGATTTCATTTTTATTTAGTATCTTATTTATTGTTCCTGTGTCAGCAAATAAGTATTTACTGACGTAGTATAGAAGGCAATCTACAAATAGTTAATTACTTGTTATTTTATATTAAATATTAACTGTAAGGAATATTTTATTTTATTTGAAAATATTACTTGCAATAAGATCCGTTGGGAGTCTTCACATTATCTTTCCCTACAATTAATCTTTTTTTCCAGTTCGTCTTCAGTGTAAAGATATCTAAGTATAGCTTTAGTAAATTTGCTCTCATTTTTTCCATCATTTTCTTGCACTCATCACGGACGATTGATATGTCATGTTTTAGGTAATACATCTGGAAAAAAATTAATTTATTTCAAATGTTAAAATTGAAACAGTAATACATTTAATGAAAGTTAAATTTTCACAGAATTTTATATAACTGTTTATATGAATATTTTTTTAACGACGTTCCATTTATGTTCCCATTCCTTAAAAAGCACTTATTAAATAAATTTTATAGTGGTACGCATCAACGAGCAGGGACGGGAGCGCGAACGGGTATGTTCGGATTGCTAGCTCTTCGCCCTACCGATCGAACCATTGCAGGCATCTAATAACTATTTTATTTTACAAAATTTCGGATGTGAAATACAATTATATCTAATACAGTTATGATAATGTAGCGAAAAATTTTTATTAGAGTTCACATCAATCAGTGGTAAATACTTTGATAATAAAAAATTTACGAATTTACAATCTTGTTTTTTTATCCCTGTATTTTTGTAGAAATGTTTTTCTACATTGACTTATATCCTTTATCTGGCTTTTTAGTTTCTTCGAACTTATCATTTGCCCTTTATTAAGTGGCTCTTCATCTTTCATCATTACTATTTTTTTTTCTTTTGTTCTCTGAATCGGTATCCGAATTTCTCTGAAACTATCCGTTTTTCTGAAAAAATAATATGTATGTTATATAATATATATAAAAAATAATTATATGTATTATTCTTTTCACGATAAGCTTGTCGAATTAATATCTTTAGTAAAATCAGTTTTTCGTAATAAGAGCATAAATAAGTCATCTACAGACCAAAGGCATAACAGTTTCGGGCCATGGTTTCTGGAGAAAAAAGAGATATTCTTCCATTTATGACACAATGCCTCATCAGTTGGCGTACGAGCAAAGTCGCCGATATACAATTCAAATCAGAGTGGTAGATTTCACTGCTGCAGTATATTTAGAATCGTATTAGCACGTGTCCCCATAATTTGAATAAAAAAAACCGAAAGTATTCAACGAAAAAGGAAAGTTGATCGGAAAATTGACCGATAAATAAATCATTTATTTTCGATTGTGAAGAAGAACTATAGAATTTATTAAAGGTACAAAAAGAGAAATCTAGGAAGACTCTATTATCTTTTCACCGACGAAAATTCGCGGCTCAACAAATACCGTAGCGGTGCCGACACGTGATGTACTTGGTGGAAAGCAACAGCTACGAATACATTCGATTCTCATCATCATAACAAGCCGTTTAACATGGAAATTTCCATTATTATTAAGGGGAGCTTGGAATAACTTTATATTTTTTTTGTTTAAAATATGTCCCAATGTTAATTATTAAGCGAGGAAGCAATCTGTTGGAACACTTCAGGGATTTAGGGCAGTGGACGGAGAAGTAATAGGCACTCACACTCAATTCCTTTACTCAAAATGAACTAAACATTATTTAATACAAACTGCGCCTCTGCACCTCTGAATCTCTGAATTGAAAACTAATAAAATACAGCTAAAGCAAAGGAAAACTCTCGTCGTGATGAGAGAGACGGCAATTCTTCGCCTCTATACTCAAGGTGGAGCTTTCTCCTTATGATGCGGAGCTCGCTGATTTCGCTCAGCCAACACTCCCTCCCTCCGTATCACACTCTTAGTTTTCGGTGCGATCAGTTGAATCTGTAATCAAATTAATCATACATAGTAATGCTTTATATTTAAATTTTCTCTGAATTGTTTATTTTATCTCTTAATTCTTTATGTATCGGTTCGGGTAAGGGTTTAGTTAATATGTCAGCTAAGTTCTCTTTAGTAGTAATATATTTAACTATAATTTTGTTATCAAGAATCAAGGCATTTCTTAATGTAGTCCCCATGTGTCTCTGAAATATGGATTTTTCTTCCCGTTTTCTCCCTTGTGTTTAATTTTTTCACTATCTCTGAATAGTTATCGTCAAAATCTTTCAACTTATGGAATCCATCCATTTGCGTGCAGTTGCCAGCTGAGTTGTTGTCACTCCCCATTTTAACAGGATAGTAGGTTTTTCCTGTCATATCTCTGAGAGCTTAATCCAACGATATAACCTCTTGGCATGTATTGCTCATAGTGAGGAACTCTGCATGACACGTTGATGTGGCTACATGTTTCTGTTTTATGACATACCCTCTCGTAGATGTTGAGTCTGCATATCACTGAGAGTCAGTATATGCTTCTGGGCTTTCTCCAAAATCTCCGTAAGTTAATCCCACTTGCTTGGTCTTCTGAAGGTATCTGAATATTCTCTTTATGTAATTCCAGTCATTCTCTGTAGGTGAAACTTGTTTCCTAGACAAGTAATTAACTGCATAAGCAATATCGGGTCTCGTTACTCCTGCTAGGTATAATAAGCTTCCAATAACTTCTCTGTATGGTGCTTTGCAAGGCAATGCATTATCTTTTAGCGTTATAGTTCGGTTTATCCTGTCTCTCTGAATTTTCATACCTAGGTAAAGGTTAGGTTCTCCTAAGTCGTTCATCTTAAATGTATTGCACAGACTAGACTTTACTTCTTGCAATTTCTCTGAATCGTTTCCTGCTAGGATAATGTCATCTACGTATAGTACTAGAATGAGCGTTTACCCGTTTTGTCTCCAAGTGAACAAGCAGGGCTCATTAATGTTTCTTTCTATACCAAGTTTACTGACTGCTTCTGTAAATTTAATATTTCATTTCTTTGGACTTATTTTTAAACCATATATCGTTTTCAGTAATTTGCACACTTTCTTTCCTTTGGATTCTTCTGAAATTTCTAATCCCTCTGGAATTTCCATATATATCGCTTCTTGTAATTCTCCATTTAAAAAAGTAGTTTTTGCATCGAGTTGTACTGCTTCAAGATCATATTTGGTAATTACAGAAATTGCAGATTGTATCATAGCCATATGAGAGACTGGAGCATAGGTTTCTTTTAATTCATATTGGTTTTTGTCTTTAAAGCCTCGAATGACAAGTCTCGCTTTGTGTTTAACTTGTCCTTCTTTGCTTGTCTTTTTCTTAAATATCCATCTGGAATCAATGGCATTTAGTTTGCCCTTTTCTGAATTTTGCTTTGGGTAATGGACAATTTGCCAAACTTTGTTTTCTTCCCTTGTTTTTAATTCTTTTGTAATAGCTTCAGTCCAGTTCTCTTTGTCTTGAGACTTCATAGATTCTCTGAAGGTAGTTGGGTCTTTGTTGGTTTGAGCCAGATTTTCGTATATCAATTCGTCTGTATCTTCTGTATTTGTCGATATTATTCCAAAAATAAAGCATTTAGTTCGGAAAGACCGATAATTATATATATATATGGGTGGTTCTCTGTGACATCGAAGATGAAAAAAATAAATATTGCTATAACTGTGGGAATATGTTTTAGAGGTATCCAGTAGTTCTCCTGAATTTTTTCAGATTTTTTCTGGGCCATTATTTTAAGTTACAGAGAGTCAAAGTTGACATTTTAGCACTTTTTTGCATTATATGCCCATTTTCATGAATTTTTAGCTCCCAGGGGATGCATTTTTCACTAAAAACATAAGTATGACTTTTTTTGTAAAATTTTCCGAACTTTTCATTAAAAATACTTTTAAAGACATAAATGTATGCTGTCACACTCTTGTAAGCCATTTAAACCTTAAATAGTGAAAATCAGCAATTCTGCTCCGGACTCTGGTAACCTAATACTGTCTAAAAGATGTCTTTTTATAGTCAGAAACGGCCTAAAAATTTCCAGAGTGGGTCTAAATCATTAAGATCACTTATGGTCAAAATATCCGGGAAAAGTGCCCGAAATATTAATAGAAATGTATATTTGTTGCCTTATAACGATGAATCTAGTAGCATGATCATTGCAAAAAAATTTGTGCACTTACCTTGGGGTGGTAGAAAAGTATCTCCACTTGTTTCAGTATCCATCTAATCCCCTGTAAGCTGCTAAAAATACAAATATTATTATATAAATGTAAAAAATTAATTTTTAAACATTTATAATGCTGAATTTTTAGTTTTACATCCCTTACAAGAATTATAATACTAATCTGAAGGATTACTATAAAAGTATCAACATTATTATTATTATTATTCAGCAATACATTGTTTAGATTTCACAAACTTGTCACTGTCACGTTATCATATTATTCATTATAATTATATATCCGATTTATTTATATATCTTTTGTATTAAATACGTATATTCAGTTATTGTAATAATGATGTTTATATATTTATAGTAATCCTTCAGATTAGTATCATAATTCTTGTAAGGGATGTAAAACTAAAAATTCAGCATTATAAATGTTTAAAAATTAATTTTTTACATTTATATAATAATATTTGTATTTTTAGCAGCTTACAGGGGATTAGATGGATACTGAAACAAGTGAAGATACTTTTCTACCACTCCAAGGTAAGTGCACAAATTTTTTTGCAATGATCATGCTAATGGATTCATCGTTATAAGGCAACAAATATACATTTCTATTAATATTTCGGGCACTTTTCCCGGATTTTTAATGAAAAGTATTTAAACTTTAAAAGTATTTTTAATGAAAAGTTCGGAAAATTTTACAAAAAAAGTCATACTTATGTTTTTAATGAAAAATGCATCCCCTGGGAGCTAAAAATTCATGAAAATGGGCATATAATGCAAAAAAAGTGCTAAAATGTCAACTTTGACTCTCTGTAACTTAAAATAATGGTCCAGAAAAAATCTGAAAAAATTCAGGAGAACTACTGGATACCTCTAAAACATATTCCCACAGTTATAGCAATATTTATTTTTTTCATCTTCGATCTCACAGAGAACTACCCATATATATATATATATTTATATATATATATATGAAATTATGCTTAAATTAGATGAAAATATAAAATGTAATTAATAATTGTAATCAAAATAACGATTATGCTACGGGTTTTCAGGGTTTTGAACGTCTTACGGCGCGTTGTACTTTTCAATTCACAAGTTTTAATTTACGCATAGTTTTACATATTTTGATAAGTTATAATGTATATTAATGTATAACTAATGTGCGTCAATCGTGTTTTCACACAAAAATAAACTATACAGATATATTTTGAGCTACTAAAAATATTGGAGGTTACTTCAGGTTCATCCCGAGTATAATATTCTCTTACGCTAATTTAGGTAAATCTTTCGAATTATGATTTTCGAATGATGATTTCACACAGAAAAGCAACGAAAATTTGAACTCGACCATGTGGAGTATGGCGTACCAACACTCGAATGTCAAAGTAGTTCTTCAAATAGCTGCTAATATTACTGTTAGTATTTTTATCGATGACTTCAGCATTGCCATGGAAATCATAAAAATTTTAGGCATGACTATAGGGCTTAACTACTACAATTTTTGTTTGGAAGTAGACATATAACGGTAGAAGAGGCATGCTGTAAATTGATGCAAAATCTTAACAGGATCAAAATCTTGAGTTGGAAGTGCAACTTTATGGTACTGTATCGCAAACTAGTGGTATAAATTTCTTTTATATTGAGTTTTTCGCTTTAACAACAATTCTCGAAAACTAATGAAAGTGTCGACTTAAAATATGCGCCAGTTTTGAAAAAATCATTATTAAAAAATTTCATGTGCTTCTCTACACATTTAGACGTGAAATGACGAAAAAGTTTGTGTCAAGATCCAGAATTACGTACGAAATTCTGCATAGAGTGCTACGTACAGAATAGATAGGTGCTGTCAGACACCTGTTGAGGGCGACCATTTTTTTCGGAAAAATTAAAAACCTTTTTGTAACTTTAAGACATATATTTTTAAAGTATTGCGCAGTATAGAATAAAATTACGGCGTAGAAAAAGAATTAAATAAAATTGATACAGAATGTTTTTAAGTGAATACAGTAATAAAAAGCCTAATTTATAGAGCTAAGGGATAGAGTAATTTACGAATATTTTAACATTTTAATATTTTAATATAAAACAGCTTTCGCCTCTTCATTCGGTTTACTTCAATTTAAAACAATGCCTATGGGGATGCAACTCTCAGCTACTTTTCCAAAAATAATTGTTCTTTATGGCATGCAAGACAAAGAAATATTTTTATTTCTTGACGATGCAGTTATATATGCTGAAAGGAAAAGGCGGAAGATAGGGGCCAGTTCGCCCAAAGGAGTGAGAGAGAAAGAGAGATTGACGGGGAGATTTAGCGCGGCCGTTCCCGTCGTTTTAGCGTATTTCGAGCGGTGTCTCGTGAATACAAAGGTGAGTGGTGCACCACGTTGGACCCGCGTGTTCCGTTGATATATTCCTGAGTTTCTGGTACGGTCCAAGTAAGGGAGTGTTCCCCTTTTCCCCCCCTCTCGTAACAAACCCCACCCGGGTAGATAAGCCGGTGGTTCGCTGGAGCTCCTTCATGAGAGATGGCGCGCGTGACGTAGGCAGCTACTACGTCAGAGCACCCTACGTCAGAGATATATACGTCACACGGCGTGACGTAGTAGCCATCAGGTTAAGCAGCCGATCATTCCCGGATCGGTTGCTCATAACTCGACCGTTAATAGGTTTTAACGAACTGTTTTCGCGTTGACCTCGTGGGTAGTCATCGGTAGGACTCCCCCTTAATTGTTGATGTTAATTTATTATTATTTGATTGGTTATTTAATAAATTGACTCGGCGAGACTATCTTTCTCGCCTACTAACCTAAAATCTCGATTGGTAATAACGTTTTCCCGGTGATAGTCCAATCCTACGGATACCGCCCTCTCCGGCGTACACCCTTAGTTGGCAATTTTAGGCATAGGGACAAACACACGATATTAAAGCCAAACGCATTCTCACAGCACCCGAAAAGAATTATAGCGTTACGGAGAGAGAATGCTTGGCCGTGGTCTGGGCTATTAATAAGTTCAGACCGTACATCGAAGGGTACCACTTCAAAGTATAACAGATCACAGCAGTCTTCGCTGGTTGTGTAATATGAGAAATCCAACCAGCCAACTAGCGAGATGGGCTCTAGAGCTTCAAGCTCATGACTTGGTCGTCGAGCACAGAAAAGGAGTTCATGTATGAAGACGACGTGCCTACGGTAGCAGCAATGTCGTGGGCTCAAACTACTGAAGATCCTTGGTACCTAGACTGGATCAATAACGTTTCCGACAGACCTCGTGATTTCCCCGACTGGAAACTAGTCGGAGGAAATCTATACATCTATCGCCCCGACAAGGAATTAGCGGATGTGATGGATGACGTGCAAGCGTGAAAGCTGGTCGTACCCGTAGAGAATCGTCACTCTATTCTGAGAGAGTGTTACGACGACCCCTCAGCTGGCCATCGCAACAAATTCTTGTCAAAAATTGATCATTAAAAGTAATTTAGAGTAAAAGAAAATTAATTAAATAGCTAAAATGTCCACTCCGTTGACTTCCACAGGCTTACTCGTAGATAAATTTTCTAAAATATGTTTATATTAGTGACCTTTAATTTTATTCTTGTAACACATGGAAATGTTTTATTTTGCTACAAAATAAGTGTAGAAGGTGCTACAAAGTTTGTTATTTGCGTTTTGAACTTTGCATGCACACATTCATCACGTTTCACCATCACCTGATTTTTTTGACGGAGTCTAAAGCATCAACTTTCAAAGTAATTTTCATAAATGAATAATATTTATTAATAAAAATGTTTTGATCCTAATAGATTCCTTGGATGAAATACTTTCGAAATCTCTTATGAGAATTATAAATTTGTTATGTTAATATAAGAAGAAATTAAGAAATATAAAAATGTAAGTTGCGTATTTTAATACGCGTCCACTCCGTCGACAGTTGTTTTATAATCAGTGCATTATCAATTAATGGTTAAAATATACGGAATAACTTACAAAATGTTATAATTATAATACAAATATAATAATAATAAAATATACATTGCACGCAGATAATTTAATGAAAAATTGAATATATGTGCACTCCGTCGACACGTATTTTTATCAATACATTAATACTAACATTGACAAATGCTAATTATCATAGTGAATTACTTACAGTTGCGTACGGATACCTTCATAGATATCTGTAATATTTATAAATTTAAGAAATCTAGGTTTATATAAAGATTTATTTTTTAATGATTTGAGTTGTTTTGAGTGTACTCGAGGTACAAAGTGTGTGCATTATGCTATTGGCCAGCCATGATCTATAAAAGATACGGAAGCTTATCCGAAAAATAAACAAGACTCAAAGAAAAAAAGTGAACAAAATTCGGTCAGGAGAAGTGAAAGACTAAAAACTAATTAAATTAAATTAAGTTAAAAAATGTGAAATTAAAATGTAAATTTAAGTTGTATATTAAATAAATAAATTGACTAATTTATAAACAATTCAGGAGATTTTTTATTATTTATATATAATTAAAAATAAAACTTTAATATTAAATTTAATTATTAAAATTTTAATTTAATTAAAATTAATAATTAATAAATTAATTAATTAACTTAATATTTAATTAATTTTAATTATTGAACTTTATATTAACAAAAGTCCACTCCATCGACAAAGTGTTCGGTTAAAACATAATAATATAAAAAAAATTTTGGTAGTTTCCACGTACACCATTTTACAGGTTTTTACGTATCCCCTACACCTTTATTCCATTTCATTCCATTTCCAATTTTACCCCCTCTTTACCCCACCTTCTCGCATTCGCCCGGGGTTATGCCCGTGGAGAGAGGGAAAACCTGTGGCCAAACCCGTTGGGATAAATGCCATTTAGGAAAACCTCCTCCGAGAAGGGCGGTGTATTTGAGAACAATTCTGTTTGGGTGGCAAGGTCACATTGCGTAGACTTTAACACCGAAACCGAATGTCTCACACCTCCCGCTCACGTTGTGGAATGTGAAAAAACACCTAACCGATCATTTAAGCTAAGCCCGAGAATGGTCACCCATCCAAGTGCCAACCGCGCTCGGTGCTGCTTAACTTTCATGACCGGCCGAGGTGCGTTTCCGCCACTCCGCCACCGTGTCGGTAACATAATAATATATTATTTAAGCTCAACTAACTTGATATTTTATATCTATATGTTGCAAGTAAGGTAAGGGTGTGGATAAAACATTAAAAATTTAAAATTAAAAAAAATTTTTGTCTCCTAAATTGCATTTATTTTAAGAAATATCCATATACGGCTCGGCGCACGCAGGAACGTGCGTGAATCGTGCACGCCCAGCTGACAGTACCGTTATAGCGCACCACGGGGTCGATACGGGCCGAGATAACGGTCTTTTATCGTGTTTATCGGGAAAGTGTGAATGTGTGTGATACGGTGTGGGTGCGGACAGGCTTCCCCCACACGACCCAACACACCGAGCAAAGCCGTACGCCTCCACCACTCCTGATTCCGTCTACGGAAAACGCGGAAGATCGGAGCCAGTTCGCCCAAAGGAGTGAGAGAGAAAAAGAGATTGACGGAGAGATTAAGCGCGGCCGTTCCCGCCATTTTAACGTATTTCGGACGGTGTCTCGTGAATACAAAGGTGAGTGGTGCACCACGTTGGACCCGCGTGTCTGCTACTACGTCAGAGCTCCCTACGTCAGAGATATATACGTCACACGGCGTGATGTAGTAGCCATCAGGTTAAGCAGCCGATCATTCTCGAATCAGTTGCTCATAACTCGACCGTTTAATAGGTTTTAACGAATTGTTTTCGCGTTGACCTCGTGGGTAGTCATCGGTACAACTCCCCCTTAATTGTTAATGTTAATTTATTGTTATTTGGTTGTTCATTCAATAAATTGACTCGGCGAGACTATCTTTCTCGCCTACTAACCTAAAATCTCGATTGTTAACAACGTTTTCCCGGTGATAGTCCAATCCTACGAATACCGCCCTCTCCGGCGTATACCCTAGTTGGCAATTTTAGGCATGGGGACCAACACACGATATTAAAGCCAAACGAAGTATTTGGCGTTGTTAACGGCACTGTACGGGAATCAAAGCGATTTCTGGCCGCATCGTGGGCTGTACACTGTGACAATGCATTTAATGCATGTCAAAGTTAAGCGAGCTCGTAGCCCATTGAAGTCCTTACCGAACCCTACCTAAGCCTTACCGAACCCTATCTAAGCCTCACCGAACCCTACCAGCCTACACACACAGGCCAGCCACATCACCGAGCACATAAGTAAGAGCTCAGGAGTCTCCAAAAAGATCCAGAGGAAGCTTGAAGTCCAAGCAATGCCAGGAAGTGGTGAGGAGAAGTCCCTTACAGCACACCTGGAGAAGCAGCGT
Organism: Theocolax elegans; assembly: GCA_026168455.1. Taxonomy (NCBI): domain Eukaryota; kingdom Metazoa; phylum Arthropoda; class Insecta; order Hymenoptera; family Cerocephalidae; genus Theocolax; species Theocolax elegans. Next base: position 31,691,994 of record CM047427.1, on the reverse strand, counting down.
AGCCAGAATCGCCTCCTACAGCAGCCATCCAGTACAGCAAATACACCTGTAAGATTACTCCTTACAATGTGCACCTTATAAAGGAAAGGACAGGATCACACAGCAGTTGAACAGCTGTGTATAGGATGGGTGCAGAGGAGAGGTTAGATGAAACAATATAAACCGAGTAGCCGTACGCATTCCCGAGTCCTCGAGCCAGTGATCGCAAGGGAGAAGAAGGAGGCAGTCAAGAAGACCACGAAGGAAGGCCGAACAGCTTCGTCGTCGTCGCCACCAACTCGCCGTTGTTGTTTACATTCGTGCGCGGCGGACATCTTCGTTAAGCCGCACGCGGCATAAGGCCGCATACGCACGAAGTGGTCACGGCGCATGCGCGCAGCGACTCTTTCGCGTCGACGACGACGAGAGAGCAGAGCTCGACCGACCGCCGAATAGCGACTATCGAAAGTACCGACGTGAAGACTGCGGGAAAGAGAGAGAAAGAGCATAGAGAAGTGTATGTGCCGCACGTGTGCCAGCATCGCCGAAGGTTTGTGTGACCTAGTGCCAATAATAATAGCCGTTTTCCTTGCCTGTGTGTGTGCCGTGAACTCCCGTGTATCCTAGCTTCTTCCTTGTACAACTAGCCTTGCTCGCCGCGTAATTTAGTGTAAAATTTTTTTTTCTCAATTCCTCTCTACTCTATTACGCAACGAGCTAAATAATTGAAGCAAAGAGCTATTAAACCAAGCAGTAAAACTCTCTCTTGAGCAAAATGTCCATTAGTTATAGATTGGGGGGTAAATTAAGCGGAGTAAGTGCAGCCAAGGCGCACCTATTATTAGGCGATGTGTAAATAACCTACCTGATGGGAGAGTTGTCTTCTATGCGGGTACGACATTTTTAAATTTATACAGTAGCATAGCAATCATTCGTGACAGAGTAGCCCGTTATGAAATTAGACGTAATTTCGGGGACTCTGCAGCCGAATGGGAGCCTCGAACGGATCAAATGTGGTTTGATGAGGACTCCGTAGGAAACGTTACTCATGTAGACCAGCAGCCTCTAGTAGAAATAAGCCCTGACGACCTTTCTATATCCCTTACCCAATCAGAAATAACAAACTATTTTCCTCCCGTGCAAAATAATTCGCAAACAGCTTCCCAGCAAATAAACAGAAATATGCTAATACCAGAATTGGAAACTGGACAGAGCCGCGGTCCATATCAAGACCCAATTTCTATGCAAGAAATGACACAGCCAGCACAACAATTACCAACACACACTCAAGTGCAGAGTAGCAGCAGCCTACAAGCAAGTGAATTAGAAGCAGAACAGCATAATAGATTAACGAGTAATAATTTTGATAAGCCAATAAGGAGACAAACAGCCAGCAACCCACAATCCCAATCAACAGCCTATAGACTCACACCGACGCCAGTGCCAACGATGAGCCCAAATATAATTGATGCTCCAAACGAAGAAATCTTGTGTACATTACCTGATGTAACCACAGCTCAACTCGCAGTTAACTCGACCTCACATTATAGCATACAGACAATAGCACCTACACGGCCAAATAACCCATACCTACTAAGCAATCCATTTACACACTATACCGCACCCACCACAACTTACACCAGCAGCTCCCTAATTAATTCCCAACCCCGTCAATCCCACTGTGACCATCAGTCAGCCTTTCGCCCAATCGTTACAGTAGCTAATCAAACACAAAAGCAGCAAAGGATAGAAGCAAGGCATAATTATAATACAAACCTGCACGACCTGAGACCAATAGCAACAAGCAGGAGCCAAAATAGAATAGCAGCAAATGTACATTGGGACGATGAGAATTTACACACCAGCCAACCACAACAGCATCAAAACCAAAACGCCGCCACAGCACCACAAAGCCAACGAGTAAACAACCAAACGTATGAAATTTCCTATTCCCCTATTGCACAAGCACAGCCAAGTCCACCTCCAACGTTCATTCCCTACCGTTCCTACAGCTATGCAGATGAATCGCAATATGTGAAAGAGAAAAGGACAAGAGAGATCCTGTATAAATATCACATACAATTTAAGGCATCAAAAAGAAGCAATCCGGAAACATTCTTAATGCATCTAAAAGATTGCAAAGAAGTTTATGAACTCACAATGGAGGACATAATTAGAACGCTGCTAACAGTGATGGACGAAGACGCATGGAACTGGCTAATCCGAGAGCGAAGTAATTGGCAAACTTTCGATGATTTTGCCAGTGCTACCAGATAGAGGTATTTTTTCTTTGTTGCACTCACACAGTATGACCTCATTTACATTAGATAATAGAGGACAGAAAAACCCTAAATGGTAACTCTGGATTTTACAGGAGCTATCAGATTGCAATTTGGGCCGAAAGACACACAAAATAGTCTTAAGCAATTAATTGAACGCCGTACGCAAGGGTCGAACGAAAATATATCTACATACCTAATGAAATTAAAGGGTATGTTGGATCAAGTCAAGCCGCCATTCCCGATTCAAGATCAGTTGGATAGAGCATACAGAAATCTACATCCCTTATATAGAAAAGGGATTGAGCGCACAGACTTCGACAATTTTACAGAACTTCAAAGGCTCGGTAAAAGAGAAGAAGCCAGACGCCAAATGATGAGACGTATAAACCACCGCCAACAATGCTACATGGTTGGGCCAGATACTCGTATGTTGATCCAACACAGGACAAGCCCAGGAAATTAGCAGCAGTCGCAACCCTGCCTAAACCAAATCCTCAAGCAGCAAAACCCAGTTTAGTACAAGCAGCCCCTATAGTCAACCCTAACTCTCCCAGAAGCCCCCAGCAGCCCAGGCAAAACAATTTCCGCTATAATAAACAGCAATCCCCTAGAAAACAATATAGCGTATCAGTTAAGGATAATAGCGAAAACCAGCAACAAGCACCTGCACATCAGCTCAAAAATGCCAAAAGCAATAGGCCAAGGCAAACAGCACTGCAAGCACCTCAAAATGCAAGAAGCCAAACCCCACGTTGGGCGCCATTGTGGTATGAGACTTTTAAGTGCTGAATAAAATGAAGCGGGCGTCAGGTCTTGAACCCGAGCCCCTTCGGATCCGAAGGCGTTCACGCTAACCACTGCACTACGCCCGCACTGGTCGTAGCGACTGCTTATTGCTCTTATATGCTACCGATACCGCGCCGCATCGCGGTATCGGTAATGCTGGCATCTATGACAAGTGGATTAAATCCACCTTGTCACCATACTTAGGTTGGTAAGTTGGGACAGATTGGGCCTGACCGGGGCCTTATATTCCACAGTACCCACTCCGTTACAATATATATATATATATATATATATATATATATATATATATGTGTGTGTGTGACCGACGCGGTGGCGCAGTGGTGGAGACGCACCTCGGCCGGTCACGGAAGTTAAGCAGTATTGACCGCGATACCCAAGTGGATGGGTGACGTTCTCGGTCGCTTGGCTTTCGTGGCGGGTTAGGTGTTTTTCACACTTCACAACGTGAGCGGGAGGTGTGAAACATTCGGTTTCGGTGTCAAGGCCTACGCAATGTGACTGACACCCAAAAAGAATGTTTCGAATACACCGGCCATCTCGGGTGAGGTTTTCCCTGCTTCACAGGTTTCCCTCATCCACGGACATAACCCCGGGCGAATGCGAGATGGTGGGGTTTTTAAGAGAGGGATAAAGCACCCACACATAGGTGGTAGGTGGACACCGTTAAAGTCCCCCAGGGGATAAACGGTAGGAAGTGCCAGGAAAAAAGAGGGCACAAAATCAAGAATAAAAAAATATATATATGTGTTGTGTGTGTGTGTGTGTGTGTAGGCGCGCGGTGGAATATTTATGTAATATATATATATATATATATATATATATATATATATATTACAAAATTATGTTTTTTCAAGAATATATAATATATGTATTTTTTCCGTGCGCAAAAAAAGTTGTGAATATAACTTGAAAGAATGTGTTTTAGTTTACTCATTCCTGATAAAACTCATAAAAGTTTTAAATGTGTACTCAATAATAATAACTGATCTAAAATTCAATGTAATGCTTTAAATACAGATGCTAAATTGTTTGAAGAAAAAAAAATATTAATCAAGTATATCATACACTTTTCCAAATATCCATATGATATATATACAATGGGTTAAAAATTAAATACTTTAATTATTGGATTTTTAAGATAAGTCTATTATAAACAGTAATGGCAAAAGAAAATTCAAATTTTAACAGTGGCAATATAAAATACGAATTACATTTGAAAAGTTTTTCAAAAATTATTAATTTAGGAACATTTAATTTAAATATTTTTTAAATTAAAATTTTGAAAATTGTATGGATATATAAGTGAGTAGAAAATGTATATTTATATAAAACAATATTGTAAATAAACAAGTATGTATTTATTAGAAACAGAAAGTTATTTAAGGAATGAATTTGTTTATAATAATCAAAATAAATATATGGGCTCTGTAACTAAAGGGAAAAATCAATTGGATATAATTATGAATTAAAACGCAAATTTTGAAAGAGGGTGCAAATTACGAATTACGGGAGGAATGGAAGAAACAGGTTTTTATTTATATGCCGCTAAAATGTTATAAACAGTTCTTTAAAATTAATACAAAAATTTATTTATTTAAGAAGAGAGTTTTATCACTCTTAAAGTACAAAATATTAATGACATAGTACTTTTGGCGATGATTCTTCGTCATTAAATAAATTAATTTTAGGAGGTGAAGTTTATGACGTAGTATTCGCGTACCCGGTAAAATTAATTAATTTTTATAATTAAAAGAACCGTTGAGCCGCGTTGCCCAATACCGCGCACACAATTAATTAATTAATTTATTTATTTATTTATTTAGTCGCGAACTGCGTGATGTCGCCAGGAAAACGAGTTCGCTGGGACGAACGGTATGGAGGGTTCGGGTGATCGCCCTTGCCTCGACACGATATATAAATTAATAGAATGTCGGCGGGAGCGGGGAGAAATAAAAAACGCAATATTAATTAAAATAAAAGTGAATAAAACATTTATTCAATTGTAATTAATGTAACAATTGACCATCTTGACCGTGTGCCGCGACAATCTTAATTCGCACGGGCGGAAGTCCCGGGAAACCTATCGGATCGAGATCCTTGCCTGCGACAGGTTTCACTCCCAGGAACCGCTGTTCGAGTACCGTCGTACCCGAACACACTTCCGATGTACACACACACACACACACAAGGGGGGAGGTCACGATAGTAAAATAAGGTACTCACCGGTGACGCACCTCGGGGATGGCCCAGCCGATCCTCGGCGACTGGTCGACCTCCTTGACAAGGGGACGACCGGTGGTTGAGATGGTGAAGGCGGCCCTTGCCGCGGCGAGTGAGTCGCGATCCGCGGTGTTATAGAAGCACGACCCCGTCCTTTGACACACACAGACACAAAACTTGAACTCACGGGACACACGTGTACTTCCACCCTGATCTCCGCACTTAGCCTTGCTCGGGAACAACCGTTCACAGAGCTTAATACAGATGTGGGTGGGGTGTACTCTCGGCACTCACGAGCAGTACAGAACGGACACAAGATACAATAATCCATCCCGATCGGCGGATTATTACACACTGATTAGGCGATCGCCTAATTTCCCGAAAAAGGGATAAGAGTGGGGAAACTCACACACTCTTTCGCGCTCTCATTCTTACGCATAGTCGCGCGCACAATTGTACACTCGTAGAAAAACAATCAAGTGTCGTCGGTTGGCCTTGACATACGAAAGTCTCCGAGGACTTACAATTCGCGAATTTAAATATTCTATTCGTCGTGAATAGATTGTGTGACGATTTCCGTCACAAAGCCCCCCCCCCCCCCCCTAGACTCCACTTCCCTCGGGAAGGCCGAGTCGAAAGAAAGGCACAATCTATCCACGACTGCGCGCTGTACGCTTCTCTTCTTATGGTCGGGAAGGAATACGATCCCTAAGGATCCGGACCACCTCCTGCCCTGTTTCTCGTTCAACGTCGGAAGGAAGGTTGGCAGCGGCCTCCAGCAACAGACGACATTCCCGGAGAATGTCCGTCTCGTTTCTGGATTGGTCGGCCGTCGCCGGTGACCCAGTTGATGAAGCCCGTACTTCTGGGACAGTACGGTACTCGGACCCAACCCCCCGTTTCTGTGTTGGCTTGCGAGGTGGTCCAACCACGCTCGTAGAGGCGTCAATGCCCATCGGGTTGGGTTGTCGTAAGCCACTAGGCCCAGCCTTCGGTGACTGCTTTTTACGAGGTTTTGGGGACGGGGTGTCCGTTCTTTTCTTCCCGACTGGTGATTGGGCAGGGACTGGCTGAGCACCGCTCTCTTTCCGTCCCTGCCGTGATGATCCGGCTGCTAACTCGTTGACTGAGGAAGTAGCTTGACTCTCCTGGTACTCTCTCAACTTCTGGTCTGCCTTAGCTTGGATGACAGCACTGAGGGCAGCCTTCACCTGTTCGAAGGGCCCCGTGCTGTCTAAGCCGAAGGCAGCAGCCTGGCGGCGAGTCGCCACTTCTACCCGGCGACCCACCACCACTTCCACATAGGAGGGCTTGGGCCCAGAAGGCTTTACAAACGAGCCCTTCTTGGATCCCTCCCTGCGGGTGGGCGTCTCCATCCGCTGCTTCTTAGACCCGTTCTGACCGTCCCGTTGCTTCGATTGCTTCGGTGTCTGCTGAGATACAGACACCTTCGTAATCAAAGCTGGGGAAATGACGGTCAAAACCGATGAGTATCCTCGCTCGTGGACCCAGGTGGCATAGAGTCGAGAGCATCTTGAACACTCACTCACTGTCACCCCTCGGCGGCTGCAATTGAAATAATAAATCGATTGCGGGACCGCACACTCCCGGTGTCTGTGGTCCATCGCCCAACAGTTGAAACATGCCATTTTAGGCGGATCAATCGACCGATCGAAAGGTAAAGAAACCAATCAACGGAGGACGATCCCCCTAGTGATGACTGGACAAGATGACGATGGTCCAGCCTTGGCTCGTTCCGTCAGGGTCTCGACCCCAACGTCGAGTTTCCCTGCGATTGATGGGACTATGACGGACATAGCTCCCGCCCTCAAGCACGGGTTATCCGTCAGCGACTTTTGCCGCTCCCGTTCTGCCTCGCGTAGATCTTCTACGTAGTCGGCGGGGCAGATATTGGCGGACGACCCCAGTGCTAACACCGCAGGTACGTCCACCTTTATCTGCTCCACCTGGATCGTATCTCCCGATGACGGAATATCAATCGTCAAGGTCCGGGATGTTCCTTCCATCTCGATGAGTACTTCGTCGGTTTCCCGCACGGACTGGTCACATCCAGCGTGCGGGTCATCGACGGGCACCTCGAGACAGTCGGAACCACTCCGACTACCTCTTCGGCAACACCCGACGTCGGAGAGTCTTCCCCCAGCAGAAAAATCGGAGGCGACGATGGATGGATACCGTCTCCTACTTCCAGGTCTCGGTACTGGTCCATCTGGAAGCTGAAAGAAAACAAAAGGTTAATCAGTCATAATTAAAAGTAAATTACGAATAAGGGAGGATTGCCCATTCAATCACACACAAGTATTCTCAAACATCACACCCTCAATGCATGGCATACAGTTATCAGGCCCAACCTTTGATAACAGTTCTCGTGCGAACCGGTACGTAACCCTTACTGCTCTACTTGACAACCCGAGGTGGTACATATCTTTTCACATCGGATATGTGCACCTCGGTCCGTTTCCGACCGGACTCTTCTAGTCTCAGAATTACTGGAGATAGTTCTTCTTTAACTTCAAAGGATCCGTTATACTTTGGTGCCAGTTTAGCAGATATGCCCTTCGCACCTTGGGAAAGCGTTCGGCACTTCCTCATGACTAGATCTCCTACCTGAAACGAGGCAATACGTCTGTTTTTGTTGTAGATCTTTTCTTGACTTCTTTGCTCTTCGTCAATGTATTTCTTGACTAAGTCGCGTAGAGCATCAAGTCTTTTAAGTCGATCTAGCCATACTTCGGGATTGTCCAGGATCTTAAATTCCTGTTTTTCCACTTCCCCTGTGGAGACTCTTCACAGGTTGTGGATGACGCCCGAAGTTTAAAAACGAGGATGAGACTTTTGTACTTGACTGCATTGCCGTGTTTATTGCATGGCGAAATTTGTGCAAGTGTGTGTCCTACCCACGATGATCCGAATCCACAAACGTCGCAATCATCGTTTTAAACGTTCTATTAGTTCTCTCCACCGGGTTAGCTTGTGGTCGGTAAGAAGGGGTTCTGACATGTTTTATGCCATACTTCTCCAATATTTGCGACATGATGCCGTTGATGAACTTAGTTCCATTATCCGTTATTAGGAAATCTGGTATTTCTCAACGGAAGACTACGAGTTCCTCGAATGCTTTCGACACCGACTTACCGGTCGCCGTACGTAATGGTTTGAGCTCTATCCACCTTGTAAACAAGTCTTGAAATACTACGATGTATTTGTATTGACTTTTACTACGTGGAAACTTCATTACGTCTGCTGCCACAACAGCCCAGGGTCTCTCAATGTTCCGTTTACTCATCAAGCCTTGAGGACCTGCTTGAGACGTCTTATAGCTCTGACAAATCAGACACTGTAAAAAAAATTGGCGGGTATCGTGGTAGATACCTGGCCAATAATAGTCTCATGCAACACGTTCGTAAGTCATTTCGACTCCCATATGACCCATGGATGGGTGAAAATGGGAATCTACTAACTAATCTACTAATTAATCTACTAATCTACTAAAATCTACTAACAAGGAGAGGTTCCACCTTCCGGGAAACAGATTTCGTTGCAACTTTGAGAGGTGTTTTCTGGTACCCAAATATGAAAGAATTTACATGAAATTCAATCTCATAGGCTGTTTGACGAAAATTGTACGCAGTTATCGAAAAATCGTGAAAAAAATATGTTTAAGCTTAATCGCCAATAACTCGGAAAGAAATAGACGTAGTTGCTCAAACTCAAATTCATTAAATAGTTGAGATCAAGTAGACATAGTTTTAAAAAAAAGAAGCTCAAATATCTCAGTTTGGACAAAAGTTATGGAAAAAGTAAGAATTAGATAAAATTTTAACGAAAATTTAGTATTGAAATTTGATAGACTTTTTAGGCAAATATTTCGTCTAATTCTTACTTTTTCCATAACTTTTGTCTAAATTGAGATATTTGAGCTTTTTTTTTTAAAACTATGTCTGCTTGATCTCAACTATTTAATGAATTCGAGTCTGAGCAACTACATCTATTTCTTTTCGAGTTATTGACGATTAAGCTTAAACATATTTTTTTCACGATTTTTCGATAACTGCGTACAATTTTCGTCAAACAGCCTATGAGATTGAATTTCATATGAATTCTTTCATATTTGGGTACCAGAAAACACCTCTCAAAGTTGCAACGAAATCTGTTTCCCGGAAGGTGGAACCCCACCTTATAAGATTCGGTCCCTCCGCTCTAAGTGTAGAACAAGGCGCCAGCGTTCTTCTCGTTCTGTTACAGAGTCCAAGAGTTTATCACTTGTAAAATGATATAGCATATCATCCTCAACTTTCCACTCTGGAAATTTCTGAGGGCATGAGCGTACATCGTTTAATCTAGCAATATACCATGGGTCTGTAATTACTTCGAACGAGGCAATCTCTTCCTCGTCGGGGTCTGGGTTGACGGCACGAGAAAGCGCGTCCGGGACATAGTGCAAGGCTCTTTTATGCACTATTTCAAAGTCCCATTGCTGCATTTCAAGTATCCAACGTGCCAACCTACCCGACGGCTCTCTGAGATTTTTGAGCCATTTGAGAGCACTATGATTGGTCACAGCCGTGTATCAATAGGCCTCAATGTATGGTCTCAATCTCTTAATAGCCCATATGAGAGCCAAGCATTCTTTTTCCGTTGTCATGTAATTACGTTCAGAGCCATTTTAGATGGTCCTCAAAAGTTTCGGTAATGACGATCAAGTCGTCTAGGTAACCAAACACACGAGGTTCCATCTTAGGCCCGAAAATTGCATCTATAAGCCGTGCAAAGGTCATAGGAGCATTCATGAGGCCAAAAGGCATTCTCATGAACTGTCACAGCCCTAACCCTGGTACAGCAAATGCAGTATAAGGCCGGCTCGCCTCGGCCATTAATATTTGGAAGTATGCTTTCTTAAGATCGATTTTCAATATATACCTTGCTATATGCAGCTTATCCAATATGGTATTCATATTAGGAATTGGATAAGAATAACGTTTTGTGACAGCATTAAGGTCTCGAAAATCGATACAGAAGCGATAACTTCCTTCGTCCTTGCGGACGATGACCAGAGCAGCTGACCAATCACTCGCACTCGGTTCAATAATGCCCTTGTCAAACATCTTTTTGACCTCACTCTGGGCAAATTCGAGAACCTTGGGAGATATACATCTTGGTTCATGACGAACCGGCCTTGCACCAGGCTCAACCTCTATGTGGTGCTCCGTTAACATCGTAAAGCCGTGGACGTCTCCCGTGGGCAAGAGTAGGCTTTCAACTAACTCTTTGATTTGTTTCCACTGGTCGTCCTGTATCTCAATTATACCAGCACATTCAGCGGAAATCCTCGAGTCAATGTCATGAGTTGTATCTCTGACGAAGTATCTCCAATCACTCTCGCCAATACGCCAGATAGCTTCGCCTAATTTGACTTACATATTCCAATGTTGCAGAAAATCCATACCGAGTATGATAGAATGCTTAATATTCTCTACAATTCTCAGTTGGATATTGCCATCAAGGTCTTCTACACAGAATAGAATGTCGATTAGGCCAAGGACTTCAAGTGCTGTTCCAGCCACACCTTTCACGATAACCTTGACAGGTCTCTATTTAAACTTGTACTGTTCGACAACATCTGATCGTACAAGAGAGACCATGGCGCCAGGATCGAAAAGTGCTTTAAAGTCCTTTCCACCGAGTCGTACCAAAAAGAATAGCCGGTTATCCGATTGGATTCCAGCAATTATCTGATCGGTTTGACTATCGCCGATAGGGGTCGATGCCGTGTGCGTCATTTTAGACGTACCTGGTTCGGCATTGCCCCCCCCCCCCCCCCGGAACCGTACTTCTCGGCAACGAGTTTGTATGGTTCATGTTATGCACACCATCGACAACTACCTTCTCCACCAAGGGCTCCTTGTTGAGGACAATTTCCATCTCCACCAAGGGCTTCTTGTCCTCTCTACTAGGTGTGTGATAACGGGGTGACGATGAGCAACAACCAAAGTCGTTCACTCCGTTGGTGCTAAGCGGTTGAGATAACGATCTCTTTACGCCTTCTTCACCAATTATATCTTTGATACCAGAGTATATTTGCCTTTGGAGTTTCTTAGCCCAATCGTTAGCCTCACGCTTTTATTGGTTTAATAAGGTTCCTTTTTCTGTTTTACCTTGCAAAGCTCGGGTGGGATGGATAGGTTATGTTCTAAGAATTTTTCCATCTGTCGGATGTCCAGAACGTTTAGGATCCTTACACTCACACTCGTCAGACTTACTTTCAACACCAACTTCGGTCTGAGTGGGAATTTGATCTCCGTTAAGGACTTTAGAGAATTTAGCAAATGATTTGCTAGACTTCTTAAAGAGTTTAGAGGGTTCTCCAACCTTAAACTCTTACCCTTGTAAACCATGCGGTTTACTTACTGCAGTGTAGAGCGCCCGGGGCAGCTTGGGTGCCCTGCGTTCAGGTTTCCCACGTTTTGGAGGAATCTGACGCAGTTAGGACATGTTGGGACACTCCTTTGCTACCAATTCGGTAGAACACTGCTCAGCGGAGTGCCCAATGTTTCCGCATCGGTAGCATGTTCGGTTCGGGCAATCCGAGGAACTATAACGGACTTTTTGGCATGTGAAACACACGCTGACAAAGTTGGTGCTCAGGTTTGTCGGGTTTACTGCCGTCGCCTGTGGTTGCACATATCTCACCAGGTTTTGTGCCATTTATGGGACAAGAACATTCTGCTGGGGCAGTTGAGAATTCGTCAAAGAACGTCTTTCTCTTTTGCCCGAGCTCTGTTTTTGTTGCCCAGGTGACTGTTGAGAAACAGGCACGTACGATCCGGATTTCGAATTGCGGGCACTTACTCCATCATTCGATTTGCCGTATCGTTTCTTAAAACTATTAGCGACGTTGGAAGTACTGTACACAGCGGCTGCTTCGTATTTGCTTGAAGAAGAGTTTGGCAAGTTTTTCGCACTTTTCTTGCTCTTCTTCTTAATAGTTTTCTTAGACGACTGTTTGTTATCCGAATGAGAAGACTCATCCTTACTCTTTTCTCACTCGTGCTCCACCACTCTGTTTCGGAAAAGCTTCTGGTACGAGCTTCTCGCGCTTAACGCTGGAATAGGAGAATTTCGTGTCCCATGTTAAATGCTGCTCGTACTCTTTACCGTAGCTTGTCAAATCCGAAAAATTCCTGATTTGTCGTACTGGTATGTACCTACGGTAATCTGGCCTCATCTGCGAGTATGCCATCTTCACCTGTTGTTCTAATGAGGGAGGGCATTTGAACTTATTTACGATCGTTCTGAAACAGTTCAAGAACGTCGTAGCCTTTTCTCCCTCATTTTGTGTTCTTGATCGAAGTTCCATGAGTAAATCTTCGTCATTTATGATTCGGCCATTCTCATTGAGGAACTCGGTCTCAAAATCACGCCAATCTCGAAGAGGTGGCTGAACTGTACTATATCAGAACAGAGCTGATTTTGAGAACACATTGGGCAGGGCACTGAACATCATGCGATTTGAGAACTCGTTGTCATTTCTGAAGTCGTGCAAACGGTTCAGAAACTCTTCCGCTTCCTTTTTGGTTTCACCATCAAAGGACATGTTCCAGATACGCAGCTCTCGTGCGCACCCTGTCCGATCGTGCGTTTGGTTATCGTCTTCACGATACCTTGGCCTGGCCTCGTAGGAGTCTCTTTCCCGACGGTCATCTCCATTATCCATCCGGGAACTCCTACGTCTACTGGTAGAAGTATTCCTATTCTCTTGTCGCTCTGCAACCGCCCTACGAGAATCGGATCTCCTACGAGTAGGTTCGCGATCAGACTTATACCCATTGGACGAATCCGTCGGAGTACATTGATCGCAAGTGGCCACCGCACGTTTCTCAAGAGGCGTTTCTCTACGACTGTCCGACCTCTCTTTGTGACCTTACTCCGGAATTTCCGGCTCTGTTCGGTCGTCGAGTTTGCGGTTCGAATGACGTTTCTGAGTACGTCTCTCCGTACAGCTCTCACGATGTTCATCGCTGCTTGAAGCTCTACTCACAGAACGATGGTGTCGTGTACTCACGCCTCTCTCTTCTATCTTGTCCTTCACAAGTCTTAGAAGAGGTATCCCGACGTCTCGGTTCAAACATCGGTTTTTCGTAAGATTAAACGCTGACGTCATTAGGAAGGTCATTTCTATTCCTATCATCAACAAATTGACGTTCGGTTGTATTTGCCTCGGGTTGCCTGTTGTCGTATTGTCTAGAGATATATCTTTGTGACGTACGACACTCGACTTCCGCTTGCAAACCCAAATCAAAATGTTGTGTTGGTACTTCACTCTATCTAGTGCCAAGATGTCCGCTGTTTCTTTGCTCTTCAATTGGGAGGTAATGTGCGGGTGCATAAAAACCTCCGAGTTGAGCAGTCATCACGGTCGTAACCGTCGACGTAGTGGTTGTGCATGATGTTGCAGCCACCGAAACAAGGACATAAGGGATAGCAGTCGTGTTGGCTGCCAGTACCTCACCAAACCGTTTAGGTATAGCACCTGTTGATGCCAACCTCGGGCTTTGTGCAGTACTCATTGGCGAGTTTCTAGACAGACCACTTGGTGACAGAGCTCCATCTTCTTCAGGAATGGGTGCTCTGTCACTAGCAACCCTTTCGCGATCCGACATTTTGGACTCGCAGGAAACTTCCGTTCCTGATGGGACCACATTCCCTTTCCTGGAACGAGGTTTCCTAATTTCCCATAATTCCTGACACACTAGAGGTTTATATGCAGGCTCTGCCCTTACATTCTCATCGTATTCAGGGAACCATGGGATTTTCAGATTAATGTATACACATCTAATTCGGTGACGCAAAAGGCGTTCGCGGCACTCCGCCTCTTCGCCATTCGCGTTTAAACTCAGATGTCCCAAATGTGCATACACTGCTTCAATCGGCAGCTTCTTCGTTTCCCGACGAATATCCCTAGCTATGCGTGATTCACGCATAAGCTGGGCCATTCGGGCTTCATAGCTGCTGGCCATTATTTTTTTGACCAGCAGCAGCCGACGTGTTACATCGGGAGAAGTACTCTCAAACGGGATTTCAGATGAAATCCCTAGTGTTTCAAATACTTCGGAAGTATCCAATTTTCAATTGGAAATTATTTTATTGGACTCATCACAATAAAATAATTATTACTCCCAACGAGTCAAAAAAAATTTGGTGTCGGCTTAATTACAATAAATTGTAAAAATGCACCGACTAGTGTACCAACAAAATTAATTCACTTAATCAAAATCCGAAAGATTTTCTTTAAACGAAATTTATTTCGTCCTTAGAAGGACAAAATAATTAAATTTTGCTGGTTAAAGTTATGGCAAATCACACACTTAACACTTGCACCAAATTAAAATTAATTATTTAACTTGCTCAGAAGTCTAAATAATTAATGTTTATAATAGTGTTTTGTGACTCTCACACACCAAGACTCTATACAATTGCTTCTGCAAGCACAAATAATCATCAACAAAAAAACCTTAAATTATTTCAATATCGTCGGTAATTTACCAGTAATGGTAAATTTAACGATTTCTCAAAATATCTCTCTCGCCAGTTATAATTCAACAGATTCCTCTCTGGTGTAAAGAAGAATTTATTTTGTTATGGATATTGAAATAATTAAACTTTTAATTTATTAATAAATACAGATAATTAACAAACAAATAATTAACAAATTATAAAGGAAGAGAAGAGAAAAAAAATTAAATTATTTATCTCGCTAACGAGTCTAAATAATTAATTTTAAATTATCATCGTACTACCAATTAATCACCATCGGTCAATTTCATCGTATTGAGATAATCTTTTTTTGTTTCGTAGGGAATTATGTGCGCTTTGAGGAAAAAATAATGTCTAATAGCTGCGAGATAATGCCACATTCCTATGTATTAATCAGGCCTACCAACTTCTTTTTCTTAAACAACGCAATAGTGTGCACGCTTACCTGGATTATCAAAAAAATTTTTTGAAAAAACAACAAATACCATCTTAAAGTACTAATTATAGATAGCAGCCGTGCAATCCGCAGTGCGCCGCATTTCGCCTTCCTAACTTCGCCTCCCCCCCTGAGCCGATCGCAGCCGAGCTTGAGCCCGCGTAAAGGACGAGACTGGCACCCATAATTATATGAATCGCATCGGATAATAAATTAAGTTATTTTATATACTCCTTATTTTTATGATCCCCATCACCTGCACCCTAATCCCCAGTGCAGCGCGACATTGGCGCCCAACGTGTTAATTTTTATTTGGGATTAAAAATTGTGAGCAACTAGCGAGACGCAGAGCAGCCATTTTTCCTTCTCGTTCGTCGTGCGCACACACACGCGAGGTGACGAAGCACGACCATTTTCTTTATACGACCACGTATCGTAGAAATTAATTGCGAGCAGCTAATAATTTAATTTTCTGAAGCTTAATAATTTTCTGTTGCGAAAATTCTTCTTTTTATTATTAATAATTGATATTACTGAATATTTTATTTTTATATTACATAATATAACGTATGTATATATGAAGCATACGTATATACAAATAGTATATACATATTTATTTACATAATTTGCTATTAATTTGCATTTGCTATATTTTCGCTTGAACGCTTATATATTTATTTAATTGCTTATCATCCCTACATATTGAAATTCGCCATTGGTTGCATTTTTATATTTTTACCATTAACAATTATATATAGCATAGCACGATATTTCCCCCCTCCTACGCACATTTTTTGGTTAATTTATAGCTTTCCTCCCTTAACCAAGCTACATATATTATTTTTTTTATATAACCCATACTAGCAGCGAATAAAATTTTTTTGGTTGCCATTGCATTCCCTAACCAAATTAACAGCTTATTTTTTCCTTAGCGCATGTTTTAAAATTATAACTTAAATGATTTCTAAACGCACCGTGCAAAATAATTTATTTTTCCTGATTGTTGTAGCTTACTTAATTAAATTTTCTTTATTTTTTCCCTAGTAATAATATTCAGATTTGCACTAACGGAACAAACAAAATTATTGTTTTATTGCTCAAGCTAATAATTATTTCATTGATAGCTTGCATATGCAGCTTATCCAATATGGTATTCATATTAGGAATTGGATAAGAATAACGTTTTGTGACAGCATTAAGGTCTCGAAATCGATACAGAAGCGATAACTTCCTTCGTCCTTGCGGACGATGACCAGAGCAGCTGACCAATCACTCGCACTCGGTTCAATAATGCCCTTGTCAAACATCTTTTTGACCTCACTCTGGGCAAATTCGAGAACCTTGGGAGATATACATCTTGGTTCATGACGAACCGGCCTTGCACCAGGCTCAACCTCTATGTGGTGCTCCGTTAACATCGTAAAGCCGTGGACGTCTCCCGTGGGCAAGAGTAGGCTTTCAACTAACTCTTTGATTTGTTTCCACTGGTCGTCCTGTATCTCAATTATACCAGCACATTCAGCGGAAATCCTCGAGTCAATGTCATGAGTTGTATCTCTGACGAAGTATCTCCAATCACTCTCGCCAATACGCCAGATAGCTTCGCCTAATTTGACTTACATATTCCAATGTTGCAGAAAATCCATACCGAGTATGATAGAATGCTTAATATTCTCTACAATTCTCAGTTGGATATTGCCATCAAGGTCTTCTACACAGAATAGAATGTCGATTAGGCCAAGGACTTCAAGTGCTGTTCCAGCCACACCTTTCACGATAACCTTGACAGGTCTCTATTTAAACTTGTACTGTTCGACAACATCTGATCGTACAAGAGAGACCATGGCGCCAGGATCGAAAAGTGCTTTAAAGTCCTTTCCACCGAGTCGTACCAAAAGAATAGCCGGTTATCCGATTGGATTCCAGCAATTATCTGATCGGTTTGACTATCGCCGATAGGGGTCGATGCCGTGTGCGTCATTTTAGACGTACCTGGTTCGGCATTGCCCCCCCCCCCCCCCCCGGAACCGTACTTCTCGGCAACGAGTTTGTATGGTTCATGTTATGCACACCATCGACAACTACCTTCTCCACCAAGGGCTCCTTGTTGAGGACAATTTCCATCTCCACCAAGGGCTTCTTGTCCTCTCTACTAGGTGTGTGATAACGGGGTGACGATGAGCAACAACCAAAGTCGTTCACTCCGTTGGTGCTAAGCGGTTGAGATAACGATCTCTTTACGCCTTCTTCACCAATTATATCTTTGATACCAGAGTATATTTGCCTTGGAGTTTCTTAGCCCAATCGTTAGCCTCACGCTTTTATTGGTTTAATAAGGTTCCTTTTTCTGTTTTACCTTGCAAAGCTCGGGTGGGATGGATAGGTTATGTTCTAAGAATTTTTCCATCTGTCGGATGTCCAGAACGTTTAGGATCCTTACACTCACACTCGTCAGACTTACTTTCAACACCAACTTCGGTCTGAGTGGGAATTTGATCTCCGTTAAGGACTTTAGAGAATTTAGCAAATGATTTGCTAGACTTCTTAAAGAGTTTAGAGGGTTCTCCAACCTTAAACTCTTACCCTTGTAAACCATGCGGTTTACTTACTGCAGTGTAGAGCGCCCGGGGCAGCTTGGGTGCCCTGCGTTCAGGTTTCCCACGTTTTGGAGGAATCTGACGCAGTTAGGACATGTTGGGACACTCCTTTGCTACCAATTCGGTAGAACACTGCTCAGCGGAGTGCCCAATGTTTCCGCATCGGTAGCATGTTCGGTTCGGGCAATCCGAGGAACTATAACGGACTTTTTGGCATGTGAAACACACGCTGACAAAGTTGGTGCTCAGGTTTGTCGGGTTTACTGCCGTCGCCTGTGGTTGCACATATCTCACCAGGTTTTGTGCCATTTATGGGACAAGAACATTCTGCTGGGGCAGTTGAGAATTCGTCAAAGAACGTCTTTCTCTTTTGCCCGAGCTCTGTTTTTGTTGCCCAGGTGACTGTTGAGAAACAGGCACGTACGATCCGGATTTCGAATTGCGGGCACTTACTCCATCATTCGATTTGCCGTATCGTTTCTTAAAACTATTAGCGACGTTGGAAGTACTGTACACAGCGGCTGCTTCGTATTTGCTTGAAGAAGAGTTTGGCAAGTTTTTCGCACTTTTCTTGCTCTTCTTCTTAATAGTTTTCTTAGGACGACTGTTTGTTATCCGAATGAGAAGACTCATCCTTACTCTTTTCTCACTCGTGCTCCACCACTCTGTTTCGGAAAAGCTTCTGGTACGAGCTTCTCGCGCTTAACGCTGGAATAGGAGAATTTCGTGTCCCATGTTAAATGCTGCTCGTACTCTTTACCGTAGCTTGTCAAATCCGAAAAATTCCTGATTTGTCGTACTGGTATGTACCTACGGTAATCTGGCCTCATCTGCGAGTATGCCATCTTCACCTGTTGTTCTAATGAGGGAGGGCATTTGAACTTATTTACGATCGTTCTGAAACAGTTCAAGAACGTCGTAGCCTTTTCTCCCTCATTTTGTGTTCTTGATCGAAGTTCCATGAGTAAATCTTCGTCATTTATGATTCGGCCATTCTCATTGAGGAACTCGGTCTCAAAATCACGCCAATCTCGAAGAGGTGGCTGAACTGTACTATATCAGAACAGAGCTGATTTTGAGAACACATTGGGCAGGGCACTGAACATCATGCGATTTGAGAACTCGTTGTCATTTCTGAAGTCGTGCAAACGGTTCAGAAACTCTTCCGCTTCCTTTTTGGTTTCACCATCAAAGGACATGTTCCAGATACGCAGCTCTCGTGCGCACCCTGTCCGATCGTGCGTTTGGTTATCGTCTTCACGATACCTTGGCCTTGCCTCGTAGGAGTCTCTTTCCCGACGGTCATCTCCATTATCCATCCGGGAACTCCTACGTCTACTGGTAGAAGTATTCCTATTCTCTTGTCGCTCTGCAACCGCCCTACGAGAATCGGATCTCCTACGAGTAGGTTCGCGATCAGACTTATACCCATTGGACGAATCCGTCGGAGTACATTGATCGCAAGTGGCCACCGCACGTTTCTCAAGAGGCGTTTCTCTACGACTGTCCGACCTCTCTTTGTGACCTTACTCCGGAATTTCCGGCTCTGTTCGGTCGTCGAGTTTGCGGTTCGA
The DNA here is from genome assembly GCA_026168455.1 of Theocolax elegans. Classification (NCBI taxonomy): domain Eukaryota; kingdom Metazoa; phylum Arthropoda; class Insecta; order Hymenoptera; family Cerocephalidae; genus Theocolax; species Theocolax elegans. The sequence goes on along the minus strand of CM047427.1, from coordinate 31,672,544 downwards.
ATGACGTTTCTGAGTACGTCTCTCCGTACAGCTCTCACGACGTTCATCGCTGCTTGAAGCTCTACTCACAGAACGATGGTGTCGTGGCTTTCTGTTTGGAGTCGTGTACTCACGCCTCTCTCTTCTATCTTGTCCTTCACAAGTCTTAGAAGAGGTATCCCGACGTCTCGGTTCAAACATCGGTTTTTCGTAAGATTAAACGCTGACGTCATTAGGAAGGTCATTTCTATTCCTATCATCAACAAATTGACGTTCGGTTGTATTTGCCTCGGGTTGCCTGTTGTCGTATTGTCTAGAGATATATCTTTGTGACGTACGACACTCGACTTCCGCTTGCAAACCCAAATCAAAATGTTGTGTTGGTACTTCACTCTATCTAGTGCCAAGATGTCCGCTGTTTCTTTGCTCTTCAATTGGGAGGTAATGTGCGGGTGCATAAAAACCTCCGAGTTGAGCAGTCATCACGGTCGTAACCGTCGACGTAGTGGTTGTGCATGATGTTGCAGCCACCGAAACAAGGACATAAGGGATAGCAGTCGTGTTGGCTGCCAGTACCTCACCAAACCGTTTAGGTATAGCACCTGTTGATGCCAACCTCGGGCTTTGTGCAGTACTCATTGGCGAGTTTCTAGACAGACCACTTGGTGACAGAGCTCCATCTTCTTCAGGAATGGGTGCTCTGTCACTAGCAACCCTTTCGCGATCCGACATTTTGGACTCGCAGGAAACTTCCGTTCCTGATGGGACCACATTCCCTTTCCTGGAACGAGGTTTCCTAATTTCCCATAATTCCTGACACACTAGAGGTTTATATGCAGGCTCTGCCCTTACATTCTCATCGTATTCAGGGAACCATGGGATTTTCAGATTAATGTATACACATCTAATTCGGTGACGCAAAAGGCGTTCGCGGCACTCCGCCTCTTCGCCATTCGCGTTTAAACTCAGATGTCCCAAATGTGCATACACTGCTTCAATCGGCAGCTTCTTCGTTTCCCGACGAATATCCCTAGCTATGCGTGATTCACGCATAAGCTGGGCCATTCGGGCTTCATAGCTGCTGGCCATTATTTTTTTGACCAGCAGCAGCCGACGTGTTACATCGGGAGAAGTACTCTCAAACGGGATTTCAGATGAAATCCCTAGTGTTTCAAATACTTCGGAAGTATCCAATTTTCAATTGGAAATTATTTTATTGGACTCATCACAATAAAATAATTATTACTCCCAACGAGTCAAAAAAAATTTGGTGTCGGCTTAATTACAATAAATTGTAAAAATGCACCGACTAGTGTACCAACAAAATTAATTCACTTAATCAAAATCCGAAAGATTTTCTTTAAACGAAATTTATTTCGTCCTTAGAAGGACAAAATAATTAAATTTTGCTGGTTAAAGTTATGGCAAATCACACACTTAACACTTGCACCAAATTAAAATTAATTATTTAACTTGCTCAGAAGTCTAAATAATTAATGTTTATAATAGTGTTTTGTGACTCTCACACACCAAGACTCTATACAATTGCTTCTGCAAGCACAAATAATCATCAACAAAAAAAACCTTAAATTATTTCAATATCGTCGGTAATTTACCAGTAATGGTAAATTTAACGATTTCTCAAAATATCTCTCTCGCCAGTTATAATTCAACAGATTCCTCTCTGGTGTAAAGAAGAATTTATTTTGTTATGGATATTGAAATAATTAAACTTTTAATTTATTAATAAATACAGATAATTAACAAACAAATAATTAACAAATTATAAAGGAAGAGAAGAGAAAAAAAATTAAATTATTTATCTCGCTAACGAGTCTAAATAATTAATTTTAAATTATCATCGTACTACCAATTAATCACCATCGGTCAATTTTCATCGTATTGAGATAATCTTTTTTTGTTTCGTAGGGAATTATGTGCGCTTTGAGGAAAAAATAATGTCTAATAGCTGCGAGATAATGCCACATTCCTATGTATTAATCAGGCCTACCAACTTCTTTTTCTTAAACAACGCAATAGTGTGCACGCTTACCTGGATTATCAAAAAAATTTTTTGAAAAAACAACAAATACCATCTTAAAGTACTAATTATAGATAGCAGCCGTGCAATCCGCAGTGCGCCGCATTTCGCCTTCCTAACTTCGCCTCCCCCCCTGAGCCGATCGCAGCCGAGCTTGAGCCCGCGTAAAGGACGAGACTGGCACCCATAATTATATGAATCGCATCGGATAATAAATTAAGTTATTTTATATACTCCTTATTTTTATGATCCCCATCACCTGCACCCTAATCCCCAGTGCAGCGCTGACATTGGCGCCCAACGTGTTAATTTTTATTTTGGGATTAAAAATTGTGAGCAACTAGCGAGACGCAGAGCAGCCATTTTTCCTTCTCGTTCGTCGTGCGCACACACACGCGAGGTGACGAAGCACGACCATTTTTCTTTATACGACCACGTATCGTAGAAATTAATTGCGAGCAGCTAATAATTTAATTTTCTGAAGCTTAATAATTTTCTGTTGCGAAAATTCTTCTTTTTATTATTAATAATTGATATTACTGAATATTTTATTTTTATATTACATAATAATAACGTATGTATATATGAAGCATACGTATATACAAATAGTATATACATATTTATTTACATAATTTGCTATTAATTTGCATTTGCTATATTTTTCGCTTGAACGCTTATATATTTATTTAATTGCTTATCATCCCTACATATTGAAATTCGCCATTGGTTGCATTTTTATATTTTTTACCATTAACAATTATATATAGCATAGCACGATATTTCCCCCTCCTACGCACATTTTTTGGTTAATTTATAGCTTTCTCCCTTAACCAAGCTACATATATTATTTTTTTTTATATAACCCATACTAGCAGCGAATAAAATTTTTTTTGGTTGCCATTGCATTCCCTAACCAAATTAACAGCTTATTTTTTCCTTAGCGCATGTTTTAAAATTATAACTTAAATGATTTCTAAACGCACCGTGCAAAATAATTTATTTTTCCTGATTGTTGTAGCTTACTTAATTAAATTTTCTTTATTTTTTCCCTAGTAATAATATTCAGATTTGCACTAACGGAACAAACAAAATTATTGTTTTATTGCTCAAGCTAATAATTATTTCATTGATAGCTTGCATTGTTTTATTGGCTTTTCCCTAATCAATTATAAATTAAAATTAATTCAACAGATAAACATTGAACTATTCGATTGTTGAGCAAGAGCTATTGATTAAGCAAATATTTTCCTGAGACCTGATTAAAATGTCCCGTAATTATAGATTAGGCGGAAAATTAGTAGGAATAAGTGCAGCTCAAGGCGCACCAATAATTAGGCGAGCCATAAATGAATTAGCCGATGGAAGAGTTGTCTTCTATGCGGGAACATCATTTTTAAATTTAGATAACGATATAGCTATTATTCGCGATAGAGTAGCTCGTTATGAAATTAGACGAACAGACCAAATGTGGTTTGACGAGTCTGCCGAAGAAAATATAACCCGAGCAGACGAACAACAATCAGAAGCAATAAACCCAGATGAGTTATCCCTATCCCTTACCCAATCTGAGTGAACAAATTTTTTACCTCCCATATCTTCCCACCCACTCCAGCAAGCAAGCAGCCAAGCAAATTTTATTGAATTGGAAACAGGACAAACTCGCGGTCCCTATGCAGATCCAATTTCAATGCAAGAGATGACGCAGCCAACACAGCGATCAACCCCATATAGCCAAACTCAACGAAGCAGCAGTCCAACCAGAAGACAAACGAATCACCCACGAGCACAATCGACTGCATACAGACTGACGCCAACGCCAATAACAACAAGCCAGAATTTATTAGATGCACCGAATATAGAAATTTATCACACGCTGCCCGACGTAACGACATCGAATTTAACAGTTAATATTACGTCACATTACACTATTCAAGCCATAGCTCCCACTTTACCCAATAACCCATCCCTTATAAGAAATCCCTTCATTAGTTGCACAACACCTACCACTACCTATATCACAAACTTTGCACGAAATTCCCAGCCCCGACAATCCCACTGCATCCAGCAATCAGCCTTCCGTCCCATCGTCACAGCACCCACCACAAGCCAATCAGCAGCAACGCAGCAGAGATACTTGACGTCACCGAACCAGATCGACCCGAGACGAAAAGAATCAAATAGAAATTTACCAAGCGTCCATTGGGAAGATGAAGTGCAATACGTCAGCCAGCCACAGCAGCAAAAGCAAAATGCATATATAGCCCCCCCCCGTCCCACCAATTAACCGACAGAACATACGAAATTCCATATTCCCCTATTCCCCAAGCACAACGACGAGCATTCGCAAGCGCCATTCCGCAACAAGCTCCGCAGCAACCGGGATATTATATCAACCAGTTTATAAGCCAGCCGCATCCCGACTATAATACAATACACCCACTGAGCAGCACCTATAGAACGAGCAGATTAGACGACGCAACGATTATACGAGAAAAACGTACGGTCGAAATTTTTAACAGGTGGCACATATCGTTCAAGGGCAATAAAAAAGGCGACCCTGAAACATTCCTACGTAACTTAGAGGAATGCAAAGAATCGCATGGGTTCACCGCGGAAGAAATTATGCTTTCTCTACCGGCCGTACTCGACGATGAATCATACGACTGGTTTAAGAGAGAAAAACACAATTGGAGAACATTTAGCGAATTTATGGAAGCTTTTAGATTACAATATGGAGTGGAAGATACGCAGATAAGCCTACGTCGCACAGCAGAGCTTAGAACGCAAGGAGCAAATGAAGACATCGCCACATACTTACAAAAGTTAAGAGGGATGTTTGATCATTTTAAGCCACCAATGTCCATTCACGAGCAACTCGATAGGGCATATAGAAACATGCACCCGAGCTATCGAGTGAAAATAGAAAGGCATCATTTTAATGATTTTACCAAGCTACAACGATTAGGCAGGAGAGAAGAAGCTAGACGCTACTTAGATGAAGCATATAATCCGCCTCCGCTAATTACGATTGCAGGGCTACAAAGGTTTGCTTATGTAGACCCCACGCAAACGAAGCCACAAAAAATACCGCAATAAAAACCGAGCCAAATCAAAGCACAACAGAAGCCTCAAACCCACCAGAGCCAGTAGCCCCTATAGCTAGCCCAAACCCTCCCAAAAACAACCAACAGCCCAAGCATACCCCAAGGAGCAACAAACAGCAATACCCCAGGAAGCAGTATAGCGAAGCAGCCAAAAGCAGTAACTCGAGCCAACAGCAAGCAGCAGCACAACAGCCTAAACATTTTAATAGCAGAAGCAACTAGCAAGAGCAGCAATCGCAACAACCGCAGCCAACAGTAAGCAGCCTTAATCCGAACAGCAGTGCTAGAGCCCCGATTATATACAATCATGACTCCATTATGACTGCATACTTGGAATTGACTTTAAGCGTAAAGTTAATATGAGTATTAATTATGAAAATGATACCTGGTGGACAAGCAAAGGTCTCATACACCAATTCTATCCAGAAGGTAACGATCCTAGTTGCATACCAGCCGTAGCGAGTATAGGAGGATTAAAGCAAGCCAGCCCAGAGCAAATGGAGCAAATGCATTGCTTACTAGATGAATTAATTCCTCAAACACCCCAAACCTTAGGAGTCACTAACCTAACGAGCCTCAAGCTACATGTGCAAGGAGCAGAGCCAATAAGTCAGCCACGCCGCAAATATTCGCCAAAAATGCTTCAAGCAGGCTATCAAGAAATAGATCAAATGTTCAGAGAAAACATTATAGAGCCCTCGCAAAGCCCATGGTGCAGCTATCCGGTAATCGTATCAAAAGCAAATGGCAAATACCGCTTTTGTATTGATTACAGGTTAGTAAATGAAGTGACAAAGAAATTAGCATACCCAATGCGCAATATGGACGATATTTTGGGCCAATTGCGGGAAAGCCGATTTATTAGCAAGCTGGATTTGTCACAAGCCTATCATCAAGTTCCCCTAGCCCCCGAGAGCCGTGAAATAACAGCATTCGCCCTACCTGGTAAAGGACTGTTCCAATTTAAGCGTGTACCCCAGAAGCCATAGCAGCAGCCTTAAAGGTAGACACCAATAATCCATGGTACCAAGAGAAACTGAGAGCCGTAGCCAAATTCCCAAATAAATACCGCGATCTCAGAATAACCAATAATGTATTATACGCCCATCGTTCCATTCCCCTTGTAGATTCCTTTATGCCCGACTTGGATGAATGGAAAGTAGTTCTACCGGAAGCCGACCGCGAAAAAGCCCTATATGAAGCCCATTACATGCCGCAAGCAGGCCATCTAGGTATCGATAAAACTTACGCTAGACTAGCCACTTACTATTATTGGCCAGGCATATATTTCGATACATACAATTACGTCAAGACATGCCAAGAATGCCAAGCTCATAAGAGTAGCCAGCAAGCACCTCCAGGATTAATGGAAGGGAGAAATATAACCGAGCCATGGACAGTCGTAGCAGCCGACATAATGGGACCCAAACCACCATCAAAACAAGGGTTTAAATACATCATTGTATTCGAGGATTTGTTCACTCGATACATTGAAATGAAGCCTCTTAGACGAGCCGATGCAAAGAGCGTGCTACAGGCATTTGACGAACTCATCATCAATAGATGGGGCTGTCCCAAATACCTTGTCACAGATAATGGAACTGAGTTCGCCAATAGAATGGTAATAGAAAGACTAACACAATACGGTATAGTGCAAACCACCATTCCGCCATATTTTGCCCAAGCCAACCCAGTAGAGCGAGTTAATAGAAATATAAAGCCGATGATAAATAGTTATTTAACAGATGACCACCGAGATTGGGATAGACATGTTGGAGAGTTCAATTTCGCGCTAAATACAGTTATACACTCCTCTACAAAATATAGCCCAGCATTTTTAAACTTAGGCAGAAATCCCCGTCCCGTAGCCCTTATAAGGAAGCATATAGAAAAGCCAAGTGAAATTCCAGCCCCAGACACAGAGCAATGGGTAGAGCGCGTTCACAGATTGCCGAAAATTTATGACCTTGTTACAATACACATAGATTTAGCAACAGCCAAGCAAGCGAGGTATTATAACAAAGGTAGAAGGGATGTACAATGCCAAATAGGCGACTTAGTTAGGTACCGTAACCGCATTTTATCCTCAGCCGAAAATTATATAGCAGCAAAACAAGCCCCTAAATTTATTGGTCCAGCAAAAATAATACAAGTATTTTCCCCGACGGTATACCTAATAGAGGATTTGCAAAGCAAGCGGCAAATTAAAGTACACATAACAGATTTAAAGCTCCATATTCCTCCCCGAAAAATCCCAGTTCCCATTCAAAATAGAACTCCCATTCCCCAACAACCAGTAAACCCGAAAACCCAAACTAAGCCAATTCCCAATGTCCCTATTGCTAAAAGAGGTCGCCCCAGGAAGAAGCCCATCACGCCAATATTGCAAAATAGCCCCCAAAGAATGCAACTTAGACCGCGTAAAGAAATTATTTATTTGAAATCAAGCTAAAAATTTTTTTTTTAATTTTTCCCCGTTCCTTCCAGTAGCAAGCAATAGGTTTTTTTTTTATTTTACGATATAATATATGCAAATTGAAAGCAAGTTCTTCTTTGATACTTCATCAAGATTAACAAGATATTTCAGAACATATTTGTGAACATAGAGAAACTTCAGTGGCAGAAGTAGAAGGAAGATTGAAAAATGTTCATTTTGTGTAAAAGATTTAACTAACAGATAACAACCATCATTAGAAACCTCAAGTATATTTTGTACAAGACCAACAGACCAGTTTTTTAAAATAATAGTGTTGTCATGCTAAATAACTTATATTTGCATTGATTCTTTAACAACCTTTCTATATAAGGTATAAGTATAACTATCGATTGGCGGTAATGGACCTTTACAATGTATTTCGATATATTTTATGCATTACATTTCCATACATATAAATTATACATACAATTATCATTTGTAATTAATTAATATATATTTATTTATTCCTTCAGCTTTTAGTTGAAACACTTGTATTACAATTTTGTATTAAAATATGTACAAACTGAAATAAATTCGTACTCGTAAGTGCTTGCATAAATTATCTTATAGTTATAGATTCCAGTTTCATTGTTTAATTGATAATATACCTATAGATAGTTTGGATAATAATACTTGTAGTAGCGTATCTCAAAATTTAAGAGATTTTACTATTAATATTGATGTAAAAAAGACTATCGATGATGATGTGATTTCTATAAGTCAATTATCAAATTATCAATTAAATCATGATGGAAGTAGTCAATCATCTCGGTCAACTTCTCTATCTGAATATGTGAGGGTATCAAATTTTAATAATCCTAAATCTGTTCGTTCAGAACCAGATTCAATAGAAAATATGGATTAAAAATATTAATATGGCCCACCAACAAGCGAATGCTATATTACAAACTATTAACACACATTCTTGCTTCTTAGATATTCATATTGATCCCAGAAAAATATTGAAAACCAAATATAATATTAAGAAATTTGGCATACAGTAAGTTATTAACGATCACATAACAAAATATGAGCATAATTTGTAATTTTCACCCTCCATTGTTGAATTAGTAAATAGTTGATTGTTGAGGGTCAATAATAAATAAATCCAATTTTTCAACTTTGTTTTTAATTGTAATATTGTATACGAGCGAGCATAGGTCTTGACTAAGAGTCGGCGAAGTTCTTTTAAAAATACTGCCGGTAGAAGTAATAGGTCCGTTTGACTCGATTAAGGCATTTGTTTTTCTAGATGACGGATCCACGATAACGCTTATCAATAAAAATCTGACGCGTAAATTAAATATAATGGGCTTGCATACAAACATTAAACTACGTGGGATCACCGATGGTCAGCCGCTTTCACTTACATGCGAGAAAGTATCTTTGGAAATTGCAGTTGATTCACATAAATTTAAAATGAAAAATGCAGTAGCAGTATCAAACTTGACTTTTCCATCGCAAACGATCGCAACGACGAAATTCGAAAGCGTTTTTTCGCAACCTTACAATAACATTCAACCCGCTATATTGATTGGTTAAGACAATTTGTCTTTATTAAAAACAATAGAAACGCGCAATGTAAAAGGCTTAGATTTAGCAGCCACTCTTACTTCTCTAGGCTGGACAGTGCATGAAATCGCGAGAAAAAATAAATCAAACGCGTGTGTTAATTTTCTTAAAAACTATCAGACGGAAGAGAACAAAAAAACAAATGAATATTCTATCGACATGACTCGTCTCGAAGAATTAATAAAGAACTATTTTCAATTAGACGATCTTGGAATAACAACAAAAATTAAGCTCTCTAAATCAGTCAAGACCGCGTTAAAAATTTGACATCCGCGATATGTATCTGCGAATCAATGTGCGTGAACAAGATAGGAGTGCAATGAGTTTTCTCTTGCGCGGCGATAACAAAAAAATTTATCCACGTACTTATGAAATGACGTGCCTAATTCTCAGGGCAAAATCGTCTCCGTGCAGTGCGCTATATATAAAAAACGCGAACGCCAAAGAATTTGAAGCAGGAAAACCTGACGCCTCAAGAAGCATTGTCAGGGGTCTTATTCTGTATCTTTAACACCCTAGAATATGGTGCGTTAAATGGTTCTACGCATGCGCAATAAAATATAACGCTAATTATTATAGAATATCGATAGCGTTATTGACAATATCAATGACAATACGCACCATATCTTTAAAACTTAACGTTATTTTGCTATATTAACGCCAATTATATGAACGTCATTGAAAACGATTTATATAATTTGGGTTAAGTGATAAATACCGTTTAAGAATGGCTATTTAAGGTTTTCTAAATTTAAATATAATTACTAATTTATTTTATTATTATAAGTGCTATTTTAGATGAGTAAGAATAGAGTTCCAATTAAAAAACTGCTGCCAATTCATTGGCATGTGGCTTCCTCAAAATTAATGAATCGCTCTAATATGTAAAATTTTATTTTAATATGAAATTTTATTAATCATAATAAATTTATCTAGAGTTTGTAAAATCGTTTATGGCAAAATTATCTAAAACCCTGATTAAAATTTAAAATTTTTAAATGATTTTGATTTAAAAAAAATACACGAAAAAATAGCTGATTTTGTTCATTTTTCTCATATCATGAATATACTGTACTTTTTAAAAACATTGAATCAATTTTTGATTTCAGACTTGGACGAATTTAAGAAAGAAAAGTAAGCAAAATTATGTTACATTTTTCAAAGCCTTTTCCAAAACGGAATCAGAGCCCAACCTTCGAACTTGATCAAATTGATGAAAAGATTGCAAAAATTTTCGGCAAATATGGAAGTGGGATAAGCATCCACGAATCAATTGTGCCAAATATCCCGAGTATTAATGAAACGTAAGGCAATAACTATATATTTAATTTTATAATTTAAATTTCTAAGAAACGTTTCAGTATAAATTCCATCACTTTTACCTCATTAACTCCTAATTCGGTCAGTTTAGTATCTAGCGTTTCGGTAAATAGACGCACTCATTAAATTATCAACAACATTTAGCAAGATGTGCGAAATGTAATACTTATATACATATACAGATTTTATTTAATATTTCTGTGTTTTTAATTTATTAATACTGCATATTAATCAGATCAGGCTTAAGAAAAAGAGGGAACCAACAACAAATGCAGGGTTTGTATAATTTCATGGAAAAAAATATATCGTTTGCCCGCAGTAAATTAAGTAATAAAGCTATGAAAATGATGTGGAACACACTAAAACAAAAGTTAGATGAAGTTGACGGTGAGAAAAGAAGCATAGACGCGTGGAAAAAAGTAAGTTAGATTTTAAATTTATTTTTAAACTTCTATTAAAGATACAACATTAACCAAAAATTTTTAATTTATGACTTTTTATTACGGTATATAAATAGGTACATAAATTAAAAAATTTTCGTTAATGTTGTATTTTATAACAGAAGTTTAAAAATTAATTTCGAATCTAACAAGACTAGTCTCCTCAAAATTTAAAATAAAAATACAAGAATAAAAATGACTGTAAAATAGCAACAGATAGTGCATAAAGTGATTGACACTAAGATGTTTTTAAAAAAGTGGCTCTCTTACGTTTTAGTACTTGAAATCCCAAAAAAATACGAGTTATTAAGTTGGATTTCATGAAGAAGGACGCGAATAATCGTGCAAATCGCTCTGTCACGTCCAGATTTGTACCAACCACTATAAAAAATGTTACAAGAAGGCAAATGGTTAATAAACCATTCGCGTTCCTTTCGCTCTTGTTTGACTAGGACTAGCCTTACGTCTCCGGGAGTAGCGAGCGAAGTTATTTTGAGAGTAGAAATGTAGGATATAATGTGGGATAATAAAATAATATATTTTTTTATTCGTGTTAATCATGCATTATTTATTTAAATTTGTTAACATAATAATATAACGTCTTCTTTTAAATGAACATGTGTAACTAAATTCTTCTAGCTTTTTAATGGACAAAGACAAACATAAAATTACAATATTTATTAACAATTGCATAAAATTATTTCAGTCAAATAATAATTTCAATTTCGATAATAATAATAAACAATTCTACTGCGAACACGTTAACAAATTATAGAATGAAATATACACAATGTTATTTTTTTATAAAAATTAATAATTAATAATCGAAATAAGAATTATTATAAATAAATGCAGATTAAATTAAAAATTGTTGCCGTTGAAAACATGAATTATTGTCAATAAATTGCAATTCAAACCATAAATATTGCAAATAAATTGCAATGCAAAAAAATAATTATTATAAATAAATTGCAGTTTCGAATAATAATTGTTGTAAGAGAAAACGGTTGTTTCAGTGATTGAAATAACATAAAATATCAGGTTTGCTTTTACGAATATTACAAGCGTATAGATAGCCGAAAAGAATATACCTTAAGTACCCAAATATATATAGATATATATATATATATAAGTGTGTGTATATATATATATATATATATATGGGGTATTCCACGTGAAGTGGTCCGATCAAAATTTTAAAATGCACCAAATTTTGGGTACACTTTGCAAATGTTTTTCAGAATACAGAAAAAAATTTTTAGGTACTGGAATCTATTTGCTCAAAAGTTATTCTAACCTCAAAAAGTGAATTTTTCCATATTTTTTTCAACACCAGCTGGGTTTACCGCTATATAACTCAAAATCTATCAACTTTTACTATAGAACATTATATGTAACATTCGTTGCTAATTATATCTAGAATTTATTATTCTGGGTTAGAAATTCTAATCTCAAGGTCAATGTTACGTAAACTACATGTCAATATTCAACTTGAAAAAAGTGCAAGTGCGCCACCTTTGATTTTTTCATCCAAAAGTCTAAAAGAAAGCTTGGAGCAATACCTTTCAAATGGTCTGTAGCATTTTTATGGCCTCCAATTCTGTAAAAAGTTATGACAATTTAAAGAAAGACAAAAAATTCACAAAAATTAACATGGTAATTCCCATTTAAATTTTTTAAAAAATTTCGTGTTTCTTTAAATTGTCATAACTTTTTACAGAATTTGAGGCCATAAAAATGCTACAGACCATTTGAAAGGTATTGCTCCAAGCTTTCTTTTAGACTTTTGGATGAAAAAATCAAAGGTGGCGCACTTGCACTTTTTTCAAGTTGAATATTGACATGTAGTTTATGTAACATTGACCTTGAGATCAGAAATTCTAACCCAGAAGAATAAATTCTAGATATAATTAGCAACGAATGTTACATATAATGTGCTATAGTAAAAGTTGATAGATTTTGAGTTATATAGCGGTAAACCCAGCTGGTGTTGAAAAAAATATGGAAAAATTCAGTTTTTGAGGTTAGAATAACTTTTGAGCAAATAGATTCCAGTACCTAAAAATTTTTTTCTGTATTCTGAAAAACATTTGCAAAGTGTACCCAAAATTTGGTGCATTTTAAAATTTTGATCGGACCACTTCACGTGGAATACCCCATATATATATATATACGGTGAGAACGAAGGTTCACCTCGAACGTGTATAGCGGTGTAAAATGACTTGAAAATGTCCTGCTAGACCTGCGGACGTTGACGTTGGATGCGTATGCTTTCGGAGTCCGATGATTGCCAGATGTCGAAGTCGTAGTTCCTTGACTATGCTTCGAAGAGGTCAACGATGCGTGTCAATCCCCGAATACAAGATCTCTCTTGATTTTGAATGCGTATTTCTTTAAAGTCCGAGTAGCAGTGCCACGCCCTCGGATGAAAATCAAAGAGTTGACTAGCAGAGCTTTGCCTTACGAAAGCTTTAGACGAAAAATTAGGAGTGGCTGTGTCTGTTCTGGGTACTCTTTATATACCCTAAAAATCTATGCATCTGTCCTTGTCTAACGCTTCGCTTTAGATAAGAAATTGCGTAAGTAGTTCTCGATTTTTCTGTGCTTCCACCCGATTGGGCCGTTAGATGTGCGTGATTAAAAATTATCGAATCCCATGCATTTTCTGTATCGCTTCGTAGTTAATTCGGAGAATTTGCTGTTTCCCTTTTATTACTGCGACGTTACCGAAAAACGGCTTAATTTATTACTTCCTTCTAATGCTTGAGTTTTCTAGTCCATGTTTCCCATCGCCGGCTCTTCTCCGAGCACTGATTTTATAGTGCAGTACAAACAAAACTCTTGCGCAACCCTTCGTTTCGACCTCACTATCGGCGATCCCGCTTATATGCGTATTGGCTTTGAATAATATCTTCAACTCTACTTATCAGTCTCTTTTTCGTTCGAAACACTCGTAAATTAATCTGTCCCTTAGCTCTATAAATTATATTTTATATTACTGCATTTACTTAGAATCATTCTTTATGAACCTTATTTTGGTCTCTTCTACGCCGTAATTTTATTCTAAACTACGCAGTACTTTTTACGAAAAATAATAATATAATTTTCGTCGGGACGCGACAACTCCCCCCTTTATAAAAACGACGCCCTCGTCGTTGATCAATATTATTGTTATGTTATTATTTCTCTTAACATAAAATATCATACTTAATTCTAAATTATAAACATTATTTCGATTAATTTTTCATTATTTCTGATGGTGAACTTTATAGAGCATATTACAGTTATTTATTTCGTAGTTGAACTTCGTTTGTTATTATTTTTCATACTTCTATTACATTCTTTCAAACAGTTTAACAGTATTGATATAGTTCACCTATAAAAATAGAAGCTAAAATAAAAAAAGGTTCTATTATTACAATTTTTATTCTAGATATTCCTAATATCTAGAAAATTGTATAATTATTATTAAATGTGTTTTCTGTAGATAAAAAATTTATTCATCTTTAGTTTTTACTCCTAATTTTTAGTATACATCAAGTCATGTTAAAAATATATGTTATTAGTATTTTTTTATTCTCGTAGCCACATTATTTTTACAAAAGTTACAATTTTCTTCGATAATATTTGAATGCTTACATATATATTTTCTAAAAAGTTAAACAAAAGAGTTAAATATTAGTTTACTTTTTTTTTACATTTATTCAATTAATAATTCTACTATTACGAATTGATGAAGAGAAGAAAAAAAAAATTTCTTGTTCTTATGCAACATAGATTCTCCCTTCAATGTGAACCATGTTAGTACATCCTACCTTAATAATATATTTATACATATTTTTATAAAGGATTAGGAGTGAAGAAAATTTAATTTTCTTCGCTCCCCCTCCCCCACCAAAATGGAACGAACACATAATTATTTGACTTTTTTTTGTTTAGAATTTTCTTTTCAGCCAATATAAGCAAAGATTCACTTTTAATATTATAACGGGCGCGTGTTCTTAAACACGATCGCGATAGCCCGTAAACTCGAAAACCGCGTAATCACTTAATTACGCGCGATCACGCAACGTCGCGAAGGGCCGTGAGACACCGAGTCTCAGCAGTCCGTTACGAGCCGTATCGACGAGCGGTCGTGATCCACGTGGAGAAAGAGCGGAAGCCGTAAGAGAGACGATACGTGCGACGAGATCGAGAGCGAGAGTGAACGAGGTGACTGATAGAGAGAAAGAGACAAGTGCCCTAGTGCGAGAGATAGAGAGACGAGCACGGTACGAGACGAGTCGAGGCAGCTCCCGGAGAACAAGCCGTTCTGAGGACACGTGTCTGCTCATCTCCAGGACGGGTAGTCGCCCGGGACAACTTGCACTAGTCGAAGATTTGCGAGAGAGAGAGAGAGAGAGAGAGAGAGAACGGGATTGACAATAGCCGTTTCACCGGCGCATTCCTGCGCACCAAGTACGTTGTTTACAACTTGGATCGTGTGGCACCGACTCCATCCGGGAAGAGCGAGACGCAGTGCAGCGGGCACTGTCGGTTCGAGGGCGCGATTCGCCCAACCAGGCTTCCTCGCGCACGCGGCTAGGTAGATCGGTAACTCGGGTTACCCGATTTCCCGCGTATTCCCCGTGGGACGTAGAAGCGCACGAGCGCGTGCGCGCGTGTGGATATAGCCGCCACCGGGCCACTTGGTTCGTAGATGATTCTTATTCTTATACAACTCAGTATTTGTTAATTGTTTAACACCGTGCGTTATTAAGCGCTACCGAGCGCCTGTATATCTTTTGTATATTCTTTTTGTAAATAGTCTTAAATTATATTAACTCGTCCGTTGTTTATCGTAGATACTCGTCGTGTTATTATTTCTTTATATACCATACCCCGTATTCCCATTCCCGCTTACCCCGCCGCCTCCGCGGGCGCGTCAACATCCTCGTTGACGTGCGTTTTGAGCGGCCGAGCCTCGTGCACCATTACGGGCACGAGTCACCAGGAGCATACTCCTGTTCTCCTCCGAGTTCGACTCGGATCCGACGATTCTCCTCGCGGCGGAGAATCGCCGTTGTTGATATCAGGAGCACGTGTTAAGTTGCCCCGTTACAATATAATATAATATATAGTTGAGAAATAGTTAATTTAGTTTCATAAGAAAGAGAGACAATCGATACAAATGATAAATAAAATGAGCAATACATAAGTGACAGTGCGAAAATAGAGTAGGCTAATTAGGGCCATGTAAAATCATGCTCCTATATCTTGGGAGAAAGAGTAGACTACACTGAATAAACGGTACGACAGAGTAACCCAAGCAGTTACGGAACTGCCCGATGCTTGCGTATCATAGAATTGTGGCACCAACGTTCGTTTTTATTCGCTTAATTCCATTATGTTTCACATTAAAATGACTAATTTTCATTCTTTTTATTTTTATATTTTGAGGAATAGTTTCAATATTCGTCATTTTCTTGATTTTATTTAAACTAACAACTGTAGAAACTTATTTGTTATGTACAAGTAAATGAAGAAAAATCGTTTGAATTTGTTTACTTGTTAGTTCCAAATGAAAAAAAATTAATTATTTCCGAATAATAATTAAATAAATACACCAGCACTTTACGAATAATTATATTATTTTTGTATTTCTTTTTTTGTTACACATTGTATTATTGGTAATATAAACATGCAAAAAATATTATTTATCTGTATCAATTATTATTGTATATCCTGAATTGTTTTATAAAATTTTTAAATTATTTGTTATGTATGTTTTTTTAATCCCATTCGAAACAATTAGCATACCTATTGTTTATAAATAAAAAAATATATTCATCTGTAACAATTATTATTGTATATCCATGTCTTATAATTAAATATTGTTTATAAATAAGAGGAAAATCTTCTAATGTGCCTGTCTTAGGTTTTATATTATTAGTTCTATATAAAAATTGAGTAATCGTATGGAATTAATCGTATGAAAATAATTGTTTTATTTTTTTAAACCTTTTTTTATATACATTGTTTGTTTAAATCATTACTTATGAACAAAGTATTAGATTGAACACTAGTGTGAACTACATTGGCATAAACACTAAATTGTACAATTTTAATTATCAGTTTTATTAATAGTTGAATTTAGTACCTTATCCACAAAATTAACTAATTAATCAAATGTGCTGCATTTTTTTTAATTAAAATCAATCTTAGAAATATTCTCATACTTTGAATTTGAATCGATGATTTTATCCGACATGGTACTATTTGTAATATAAACATGCAAAAAATATTATTTATCTGTATCAATTATTATTGTATATCCTGAATTGTTTTATAAAATTTTTAAATTATTTGTTATGTATGTTTTTTTAATCCCATTCGAAACAATTAGCATACCTATTGTTTATAAATAAAAAAAATATTATTCATCTGTAACAATTATTATTGTATATCCAGAATTGTCTTATAAAATTTTAAAATTATTTGTAATGTATGTTTTTTTTTATACCATTCGAAACAATTAGCGTACCTATTGTTTATAAATAAGAGGAAAATCTTCTAATGTGCCTGTCTTAGGTTTTATATTATTAGTTCTATATAAAAATTGAGTAATCGTATGGAATTAATCGTATGAAAATAATTGTTTTATTTTTTTAAACCTTTTTTTTATATACATTGTTTGTTTAAATCATTACTTATGAACAAAGTATTAGATTGAACACTAGTGTGAACTACATTGGCATAAACACTAAATTGTACAATTTTAATTATCAGTTTTATTAATAGTTGAATTTAGTACCTTATCCACAAAATTAACTAATTAATCAAATGTGCTGCATTTTTTTTAATTAAAATCAATCTTAGAAATATTCTCATACTTTGAATTTGAATCGATGATTTTATCCGACATGGTACTATTTGTGAGTTTACTTTATTTAATTACTTTAATTAATGAAGTTTTCACCTTTTTTTTTTAATAATTAATTTTGATAAATTCTTTCTTTTCCCTCCTCTTCTCGTTTCTT
Organism: Theocolax elegans; assembly: GCA_026168455.1. Lineage (NCBI taxonomy): Eukaryota > Metazoa > Arthropoda > Insecta > Hymenoptera > Cerocephalidae > Theocolax > Theocolax elegans. The sequence goes on along the minus strand of CM047427.1, from coordinate 31,654,593 downwards.
TGCAATCGTTATTTTGTTGTACAGATTTTCCTATGTCCATTGAGCCTAGTGTTACATTATTTATTTATTTATTTTTTTTCTAGTATGCCAAACATTCCTTATATATTTATACCTGCTCGTCCTTAACAAATTATGACTAATTAACAGAATTACTACAGTCAAGGTGAGTTCGGTTGTAATTATTTATATAGGTTGACAGTTTGAATGATAGCTAGGAAGGATAAGTGACGGTGTTGCTGGAGCATTTACCGCAACGAGGAGGAAAGGGTGCAATTAAGCACTCCTTAGGAAGGATAAATGATGGTGTTGCTGGAGCATTTACCGCAACAAAGAGGAAAGGGTGCAATTAAGCACTCCTTAGGAAGGATAGGATATATGTTTTAGGCTTAGTGATGTGTTAGACTCCAATGATTCTATTTTATTGTAAATCATTTTTTTTATAGCAGTTAAATTTAAATTTGACTAAGCTGAACTGACATCGAAAAATTTAAACTTTTCCTTACTTTCCTTTGTACATTAACGTCATTGTTATCTTAAGCGAGAAGAGTAAAGAGAAAAAAACCATATATTCTTTTTATTTGCCTTATTCATTTCCAATTTAATAATCGCGTATTTATTTAATTTAAATGACTATATATATATATATATATATATATATATATATATGCTTTTCTTGTAATGATTTTTCTGTATAATAAAAAATATTATTTCCTTCTAGTTTATTTCCGTCGTTAATTTAGATATATACATATTATTTTTATATCGTTTTATTTTTGTATAAAGTCAGACAGATTGAAATAATTTTGTTTTAAGTGGAATGTATGCCAATTGTGATTAAAAGATAATAAACATTATTCTTGTTGGAAATAAGACGTGATAGTCTCTCTCTCTCTCTCTCTCTCTCTATCGTTACCGACTGAGTAACGAGGAGTGGGGAGGACCCCGGAGGAAGCGACGCAAGCGGCGGCGCGGCGAGAGCGGTTTCTCCCGCTCCTCTCTCGAGCCACGGATCCCGACCCGGTCGGATGTATCAAGGCCTCCCCCAGTGTACATACGTATTAATATATAAATAAAAGAGTTTATTATTTCATAATATAACCGGTGAGTTTATCATTGAAGTCAAGCCCTTCCTCTTCTGTTTTATTCCAACAATTCTATTAACAACCTTTTATACCTGTAATATATATATATATGCGTGTACATATTCACAAGCACATTGGGGCTATTATATACATATGTTTAGCCACTACAAAGGCTCCATATATGAATATCGCAACCTATTAACATGCACTATTTTCGTTTTATTATGAGCTAGCTCTATTTTTACATTTCCCTTGTTATTAACTATTTCTAAAATTCGATGTGGTCCTGTATATTGATCGCCTGATTTGTATTTCTTCCCTCCTTTTAATAACCAGACATTATTCTCTGCCTGAAATTCTTGATGATTGGCTTTCCTGTCGTAATAGAATTTCGACCTATGTTTAGAGGCTATTAATTTTTCTCTTGCAATTCCCTGTATTTCATTTAAACGTTGTCGTAAATTTATAATGTAATCATCATACGTTGGAACTCGTTCTCGTGGGTCTAAAGGTTCGTTTGATGGTAGTCGCGCTTTTCGTGCGAAAACAATTTCAAAGGGTGTGTAGAGATGACCCTCATGTACCGACGTATTATATGAAAACGCGGCTAATTCGCATAACTCATCCCATGAGACATTTCTTTCTATCATTGTTTTTAAATAATCTGGTAAGCTGCTATGAAAACGCTCAACGGAGTTGGACTGAGGGTGATAAGCCGTGGTTTTAACTTGTGTAATCTTAAAAATTTTCGCTACTTCTCTCATCAGACTACTTAAAAATGAGGTACCTTGGTCGGAGATAATTAACAATGGGGCGCTAAAAATTGAAAAGTGTCGACGAACTAACGCTTCGGCGATCGTTGCCGCGGTCGCGTCTGGTATGGGTATCGCCATACAGAATTTTGAAAGGTTGCATTGAATGGTTAATATGTTATTGTTATTATTTCGAGATCTGGGAAATGGTCCCACAAGATCGACCGATATGGATTCCATAGCCGAGTACGGAGTATCTGTTATTATCATACGTTGTTTAGTTTTAACACGAACCAATTTTTTTAGTTGGCAAGTTAAACAATGTCTAATGTAGTTTTGAACGTCTTTCTTAATATCAGGTCAATAGAAACGTTGTTTTATAAGTTTATAGGTTTTTGTTACCTCTTTATGCCCTGCACAAGCAGACTCGTGCATTTCGCGAATAATATTTTCCCTATTACTCTCTTCCACACATTTTATGATTCCTAAACTAATAATTATTTTTACATTAATTTCTGGTAGAGTTATACTTATTTGTTTCAAAATTTCATTGTATGAAAAGTTTTAAATAAATTAGCTCTTCGCGATACTTATTGAACGTAATTTTTCTTTTAATATAATATTTTTCAAATTAAATAAATTCGTTTTTAGATTATTGATCATTTCTGAAGTACTCAGTCGCTCTTTGTCACGTAAGACCATAGCAAAATGCATTTTTCCCTTTTTGTTATTGATTCTTATTTCTCCTGGATTTAAATTAGAAAAATGAGGTAATAATAATTTTGAAGACAAATTTCTGGATGCTTCATCTAAAGGCATTCCGGTCGCAGTTATGAAGTAAACGTAATTATCCTTTCTCATAAAGAGTTGTTCTTTAACTTCAATGAATTTCTTTTCATCGTTTGGTACTTCGTAAACATCCTTTTCTTCTCAGGACTCGTCAAATTTGTTGTTGAAATTATCTTTCTCCATGGGTTGTAATCTTTTGTCTGAGTTGACTATCGTTTCACTTTCCGGGGGCTTCTTGTATTATAGGAAGGTTGTTGACTGATTTTTTTGATATATTTGACTTGTTGGGTCGTTTTGCTCTCTTTTCATTGTAGTTTGGCTGTGTTATTTTTCCTGCGCGACTGCGTGTTTCCATAGAATGATTTTTAATAACACAAACGGGTTCTTCTATTGGATTTCTTGATAACGCGTCAGCATTAACGTTACTTTTACCGGCTTTGAATACGATGTCAAAGTCGTATGCATTCAGTTTTATTCTCTATCTACTACTGGATGTCGGATCTACGGAGTTTTTAAACCAAACAAGTGGTATATGATCTGTTATAATGAGGAAACGACGGCCTCTTAGATAGCAATTGAACTGAGTAACGGCACACAGTATGGCTAATGCTTCCCTTGAGTAAGTATCATATTTTTGCTCGGCTTTGTTTAATACTCGCGAAACATAAGCAACTGGTAGGTCGGTTCCCACCTCTCCATGTGATAAAATTGCTCCTATTGCTGTACCGCTAGCGTCACAAGTCACTATAAATGGTTTATTAAAATCTGCGATTTGTAGTATCGGTTGTTTACACAATTTTTCTCTTTAATCATCGAATGCCTTTTGAACCTCGCTGGACCATAGGAAAGATGCTTCTTTCTTTAATAAATTACTTGATGGTCTAGCAATACCCGAAAAATTCGCACTGAATTGTCTATAATAACCGGCTAATCCTAAAAATTGACGTATATTTTTCACTGCTTTTGGAATTGGAAATTTTTTTACTGCTTCTAATTTTTTTGGATCCGGCAAAACACCTTCTGGTGATAATACGTGTCCCAGATACACTACTTCTTTCTTTAAAAATTCACATTTGTCTGGCTGTAATTTCAGGTTTGCGGCGCGTACTCTTTGCAAAAATTTTTCAAACTTTTGGTTATGCTCTTGAATATTTTTAGCGTATATAACTGCGTCGTCAAGGAATAAAAATATTTCTTTGCCTTGCGTGCCCTCAAAAACACGATCAATCATTCTTTGAAAAGTGGCTGGAGAATTGCACAATCCCATAGGCATTATTTTAAATTGAAATAAACCGAATGAAGAGGCGAAAGCTGTTTTATGTCGATCTTCTTAAGCTAAAGGAACTTGTAAAAATCCTTGACATAAATACAAGACGGTGAATACACGATTTTCTGGTCCGATTTGATCGATAATATCTAGTATATTAGGTAATGGGTATCGATCTTTTACGGTTTTATCGTTTAATTTTCGAAAATCGACAACTAGTTGGTATCGTTTATTACCCTGACTATCAGGCTTCTTTGTTACTAGAAAAACAGGTGATGTATAATTGGAACTTGATGGTTCAATTATGTCTCCTTCAATCATTTCTTTTAATTGTTTATCAAGTTCACTTTTGAGAGCATGAGGAAATCTATATGGCTTAGCTGGGATTGGTATGTCGTCGACAGTCGGTATCTTATGTTCTATAGCATTTGTCACGCCTAATTTCGATCCTTTTAAACAGAAACAATCCGAATATTTATCAATTAAATTTTCTATAGATTGCCTTTGTTCCTCGTCCATTTTATCAAAATGCAAGGCTTCTTTTAACCGTTTGTTACGATTAAGTGTACTTGTATCCTCCGTTATGTTAAGTATCCTCGCTTCAGCTTGATTGTCAGAAATGTCGTGTATGTCGACCTCTCCACTTCATAACTATAAAAATTATTTGAATAAACCAAATAACTGTTATTCATTTCGTTTTCGCATATGGTTTCGACAATTCACTTTCGTCAATTTTTTTTATAACTCGTTCATTTTCTTCCTGTATGTTTATTAAATTCTCATTATTTATTCATTTCAGTTTCTTCAGTTCCTTGTTTGTTTATCCATAATATTTCGGTTCTCGGGATAGTATCTAACTGCGTCGTCAAGGAATAAAAATATTTCTTTGCCTTGCATGCCCTCGAAAACACGATCAATCATTCTTTGAAAAGTGGCTGGAGAATTGCATAATCCCATAGGCATTGTTTTAAATTGAAATAAACCGAATGAAGATGCAAAGCTGTTTTATGTCGATCTTCTTGAGCTAACGGAACTTGTAAAAATCCTTGACATAAATCCAAGACGGTGAATACACGATTTTCTGGTCCGATTTGATCGATAATATCTAGTATATTAGGTAATGGGTATCGATCTTTTACGGTTTTATCGTTTAATTGTCGAAAATCGACAACTAGTCGGTATCGTTTATTACCCTGACTATCAGGCTTTTTGTTACTAGAAAAACAGGTGATGTATAATTGGAACTTGATGGTTCAATTATGTCTCCTTCAATCATTTCTTTTAATTGTTTATCAAGTTCACTTTTGAGAGCATGAGGAAATCTATATGGCTTAGCTGGGATTGGTATGTCGTCGACAGTCGGTATCTTATGTTCTATAGCATTTGTCACGCCTAATTTCGATCCTTTTAAACAGAAACAATCCGAATATTTATCAATTAAATTTTCTATAGATTGCCTTTGTTCCTCGTCCATTTTATCAAAATGCAAGGCTTCTTTTAACCGTTTGTTACGATTAAGTGTACTTGTATCCTCCGTTATGTTAAGTATCCTCGCTTCAGCTTGATTGTCAGAAATGTCGTGTATGTCGACCTCTCCACTTTCATAACTATAAAAATTATTTGAATAAACCAAATAACTGTTATTCATTTCGTTTTCGCATATGGCTTCGACAAATTCACTTCGTAATTTTTCGTTTATAACTCGTTCATTCAATAAAAAATCGCTAGGGTTCTCATCCTGTTTATTTTCTTCCTGTATGTTTATTAAATTCTCATTATTTATTTCATTATCAGTTTCTTCAGTTCCTTGTTTGTTTATCCATAATATTTCGGTTCTCGGGATGGTATCTAACTTATCCTCCGACATAATCGATTCTTTGTTATTCAATTTACAAACATAACTAACATTTTTATCACGAGGTTCGCATTTATTGCCCTCCTCAATTTCGTAATCCATTCGTACTTGACAATTCATCTTTTTATCAACAAAATTTTCCTTATTTTCACGAGGTCCGCATTTATCGCCCTCCTCGATTTCATAATCCATTTGTACTGGACAATTATTAACTGTCTTATCCAATAAATTTTCTTCATTTTTTATTTCATTTTCAATATCATACTTCAGGTCAACTTCGTTTTCATAATTTGTACAGGATGGACTCTCAGTCATCCTATCGAACAATAGTGCTTCATTTATACCATAATTTTCAGTAATTTCATCAAATTTTTCTTTAATATATGGCTCAGTCACATCACATACCCGTGGCTGCGCTTTTTCATTATTTATTTGTAATCGTTCTTCCTTCATTAATCCATAACAATTTTCACTTACTTTACTTGTATAATTTTTTAGATCCGACTCCTCGTCGATCTGATGTACTTGTATTTCGTCATTTTTGTAATCGTCATATAACTCTTGTTCTTTTTCACTCTGATTGTATAGGTCTTTGTCGTTGCCATTTTGATTTCGTTTGTTTCTTTGTTCTTGTTCGTAGATTTCATACGAATCGTTTGTGTCAAATTTCATAAACGTTCCATCATTTTCATGCAATTGAAAATCACTTGTCGTTTCTGAGTCACTATCGGTATAATTATAAAATCTTGAATTTTTCATGTTCGTGTTATCATTGTTTTCCCTTGGTTTTGTCATATGTCGTATTGTTTTTCGATCATTATTTTCGATTTCCTCCATTATATAAATCGATTCATCCGTTTGCGTATTATTTACTTTTCAAAGGGGAGGATTAACCCGTCAAATTCTAAATATTGTTCCAAATAATTGATTTTTGCATCGTTTCTACGGAAAAAATCGGTGCCTAAGATTCCGTCTTGTTGTATAGGGAACGAATCATGTACTAAATTGAGTTCCACTGGAGATCCTTCGAAATCTATTCTAATTTTACCACAAGTAGTTAATGAATGGTCAGTTATGCCTTTTAACAATATAATATCATTTTCGTCAATTTTCACGCGAGAGTCTACCTCTGACTCTTTAATTAGACTTACCGATGCTCCTGTATCTAGCAAGAATTTTAACGGACGTCTTAACTGATCGGTATCGAGGATTACGACCGGGGCTGAACTTTGTTGGCTTAAATTTATTTTCGCGGTGCGGAGGGGAAGTTTGAGCGAGTTTCCGCGCTTGAAGTAGAGGGAATTTGATTCGTAGCCTCTCTCTCGACCCTCCTCGGAGAGACAGTATCGGTGTTTCCCTGATTTTGATTTCCTTCTCTTATTTTTCTTCGTAACTTATAACAATCGCGCTTTATGTGACCGGGTTTTCCGCAATAAAAACAAGTAACTGGTGATCTTATATTATTATTCGATTCGTTATTAATATATCGTGATTCTTGGGAAGTTGAATTAACCGGCTCGCGCACACCGTGCGTCCCGGAATTATTTCCCCGATAATCTTTGTTAAATTGCTGCGATGAATATTTATTATTATTATAACGAACAAAGGAATCATTTTTATCTCTATCTCTACTTGGTAAAAATTCCGTCTGATTTTGATACTCGGTCCAACCACCAAATTGTAAATTTGGTCTATTATAATTACGACTGTTATCCGAGCGACTTTGTGGGCTATAAGAACTGTTTATGAGATTGCGTCGGTTGTTATTATCGGAAAATCTTTAGAGTTATTCGAAATATAGTTTACTTTACGCGTTTCTCGAGTTGAACAAGAACGAGCCTCTTCTCGGCTCGGCGTCTCCTCGTCCACGACGCTACAAGCGAATTCGCGCTCCACCTTGAGCGCTTGTTCACGAGCCTGTTTTATAGAAATTGGAGTCCCTAAAGGCGCACGAATTTCCCAACGAAGCCCTTTTAAAAAGAATTTTAAACAATCTCGCCTTAGTTCAAACATGAAATGATCTGCTATCGCAATTCGATCCTCTCTGTCGGCCGCTTTGACTATTTCATTTTTTATTTCTTGTAACCGATTAAAATAAGCAACGACTGTCTCATTATTTTTCTGTTTTAATTTAGCAAGGTCTACTGTCCACTCGTAATATGTTTTTATTGATTCGAAGGTGTTTTCGAAAAAATCGGATATCTCTTTGATAGAATTAAAATTTTCTCCGCGCGCACAAGTTAAAGCTTCCCCATACAAACGCATACGAATAAGTTTTGTTAATTCTTTCTCGTATTCCGACGGTCAAATTTCTTTTGCTTCATCGCATCCGTCCAAAAATTGCGATAAATTTATGTTATGACCGTTAAAACGCGGTATTAAATCTAAAGCGTCTTTTAGCGATAAACCTCGAATTTGAGACGTCATTGTTTTATTATTAATTTGTTTTTTAACTTCACTCCTATCTAATTTTTTTGGTTTTGTTCCGGTGTTTGTTCTTAATTCGTCTACATTAATTTTATTAAATAATTCGTCTTTAATCTTAGAAGTGTTTGCTTGTTCGGGTGATCTTTTAATTAATTGATTATTGAAGAGAATTCTAAAATCTGTCGCGCCTTGAATTAGTTTTTCGTCGAGTACTTTCGCCGTGTCTGTCACTAACGCCTTTGCTTCCTCAGTTTCTTTTTCGATCGGTGCGGAAAAAATATTTAACGCGCCTTTAATCTTATTTATGATACCTTGAAAAGTTGTCCCTTTTTTTACACTTTCTTGTAAACTTTCTATGATTTTAGATTCCTCGAGATAAGAATCTAACAACTCTTTTTTCACTTCAGTCGCGAGCCGTTTTCTTGCCGACCTTATAACGTTATCCGGTATTAAAATCAATGGTTCATATGGACGATAAATTGGGGATGGCGTACTAAAATTTATAGGATGTTCGCGACAGGTTCTTTTTGTTCCTCGTATTTCAAAACAGCGGGTTTTAAGCTAAAATGTTTTACGCGCGTGGGAGTAATTAGTGTGTCTTCTTGCTCGTCTTCACTAACTTCGGAAATAGAAAGATCAGTTGGAAAAATGGGTCTCTATATTCAAAATCGCAAGGTATTTTTATAGATAATGAAATATATGCTGTACTTTTTTCTAGTCTATCCTTTAAATAATTTATTTCTTTTGTCAAATTTTGCACTGTTTCCCTAGGAGTTTTAGTTAAATCGCGAGAGTATCGAGAGTTTGAACTTTTTCTTTGTATAAATTTAATAACATATCATTTACAGAAAATTCTAAACTCGTGTTTCTTTGTTTATTTACATGACAATCCGTATTTTTAGGCGAACCTGACATTTTTTTTCTAAGCACATTATTCCTTTAATCTTTTTATTTTTCTCTCAATAATGTGAGTTTCCCGGCCGATGCACCAAATTTATTGTAATAATTAATACAATCTGTCACGTCCAGACTTGTACCAACCACTATAAAAAAATGTTACAAGAAGGCAAATGGTTACTAAACCATTCGCGTTCCTTTCGCTCTTGTTTGACTAGGACTAGCCTTACGTCTCCGGGAGTATCGAGCGAAGTTATTTTGAGAGTAGAGATGTAGGATATAATATGGGATAATAAAATAATATATTTTTTTGTTCGTGTTAATCATGCATTATTTATTTAAATTTGTTAACATAATAATGTAACTAACTTCTTCTAGATTTTGTAATAAACAAAGACACACATAAAATTACAATATTTTATTAACAATTGCATAAAATTATTTCAGTCAAATAACAATTTCAATTTCGATTAAATAAAAAATTGTACTGCGAACACGTTAACAAATTATAGAATGAAATATACACAATGTTATTTTTTTATAAAAATTAATAATTAATAATCGAAATAAGAATTATTATAAATAAATGCAGATTAAATTAAAAATTGTTGTCGTTGAAAACATGAATTATTGTCAATAAATTGCAATTCAAACCATGAATATTGCAAATAAAATGCAATGCAAAAATATAATTATTAAAAAAAAATTGCAGTTCCAAATAATAATTGTTGTAAGAGAAAACGGTTGGTTCAGTGATTGAAATAACATAAAATATCAGGTTTGCTTTTACGAATATTACAAGCGTATAGATAGCCGAAAAGAATATACCTTAAGAATATACCCAAATATATATATATAAACATCAGTATCGGTACTTATGGTGACACTACGTGTTATCTTGGTGTTTTGAGGTTATAAAACATATGTAACGATTCAGATATAAGGGGGAGAATATTAATTGATAGAATAATGCATAAAAAACCAATAACCCAAATATCCAATAACCCAAAAACCCAAATACCCCTCACGGGTAAAAAAGCACACTTTTACCTTATAATATTAATGCAGGATTGAAGTTATAACGTCTTTCGAGGTGCCGGAGGCCGGAGGCTATAACGTCAAAGTTATAACGTCAAAGCGGGGCTTACAAAGCTAATTTTCCGATTTTTTGTGTGTCGGCACAAGTACCGATACATGGTTGAATTTTCAGTGGAATTATGCTGACGTCGGCATAATTCCCCCAAAGTAAGCATAATTCCCATTTCCCGTAAGAATTTGTCGGCATAAGTACCGATTCATCAATTTATAGATATATATATATATATATATATATATATATATATATATATAAACTAGGGGGGCTTTGCCCCCCTGCGAGCTTCGCGCGCCAACCCCCTATTTTTAATTTCGAAAAAGGTTTTTTGTAATTAATTTATTTAAAATAATGTTTTGAATTGTATTATTTTTTCACTACCATGGACACCTTAAAAATTAAACAGATTCACACAACACCTTGGAGGTATGGCTATAGTTATTATAATTTATAAATAAAAGTTTACCAGAATTTAGTGTAATGAAATCAGAATAAAAATTAAATAAAATTGCAGTTTCCAAATAATAATTGTTGTAAGAGAAAACGGTTGGTTCAGTGATTGAAATAACATAAAATATCAGGTTTGCTTTTACGAATATTACAAGCGTATAGATAGCCGAAAAGAATATACCTTAAGAATATACCCAAATATATATATATAAACATCAGTATCGGTACTTATGGTGACACTACGTGTTATCTTGGTGTTTTGAGGTTATAAAACATATGTAACGATTCAGATATAAGGGGGAGAATATTAATTGATAGAATAATGCATAAAAAACCAATAACCCAAATATCCAATAACCCAAAAACCCAAATACCCCTCACGGGTAAAAAAGCACACTTTTACCTTATAATATTAATGCAGGATTGAAGTTATAACGTCTTTCGAGGTGCCGGAGGCCGGAGGCTATAACGTCAAAGTTATAACGTCAAAGCGGGGCTTACAAAGCTAATTTTCCGATTTTTTGTGTGTCGGCACAAGTACCGATACATGGTTGAATTTTCAGTGGAATTATGCTGACGTCGGCATAATTCCCCCAAAGTAAGCATAATTCCCATTTCCCGTAAGAATTTGTCGGCATAAGTACCGATTCATCAATTTATAGATATATATATATATATATATATATATATATATATATATATATAAACTAGGGGGGCTTTGCCCCCCTGCGAGCTTCGCGCGCCAACCCCCTATTTTTAATTTCGAAAAAGGTTTTTTGTAATTAATTTATTTAAAATAATGTTTTGAATTGTATTATTTTTTCACTACCATGGACACCTTAAAAATTAAACAGATTCACACAACACCTTGGAGGTATGGCTATAGTTATTATAATTTATAAATAAAAGTTTACCAGAATTTAGTGTAATGAAATCAGAATAAAAATAATAAAAAAAATAGAGACATATTAAATGTTAACTGTAAATTTTAAACTATATGAATTCTTATAAAGCTTAAATTTATATTTTAATAATTATAAACTAGCTAAAATCCTCACTCGCTCACGCTCGCTCGCTGAAAAATCATTATCTAATAGATAATATTAAATAAAACTAAAAAATATATATTTTTCGATACAACCTGTGCGGAGCCAGATTTCACCACGCCAGTTTTTCGGAGCTTGCGTAAAATCACGTCTCCGCGCACGGCGTATGGAAAAATATTTTATTATTTAACGACATTCAATTATTATTTATTAAATTGTACCCATATAGATTTATTATCATATGTATAATAATTAATGAATTTATTATTATTATACGATGAATTAAAATGATAATATTAAAAAAATAGAAATTATCTATAAAAATAATTATTTTTGTATGAAATAGAGTTTAATTGTTATTGCAATAACACTTTTTATACACTGAGAAAAATATTATAATAAATATTAAAATAATCTATATTAAAAATTACTATATTGTATAGGAAAAGTGTGACATCTCAGCAATATAATAATTTTTTCTATGTTATATAGTAAAATTTAGATATAATATCTTTTAATATCCAATATCGTAATTTTTGATATTCAATATAGTAATTTTTATTATATAAGTCAGCAAATTTTATTATTCAATCTGGTATTTTTTAAATGCGAATTTAAGGAAGTAAAAATGAATTATATTCTGTTTTTAATTAATTCGAAATAGAATGTATATATTGGGGGAATTCCTTTTGTCAATTAAGTACTACAGAAGCATTTAATATTTGCAGATTTAAATATATACTATTCTTATCGCAATTTTTATTCACTCGCATATATTTATTCATTACACTTATTAGTCACTAACTTAAATATTATTTCAATCGCTATCATTGCAATACACTGTACGGAAGATACATTTTCGCATAATAACTAAATATTTTGTTGTTTCTTATATACTAGTTTACACATTTTTGAGCATTTGCGAGAAGAACTGGAAAAATAGAAAATTATATTCACGCCACCTATTGGACGAATGGAGTAATTAGAATATAGCGTTAAATTTTTAATAGCCTTAAATTAAAAAGTCGTCTCAAAACAATTGAATACTGAAAAAGAAATGAACGTATACGCGTATACAAAATATTTCTACAATACATATTATACAAATTTTAATATATGTAGTATATACATTTCACTATATATGATGTAAGAACTTTTGTTATTTTGATATTAAAATTTGCTATTTACGTAAGATTAATTATAACATTACATATTAAATATTGTAAAACTTTATTTTATAAATTTTATAAAATAACAAAATATAGTATAAATATTTTAATAATTTTTGTCTATATATATAACTAATTTATATAAAAACTCAACCAAATAATTAAATATAGATCATACATATATAATTATAATTTATTTATATATTAGGTAGTTTATGTTATTATGTATTATGGTACTTATAGTATTTATGGTATTTATGTTATTTATATTATTTTATTACTATTTATCATTTTTTTTATTATTATCTACTGGAATGCACATTACGAAATTAAAAAAAATCATTTCTTTCTGAAGATGATTTCCAGGTCCCTAATGTTACCTCCAGATCATCGCGGCATCATCTGCTGGAACACACATTACGAAATTTAAAAAAAAATTAATTTCTTCCTGTAGATGATATCCAGGTCCATTATGTTACCTCCAGGTTAACGGGGCAACATTTACTGAAAGGCCTATTACGGAATCAAAAAAAAAATTTTCTTCCTGTAGTAGATATCCAGGTCCCTAATGTTACCTCCAGGTCATCGGGACATCATCTACTGGAAGGTTCATTATAAAAATAAAAAAAAAAATTTTTCCTGTACATGATGTCCAGGTCCCTAATGTTACCTCCAAGTTAACGGGATAACATCTACCGGAAAGCCTATTACGAAACCAAAAAAAAATTTTTCCTGAAGATGATATCCAGGTCACTAATGTTACCTCCAGGTTAACGAGGCAACATTTACTGAAAGGCCTATTACGGAATCAAAAAAAAATATTTTCTTCCTGTAGTAGATGTCCAGGTCCCTAATGTTACCTCCAGGTCATCAGGACATCATCTACTGGAAGGTTCATTATAAAAATAAAAAAAAAATTTTTTCCTGTACATGATGTCTAGGTCCCTAATGTTACCTCCAAGTTAACGGGATAACATCTACTGGAAAGCCTATTACGAAACCAAAAAAAAAATTTTTCCTTTAGATGATGTCCAGGTCCCTTATGTTACATCCAGATCATCGCGGCATCATCTACTGGAACGCACATTACAAAATTTAAAAAAAAATTTTCTTCCTTTAGAAGATGTCCAGGTCCCTACTGTTACCTCCAGGTCGACGGGGCATAATCTACTGGCAGGCATATTACGAAATCAAAAAAAAATTTTTTCCTGTACATGATGTGCAGGTTACTAATGTTACGTCCCGGTCATCGGGGCAACATCTACTGGAAGACATATTACGAAACCAAAAAAAAATTTCCTTCCTGTAGAAGATGTCCAGGTCCCTACAGTTACCTCCAGGTCAACGTACTGACTGCCAGGTATATTACGAAATCAAAAAAAAAATTTTTCTTCCTGTAGAAGATGTCCAGGTCGGTAATGTTACCTCCAGGTCATCGGGGCATCATCTATTGAAAGACCTATTACGAAATAAAAAAAAAATTTTTCTTCCTGTAGATGATGTGCAGGTCACTAATTTTACCTCCAGGTCATCGGGGCAACATCTACTGGAAGGCATATTACGAAATTAAAAAACAAAATTTTTCTTCCTGTAGAAGATTTCTAGGTCTGTAATGTTACCTCCAGGTCATCGGGGCAACTCCTACTGTGAGACTTATTACGATATCAAAAAAAAAAAATTTTCTTCCTGTAGAAGATGTCCATGTCCCTACTGTTACCTCCAGGTCGACGGGACATCATCTACTGGAGCCCATATTACGAAATTAAAAAAAAATATTCCCTTCCTGTTGATGATGTCCAGTCCTTAATGTTACCTTCAGTTATAACTGATCGAGATAAACAAATAAATAATCGTTTTAAATAATCGAGGTTAAACCATTTAAAAAAGTAATTAAGCACCTATAAAAAAGTTAAACACTATTACTTATTAATCCGTGCGATTCCGCGGTCACTTTCATTATATAAAATTCATTTTTTCGAAACTCCAAGAGAGATATAAGAGGAGTTAAAAAATAAAAAGTCTGCCTGTACGGACGTACGCTCAGAATTAAACTTTAAAACCATTAAAAAATTAATTAAATACGTTTAAAAAAGTCAAACACTATGTCTAATTATTCCTTTAGGTGCCGCGATCCTATTGAATAAAAAAAAATTAATTTTTACAAACTATTTAAAAAAATATAACATAATTTATACTTAAATCGTCATTTTGACAGTATAAAATTTTAATATAATGTGGATATGTATGATCAATATTTAATTATTTGGTTGATTTTTTTTAAATATATATACTACATAAATTAAAATGTGTATAATAAGTATTGTAGAAATATTTTATATACGCTTATACGTTCATTTCTTTTTCAGTATTCAATTGTTTTGAGACGACTTTTTAATTTAAGGCTATTCTAAGTACTCCATTCGTTCAATAGGTGGCGTGTATAAAATTTTCTACTTTTCCAGTTCTTCTCGCAAATGCTCAAAAATTTGTCAATTATATATAAGAAACAACAAGATATTTAGTTATTATGCGAAAATGTATCTTCCGTACAGCGTATTGCAATGATAGCGATTGAAATAATATGTAAATTTGTGACTAATAAGTGTAATGAATAAATATATGCGAGTGAATAAAAATTGCGATCAACTGCGTAAGAATAGTATAATTAAATCTCCAAATATTAAATGTTTCTGTAGTACTTGATTGACAAAAGGAATACCCCCAATATATACATTATTTCGAATTAATTAGAAACAAAATATAATTCATTTGTACTTCCTTAAATTCACAATTAAAAAATACCAGATTGAATAATAAAATTGGCTGACTTATATAATAAAAATTACTATATTGAATATCAAAAATTACGATATTGGATATTAAAAGATATTATATCTAAATTTTACTATATATCATAGCAAAAATTATTATATTGCTGAGATGTCACACTTTTCCTATACAATATAGTAATTTTTAATATAGATTATTTTAATATTTATTATAATATTTTTCTCTGTGTATAAAAAGTGCTATTACTATATTATTATAAATATTTAAATTGAATGCTTCTAAATTAATATTTTTTGAAAATCTTTTAAAATGTAATTCGTGTTTTATTTTGCCACTGTTAAAATTTGAATTTTCTTTTGCGATTACTGTTATTAATAGAATTATCTTGAAAATGCAATAATTAATGCATTTAATTTTTAACTTATTGTATATATCATATTGATGTTTAGAAAAGTGTATGTTATACTTGATTAATATTTATTTTATCTTCGAAAAACGGTGCATTTTTTTTAAAAACATTACATTAAATTTTAGGTCTGTTTTTATTTTATGAGTTTTACCAGGAATAAGTAAACTAATACACATTCTTTCAAGTTACATTCACTACTTTTTTTCGCACGGAAAAAATACATATATTATCTATTCTTGAAAAAACAAATTTAAAATATATATATGGGCTATTTCGCGTCAAGTGGTACAATGAAAATTTTAAATCGCTCCAAAATTTGAGAACAGGTTGGAAATATCTTCCAGAAGATAGGAAAAAAATTTTAAGTGTTAAAAATAATTTGCCTAAGAGTTATTCGACCATGATAAATGAAAATTTTTCAATTTTTTAGAAAAATTACTATATTTAAAGCCATTTATCTCAAAATCTATTGATTTTTTTGAAAAAAAACATAATAAACAACTTTTGTTCAAAATAATCTTTAGAACTTATACAATTCTTAATTTGAAAATCTCGACGAGATAGAACGCCCGGAAATATTGAATATCAAAAAGGCGACCACGCCACAATCGATTTTAATCTATTAAAAGATCACATTTTTCGAGAGCTTTCGAATGGCGGTGGTTAGCTTATTGGTCAAGACAGCTGTTGTAAGTTATGCCTCATAAACATCATAAAATCACTAATTTTCATGTATTTTAGGGCATAACACACACACACACACACACACTTATATATATTGTGACGTGTCCACTGGGGATTAGGGTGGAGTCACGAAATAATACAAAAAAGAATAAATAAAACGGTTGCAGGTTTATTGCACTCAAGGTGCTCCAGAGTAATACACGGCAAAGCAGCGGCTTTGCCGTTCGAAATTGCCAGTCACGTTGGCCGCGGTCGCTCGCGTTCGCGCAATTGCGGGCCGTCCCGCACCTAACCACGCGTCGCGCACACACACTTAAAGGAAGCTGGATTTGGGAGGAAGGAGCACGGCTCACCTGGACGCTCGTCTCCTGGTTCCCTCGGACACACACGTGGTTTGTTGAAATTGCGGTATATCGAGTCGCACGATCGGTGGTCGGTCGCAGTCTTTCGAGTATCGGCACGCACGAAGCGAGAGAGTTTTCCCTCGGCGTATTGCGCAGGCGCGCCTACTCTCGCGTCTCGAGTCGTGCGCGCTCGGCTCAGTTCGTACTGGCCGCTCGGGCCGTGATTTCGCTGCCTCGACGGAGATGTCGTCGACGACGTTGACTTCGTGGTGCTGGATGGCGATTGAGTAACTGCAGCCCTGCTGAGATTACTATCTGCGAGGTAAGCGTTTAAATAGTTCCTTTTTACCTCGATTTTAAGCTAAATCGAGCCTCTCGAGTTTCTTCATTGCAGGTGCCGTATATTGTCAATACGGGATCTTCGGCTCGGAGTGTCCGGACAGCTGGAGAGGGCATTCAAGGCTGGATGGGACCTGGGAATATGGTACGGGTCATTCCTGGTGCTGGAGAAGGCATTAGGATGCTGGATCAACGGAGCAGTGTGTGTGTGTGTGTGCCATTGTGCGCAGTCAGGAGTCGCATCTCCTTTGCTTCGGATTCTCCTGCTTACTACGCACTGTAAGCTTATATCGGTTGCACACATTCGCATATGTGTGTCTAATAGGACTTAATTGGTATGTATAGCACGCTTACTTCGCATAGTAAGTTTGACAGGTGCTATACAATACCTTGTCTCGCTAGTTTATTTCTAAGTGACATGTAGTATAACTACAATGTCACAACTCCCCCCTCCCAAACCGAAGTTATACCTTACTTCGATTTAGAATACGCAAGGGGATGCACAATGCACACAGAAGTATGAATACAATACTAGCGATCAAAACGATTCTAAATAGATCCTAGTACGTAAAAACTTAACCTAAGATAGCCGGTGCTATCTACAGCGGTGTAAAGTGTAACTGTCTGTGTTGTTTGTGTCGTAAAATAAATTACCTTTTTTTTTTTTTTCGCATAACTTACTATTAAACTTCAACAGAATAACAAAAAAAATTTTTCAATTGATTAGTGTAATGGGTTTCTTGAATTCTGGAACACTGGAATCTGGAACAGCTTTTCTTTTAGATTTAATCTGTGTAACCGTGTAACACGCTGAGTGTGTAATTATTACCTTTCCGATAACTAAATTACTTTATTCGATTCGAATTACGCGTGACTGGCTTACAAACTCTTATCACGCTCGCTTTCCGACGAATTCCGAAATTCGCGACATTCATAACCCAAACTAACATGAAACAATCATTCCAAAAAATGTATTAGAATAGAAAACTTTCATTCATTACTAACCTGGTGAGTTAGTTGCTTTCCTCCGTCGAAAGTGGCTTTACATTGAGATTAAATAATGACATGAATTTAGCTATAATAATGAAACTATTATGAATAACTTATAGTGAATCAAACACATTATTTGGTTTTCTTTATTAATTCATTCTTTAACAATTAAAAATTTATTCATTATGCTTTGTGAAGTTTGTATGTAATTCGAGATTTATCAATTAACTATTGTACTAACTAACATTGTGTATATATTTTTAACTATATTTAGGAATGGTGTGGGTCTTAAGGCAGTAAAATACAAGTCATATTTCATAAGTTTTACCAATTCAATAAAATTAAAAAAAAAATTCTACATTTCCCTATTTAGGGTGAATCCTTTAGGGCTTCTACCCACTCGTCGTGGCACTCCGGACAGGCCTCGATGGGGTGGTTTGGCGGGGTTCGAAAGGGGCGTTTTCTGTGATCTTCGGCATGTACTGCGCACAAAAGAAATCTCACCTGGTGACAACTATGGCGGAGAATTCGTCTCCGTTTTGGCCATCTCGAGGTCCTATGTCGTCACCATGTGGCGATGCCGATCCAATCCTGTCGACGTCTAGCTCCGATTCAGAGCAGCCCGTCCTCAATGACACCGATTGATCGCGGATGCTGATCCAATCCTGTCGACGTCTAGCTCCGATTCAGAGCAGCCCGTCCTCAATGACACCGATTGATCGCGGATGCTGATCCAATCCTGTCGACGTCTAGCTCCGATGCAGAGCAGCCCGTCTCGATGACACCGATTGATCGCGGATGCTGATCCAATCCTGTCGACGTCTAGCTCCGATGCAGAGCAGCCCGTCCTCGATGACACTGATTGATCGCGGATGCTGATCCAATCCTGTCGACGTCTAGCTCCAATGCAGAGCAGCCCGTCCTCAATGACACTGATTGATCGCACCTTCGTGATTTTCTATCGCGGCAACCAAAATACAGAAAAGGCACGAGTTTCGATACTCTCGCTGCCAATGTCGTTGCTTTTATTGCTTTCTCGCCCGACGCGGCACTGCCCTTGGCCACTTCGCGAGCGTAAACAAGGTCGCTCGAACGAGGCTCACTGTTTACATAGCGGGATTCTCGACTAGAATTTTCGTTTCTAGGAAATTCAACGCTATCGTACACATTACACTTATTTCCTTGATTAAAACTTTGCTTGTCCACATATTCACGGGAATAATTATGTACACGGGGATTATACAATAATTCGGACTGGCAATAGGAAGCTGGAGTGGTGCTGGAGGGGAATTTTCTTGTTTTTTAGATGGTGCTGGATGGGCTTTCCGGTGTTTATAATTGGTGCTGGAGGGGAATTTTTCCTTTTCTTTTTGGGTGCTGGATGGGTTCTGACGTTGAAGTGGGCAATGGAAAGTTCAAATGTAATCTAACATTAGCATTTGTCGTTACCACATTTTCTCCGCCAATCAGTGCTGTCGAATTCCGCGAATTGCTGAAAGTTAACGGATCTGCATATGGTCCCAATGTTTGACCTGTCGGCAATTGCCCATGAATACGTGGGTAAGCACCGCTGTGCACTTCCATGTTATCCATTGATACCGTAGGATTTCCCGCTGTAATTCCCCTACTTACTGGCCGCATGACGGACGGATTCCTCCATGTGCCAGCTAAGTAGTTTTCCCCTTCCGAGGTTAAATTCAAATTTCTATTACCGGGTATATCCAATGGAACGAAATTCGCCTCGTCTACTTCAGGATCCCAATATGCCGCCGCTAACCCGAAACATTTCCGTGTTTCATATCTTTCTACTCGATTCCTTATATTATACATGGAATCTGTGGCGTTTAAATTTTTTAGATCGGCATATTGTAGTATTTCTTGGTTACTACAATGAAAAACATTTTGCCGTATCCGCTGGATGCCCTCTTCCAACGATAACCTAGTATAATCCTCCTCTGCCAACGTATGCAGAGTCAAACTACCATTTAGTTCTGACATTTTGAGGATTTCTTAGGACACGTAAATTAATTCACGCTATTTCGTCAAAAAAAAATTTTAATACTAAGTGCAGCTCAATACAACTTGTAGTCAATCACAAAAAAAAATTAAATTTATTTCTAAACAGCTCAATTGTAGCTTAATTTCTTAAAAAAAAAACAAAATTTTGACTTAATAATTAATTAAAATTATGCAAGCATAAAATTATCAAATTGCTTTAATTTTAAGCAAACTAATTTATGAGCAAGCAAATAAAAATAATAACAAAACTAAATTTTAGTTATTAAGCAATTAAAATTATATAACACACTAACAAGTCAGTATTGTTAATTTCAGCGCACAAAAAGCCACAAGCAAAAAAAAAGAAATTTGTTAAATTATTTTTGTCGATACTGTTATGACCATATTTATCAACAAAAACTAATTAAGTACCTACGCAAGAATTCACAACAACGAACTTAAGTGAAAGGCAAGCGTATAAGTGAATAATTTACAAGCCAAGCTTGAAATATTTAAGCGTATTGGGTATATATGGGTATATATGGTGCTGGATTAGGTTACAATGGTGCTAGATGGGTTACGACTCTTAAAAAGATATATATACAATGCAAATAAATAGTGAAATGTTACTTGTTAATGCAATTTCAAAATTAATAAGCGTACAGCAATTAAATATTACTATCTTAACACTGTATAACTGTATATACACTTGGTTGGCTATCGTTCTCAATATTTGAAGGGTTGAATTTTGTTCAAAAATAAATTAAATTGAATATAATTTTGGTGGCTATAGGTTCTAATTAACTCAAAGAATGCTTATTTACAATAAAAAACTCAATTTAATTGCAAACAAAAATTTTCACAAAAATTACTTGTTGAGTAAATCAAGTAACTGCGAGATTTGCTATTTGTCCCTTGAATTTATAACTACAGGGTACAATATTAACTTTGACTGCTAATTTTTAACAATAATTAATTGTAATAAACTTAAAAAAACATTTTCCTTACTTTTCTTTTCCTAAGTTGAGAACGTAGCTTGAAATGAAAATTTACTAAGTACTTACTCGTACTCCAAATTTCTCATACTCATTTAACTTTAAATATAATTTAATTTCACAAACTTCAAAAAGCCTTTAAACAAAATCAAATATTTTGGAGCTAGAAGGGAATAAAACTAATTGCAAAATTTATATTTATAAAGGGAAAAATAAAATTATTGCTATTATGTGCAAAAAAGAACAATATGCAGAAAAAAATTTCAAACCAAATAATATGGAATAGACTCACCGAATTTTGCAGATAATTCACTATTAACAACAATTTCTATTAACCAAACTTGAATTTATTACAAAAAATCAAAATCTGGTTACACGTGGTCGAAATTAAAATGGCCGTCCAAAACCACTTTCGACGCTTCCTCTGTGTGTGCGCAATATGGCGGATTAATACTCATGGAAATCCCGAAGTCCACGATCACAATTTTTTCGGATCAAAAAGTCACGGTCGCCATGTGACGTGTCCACTGGGGATTAGGGTGGAGTCACGAAATAATACAAAAAAGAATAAATAAAACGGTTGCAGGTTTATTGCACTCAAGGTGCTCCAGAGTAATACACGGCAAAGCAGCGGCTTTGCCGTTCGAAATTGCCAGTCACGTTGGCCGCGGTCGCTCGCGTTCGCGCAATTGCGGGCCGTCCCGCACCTAACCACGCGTCGCGCACACACACTTAAAGGAAGCTGGATTTGGGAGGAAGGAGCACGGCTCACCTGGACGCTCGTCTCCTGGTTCCCTCGGACACACACGTGGTTTGTTGAAATTGCGGTATATCGAGTCGCACGATCGGTGGTCGGTCGCAGTCTTTCGAGTATCGGCACGCACGAAGCGAGAGAGTTTTCCCTCGGCGTATTGCGCAGGCGCGCCTACTCTCGCGTCTCGAGTCGTGCGCGCTCGGCTCAGTTCGTACTGGCCGCTCGGGCCGTGATTTCGCTGCCTCGACGGAGATGTCGTCGACGACGTTGACTTCGTGGTGCTGGATGGCGATTGAGTAACTGCAGCCCTGCTGAGATTACTATCTGCGAGGTAAGCGTTTAAATAGTTCCTTTTTACCTCGATTTTAAGCTAAATCGAGCCTCTCGAGTTTCTTCATTGCAGGTGCCGTATATTGTCAATACGGGATCTTCGGCTCGGAGTGTCCGGACAGCTGGAGAGGGCATTCAAGGCTGGATGGGACCTGGGAATATGGTACGGGTCATTCCTGGTGCTGGAGAAGGCATTAGGATGCTGGATCAACGGAGCAGTGTGTGTGTGTGTGCCATTGTGCGCAGTCAGGAGTCGCATCTCCTTTGCTTCGGATTCTCCTGCTTACTACGCACTGTAAGCTTATATCGGTTGCACACATTCGCATATGTGTGTCTAATAGGACTTAATTGGTATGTATAGCACGCTTACTTCGCATAGTAAGTTTGACAGGTGCTATACAATACCTTGTCTCGCTAGTTTATTTCTAAGTGACATGTAGTATAACTACAATGTCACAATATATATATGAAATATATATGGGGTCTTCCACGTGAACTGGTCCGATCAAAATTTTAATATGCACCAAATTTTGGGTACACATTGCAAATATTTCTCAGAATACAGTAAAAAAATTTTAGATACTGGAATTTATTTGCTCATAAGTTATTTTAACCTCAAAACGTGAATTTTTCCAAGTTTTTTTCAACACCAGCTGGGTTCACCGCTATTTAATTCAAAATCTATCAACTTTTACTATAGAACATTATATGTAACATTCGTTGCTAATTGTGTCTGGAATTTATTCTTCTGGGTTAGAATTTCTAATTCCAAGGTGAATTTTATATAAACTACATGTCAATATTCAACTCAAAAAAGTGCAAGTTTACCACAATTGATTTTTTTATCCAAAAGTCTGAAAGAAAGCTTGGAGTAATACCTTTTTAAATGGTCTGTAGCATTTTTATGGCCTTCAATTCTGTAAAAAGTTATGATAATTTAAAGAAAGTGAAAAAATTCACAAAAATTAACATGGTAATTCCCATTTAAATTTTTAAAAAATTTCGTGTTTTTTTAAAATTAAAAATGGTGAAAATAGATACTTTGTGGTTTTTTAAATTTCTTCTTTCAGGTTATATCTTCAAAACTAAGGAAATGGACAACACTTTTCAGTGACGGATTCGAATTTTTTGGAATATATCTCCGTTTTTCTAACCGATGTATTCTTACTGATGTCAGTTAAAGCAGATTTTTATAATTTTTCTTTGGGTATGTTGATATCAACATTATATGACTTTATAAACCTGAACTTGCTATCACATTAATATTGAGTTCAGCTAAACTTAGTATAAACTATATTTTATTTGTCAGTAATTGTAAAAAAACTTTATAAAAACTTTATATGAATTTCAGCTGAACATTTGATATACTTTCACCAAACTTGAACAGTCAATTGCACAAGTTCGGCTCAATCTCGTTGGCCAATCCCATATCAAGTTTAGCCAAACCTAAAGTTTATATAAAGTTCATATGAACTTTAATTTTTTTTTAAAGTATTGTTGCCAAAGTATTGTCAATATATTGCCAATGTTGCCAAAGTATTGTCACTATATTGTCAATATGTTGCCAAAGTATTGTCAATATGTTGCCAATATATTGCCAATATGTTGCCAAAGTATTGTCAATATATTGCCAATATGTTGCCAATATGTTGCTAACATACTGCCAAAGTATTATCAATATATCGCCAACCCAGATAACAGCACGTGCCGAGCAACGTATGCCTCGTGAATGCGCCGACTTTGTGCCGTCATGTTGCAGTCCAGTTAGCAGCACGTACCGAGCAACGCATGCTGCGTGAATGCGCGGGCTTTGTGCCGTCATAATGCAGGTATGCGAGGTCATTTTTCAGGTCCCATCGAGCAAACCCATGCTGCGTGAATGCGCGAACTTTGTCCCGTCATAATGCAGCCCCAGATAACAGCACGTACCGAGCAACGTATTCGTGAATGCGCCGACTTTGTGCCGTCATAATGCCGGTCATGCGATGCTCATTTTGTGGAGTCGAATTGTCGGCATATTGCCGTCACTCCGTGCCTGCGCCTTTCGAGATTTCGTGCCGACAATATGTAAGCAGAAAGGTAACTTCACGTGCATGCGCCTATTTTTAAAATTTTTCAAATTTAGCGGGTTGTTTGTGCGCACTTTGGAAATTTGTTGTTATAAAAAAGGCGCAATTACCGCATAATGGTGGAATAGGATTCTTTCACAAGTATATCCGGCAATTATTTATATAATAATTTCCATCGTGTTTAAAACCGTCCTTCTAAGAACGACAAACATTATTGAGTTACTTTCCAAAATTTGTAAGTATAATTTATTGCTTAATTTGAAATGTGGCCTTTGTTTTTTTCTTAATTTTCATATTTTCAATACCGCCGATTAATATATCATATACTGAAATAAATTTATTATTTTATCAACAATAAACAAATAGTAATAATTAATTTATTTAATATTTATAATTGGGTTATTATATTATTTTTATTGTATATTTTATTGTTTCTTTACTTTTATTGTATTAATTATATAACTCGAATGACTTGAGGAAGAAAGAGTTGGAAAAATCTCACTTATTATTATTAACTACAATGCTTCTGTTCATAGATCATCTTCTGGAAATATTATTTTGCTGATCGTACATCAGCTTCTGGTAGTGCCAACACCTCATTTTGTGGATCATACATCAGCTTCTGGTGGTGCTGATATCATCTGGTTTTGCTGTTAGATCATCAACTTTCAGCGACTGCAGTTATTTGGTCTGTTTATATATTTATTTATAAAAGTATTTTATTTCACAAATAAAATGTATAAACTAAAGACTGTGCGTAGTAGCACAATGTACTCCTGATTACAAATCAAGGGTAAATCGTTTGTACGCTGAAGCACATAATGATTATTTATTAAATATCAGTTGTATACGGATAAAAAATTGGAAAATGATCTACATTCTTTGACAGATTATTGCATCGGAGTAGAACATGTAGAAAGTGCAAGTGTGTCGCATAATGAAACAGTCCATTTAGAGGCAGAATTTTTTTAGCGAAGAAGATAGTTTCAGTAGTGCAAGGGATGTTTCTGTTTCAGTAGGTAGTGACTGCGATACATTAGATCATTTAGAAAGAAGACTCGCTGCATGTTTTTAGTGAGTGCAATATGACTCACCAACAAATCAAATGTGTTCTACAAGTCCTCAGAACACATGATTGTTTTTCAACTATACATATTGACCCTCGTACAATCCTCAAAACCCCAAGTTATGCTGCGCCAATTCAGAAAGTTGCAGGTGGTGAATATTTACACATAGGTGTCAGAAAAGGCATTATGAAAATTTTAGCGTCAACTCCTGCACATGAAATTCCTGATGACCTTATAATAGATTGGAGTACGGATGAAGCAGCTTTGGACAAATCAAGCAAAATCTTGATGTGGCCTATACAGATTCGTATAGCCAACATTCCTAGAAGTTCTCCAGAAATTGTTGGTATTTTTAAGGGTTCATGTAAACCATTCAGTGCTTCGCTGTTTTTAAAATCATTTGTTGAGGAATTATTATTAATTATTGAAAATAGTTTTCATGGTAGAACAGTGAAATTAAGATGTTTTATAGCTGATGCACCTGCTCGAGCTTTTATATTAGGACATTCTGGGCATAATTCTAAAGCTCCCTGTTCTCGTTGCAAAGTAAGAGGCTAATGGATTAGAGCAGGAGTAATTGTATTTCCTGGGACTGAACATGTGCTTCGAACACAAGAAGAATATTGTCAGCATATTGATGATAATCATCATAAACAAGTATGTTCGATGGCTGCTCTTCTATTGAATGTAGTTTCGAATACAATATTCGACTATATGCATTTAGTGTGCCTTGGTGTGATGGCTAAAATTTTTCAAGGAATTATAGATGATAGGTTTGTTAAATCAAGCAAGCTTCCTCCGAGTCACATAAAAGTTTTGCATAGTAGATTACTACAAGTAGAGAAGTTATGTCCTTTAGATTTTGCTCGAAAACCTGTTGATGTGTACAAGCACAGTAAAATGAAAGCCACTGAGCAGCGACAGATTCTCCTTTATAGTGGTCCTGCTATATTTTACGGTTTAACGAATCCTGCTGTTTATGAACATTTTCTTCTACTTCATGCAGCCATTAGAATTCTTGTTAATCCTTTATCCTCTTCAGACTTTATTGATTTTGCTGAAAATCGCATCAAGTTGTTCGTTGATTATGCTTCTGATGTCTATGGTATTGAGTTTCTCTCCTACAATATTCATGGTTTGCTACGTCTTTCTGACGATGTCAGATCTTTTGGGCCATTAGATGATTATTCTGCTTTTCCTTTTGAGAATAATATGACTTATTGTAGAAAATTGTGTAGGACGCCAAGCCAACATTTACAGCAAATCTCAAACAGACAAAGCGAGGATTGTCACATCAATCGACGAAAGTATGTGGATAAAAATGCTGTAAAATTTATTGGAAAATAATCTAAAGGTCCATTACCACCAATCGCTGGTTATAGTTATACTTTATATAGAAAGGTTGTTAAAGGATCAATGCAAATATCAGTTCTGCAGCAAGATAATACTATTATTTTAAAAAATGGGTCTATTGGTCTTGTACAAAATATAATTGAGGTTTTTAATAATGGTTGTTATCTGTTATAGTTAAATCTTGTACACAAATTGAGAATTTTTTTTATCTTCCTTGTGCTTCTTCTGCAGTTCGAGTTTTCCTATGTTCACAACTATCTTCTGAAATGTCTCTTGTTAATCTTGATGAAGTCTCAGCTAAATGCTTTAGGATGCCTTACTGGCCAGAACTTCCAGAAAAACGTAGTTGCCCAGAATATTCAATTGTTGTAGAAATTATTTCCTCGCATCAGTCGCCTAGATAAATTTTTAAGCGTTTTCCTCGTAAATAGTTCAAAATTTTCTTACACAGTTTCTATTTATTTAATAATTTGCAGTTAAATTCTTCTTATAATTCTTCTTCAAACTGATTCTTTATAAATTAAAATGTACGCGATGTTTTTGTTTGACATATAAACATATATATAACATGAATACATCAATATTTCTGTTTACACGTATATTTATTTTTTATTTGAGTATGTAAAATTGAATTTACTTAATTTAAAATTAAATTTCAGATCTTCGCAGTTGTACTATATATACTTTTGAATATAATTAATGATTTAAAAAATATTTAATTTAGATTATGAAGCGTTTAAAAAATAACAGTGGGTCATTGCATCTTGATGCTGCTGTAGGACGTCTCCGTGAGAACATGTCATCACTTTTAAAAAGCAGTAGTATTGGTCAGCAAAAAAGGGTTGTCACCAAATCAAGCAGCCAGCTGACTAATAAGGAGGGTCCAAAAACAGCCCAGCAGCAGCTTGTAACACCATCGACATTAAAGCCGAAAATAATTAATGATGTAAGGGGACCATTAATTATTGAAAAAATAAGGAAAATCATAAAAAATTTTCAATCATCCGCGAAAAAAAAAGACTTCACCCACCCACTTACCCAGCAAACGCAAAACCAGCGCGCAAAACAATCATTTTCACGAGAAATGTCTTCTGAGCCTACGAAGGTACAACAACTACGGACAACCTCGGCTCAAGGTAATAATTTGTATTTTTAAGTTAAATTAATCACAATAAATCAATGATATTGCTCTATACGAATTTATTTTTTTTACATTTTGTAGGATCAAGTAGACAATTTGCCTCAACTTTGACAACTAATCGTACGAACATGCAACAAACATCGCAAGTCTTGCATACAACTTCAGCTCAACAAAACCCCATAGATCGAATAAGTTCACATTTATCTCTTGTTCATGATGGAGGTAAAATTTTGTATTTTTTTATGTAAATTAAACACAATAAAATGTCTTCTATATAAATTTATTTTTTTTACATATTGTAGGATCTACACCGAGTAGGCAGTTTTCCTCAACTAATCCACAGTCATCTTTTCCAAATAGAACTTCAATGCAGAACTCAGAAAATAAATTAGAGTAGGTTTTCCTCACGATTTCGCTATCAAAATTTTATTTATAAAAAATTAGTCGTAATTTTTTGTTTCACCTGTTTTTAGCTTAATATATAAAAAACTCGTGAGTGTCAAAAACTTAGCTAGGTATTTATTTTATTGATTGCACATTTCAAATTGTAAATGTTTATTTATTATAATGTGTTAAAACTTATAAATTAATTAATATATATGTAGTTCGATCAACGGAAGACTACAAAATATGGAAGAAATGGCGCGGTAAATAGCTGTATAAATTTTACAATATAGTATTTTTAAAATAATCATTAAATTTTTCAAATAATAATCATAATTTATTATTTTAGTGTACAAGATGAGAGGGTTAAAAAAATTGAAGATTTAATAAAGTATGTATTTATTTTTTGAGATAACCATGTTAAATGTTTCATATCTTTTTTATTTTATTTATATTAATTACTTTTGCAGAGAACTTTAGCAGTCGGTGAAGCAGACGAACAAAAGGCAGCACATAACGGCTAGAAACCGACCTGATTATCTGCCGTTTAAAACTACAAATGATCTCGTCCTATTTAACAATACGAATGCTGAGCAGTATGCTGATCTTGTAAGTTATAAGCATATTATTCTTTGTAAGTTGTATATTCTTGCAATTATAATATATCTAATAATTTTTTTCTTCTAGGTAAATTATTTAGCTTATTTAGGTGGGCAAAATGCATCGATTGCAGCGGCATTATACTTGAAGCACTGCCTACAATTTAGTGATGACCATTTATGCAAAAATGTCACTTGGATTGGCTCTAAAAAGCAAAACATTTTAGCTTTAAAAGATACGCGTTTCGCGGACGCATGTAAAGGTAATAAACAACCATAGTTTATATTTTTATTTTAATAATAAAACAAAAAATTATAATTCCTTTTTCTTTTACAGAGGCTATGTCGATGCATCCTGCAATATTTGAGAAACCGAGCAACATCGAATTTTCGTACGTGATGACGAAAGCTCTTAAAAGTGCCAAGGAAAGCTACCGTCGCATCAGTTTGAAAAGGCATCTGCCAGAATTTGAAGTAGACGAGGAAGAACCTCCAAGGAGACGTCCTCGGGTACCCGATGCTAACGATGGTACTCAATTAGTGCAGGCTCAAGAGGAAAGCGACACTGAAGAAGATAGCAACCACGACTATAATGACAGTTTGGACACGCAGCAAGTAGATGACGAGAACGCCTGGGAAGAAAATCAATCCGATAACTATGAGAACGTTGCCAATGAAGATTTTAATGAGGAAGACAAAACTCAATATGAAGAAGAGTGGCTTGCAGATCCAGATGATCCAATTTATAAGTATATAGATGAAAGAAATAACGTTTAATTAATGTTTACAGTTGATACATCGTTCCATTTTTCATAGAGTTATCAATAATTAATTTTGTTTGCAGGTTAATAAAAAACACACATTAATTTTTTATTCTTTTCCGTTTTTCTTAGTACAATATTTTTTGTTGTAGTTTTTTATTATGAACGCTCTTTTACTGTATAATGTAGCTTATTTTTTTGTTAAATTTTTATTTTTAATTGTTTACTCCGAAATTTTTAGATTTTAATTTTTAATAGTTTTAGTCATACGTTATTGACAATTTGCAGAACAGTAAGAGAGAGTTTCTATTAATTCATTTTATTTGCAGAATAATACAAAAACACATCAAATTTTTATACTTTTCCGTTTTTTTATAATATTTACTGATGTGTTTTTTTTATTAGATTATCGCTCTTTTACTGTATAATGCAGCTTATTTTTTCTTTAAATTTTTATCTTTCATTGTTTAGCTTAAAATGGTCAGATTTTAATTGTTAATAGTTTTATAACCATACGATATTGGCAATTTGCAGAAAAGTAAGAGAGTTTCCATTAATTCATTTTATTTACAGGTTAATAAAAAACACACATCAATTTTTTATACTTTTCCGTTTTTCTTATAATATTTACTGATGTGTTTTTTTTATTAGATTTGCGCTTTTTTACTGACCTGTAGCTTTTTTCTTTCAACTTTTTATCTTTGTTTAATTGTTGAGTTTGAATAATTATATAATTTTTAGTTATTTATAGTTGTAGTCATACGTTATTGACAGTTTGCAAAAAAGTAAGAGAGCGCTTGAGGGGGTCTTGGACATTTGGATTAATGACAAGTGACTTGTCTTGGATAAGTAACGTGCAGAAAATGGACGTCATTAGTAATTTAAAAAAGTAGTTAATTAAAAATTTTATATTGACTGATTTAATGGAATGTACAAATTTGAAGTCAATCTTCGAAAGTCATTTTCTACCCGCCGCACTTCTATAGCAAACGTGTCATTTGACATTTAGACAAATGTCTAGGATCCGCTGGAGAGGCTACTAAAGTAGATGAGCCTCACAGAGTTGGGCGAGGTCGGGGCCCTTTTATAATTATAATAAAAAAAGTTTTTCTTTCAGGTAATAAAATACGCAGATTATGGCAATAGTCCAATTGAAATATTGTTTAAAATAAAAATAAAACTGTATTGTTAATTGGGAAATTAACTTGTTACTTTTCATAACAAGTTTTTATTGCATTATTGTGAAAGTGACAGATAAGTGATTTGTACAATTTATACAAGCAAGTAAAATTTTATAATTATAAGTACTGTTAAAGCTTTCGGATATTTTCTAAGAACATCAGCAATTCTGACAGCAGGAAGAACATCGAGAGAATCAAGTGCAGCAGGAGTAGCAGCAACAGCAGCAGATGCAGCAACAGTACGAATAACAGCAGCAGTTCAAGTAGACAAGCGAAAGTATTTCTATGGTAACCTATCTAAATATTTTTAAATGTTAAAATTGTATTTATTCAGCGAACTTAAAGTTAATTATAAATGTATTTTTTATTTAATATTAGTTTAATAATTTAATCATTTGTGTTGTAATAGCGAATAATGCAGCTTTTTTGAAATTAAAGAAATGATAATTTCTTTTTTCTTGTTAAATATAAATGAATGTAAAAGTAATTGTAAGTTTATTGTTACAGATAATCAAATATAAAAAGATTTTACAAATTTATAATGCACTCGTAATTTATAAATAACCGTAATATACAATTGCATGATTTTTATATTTTACAGTTGCTGCAGACCAAATTGAAGAGCTTTTATTAATGCAGCGAATGGAAAATTTTAATATCTGCAGCGTATGTAAAGTATATATTATATTGTATTTTATGTTATAATATTTATTTAATTGATCATTTTGTATTATATATTTTAAATAAAAGATATAAATATGTTATAAATTTAAAGAATTTTAAGAAATTTATTTATTTCCTATTTCGCAATATATATATGCAGTGAAATCACCGGCACAATGCTGGCACCTCAGCGGCACGCGTGACGAATACAGCGTTAAAAAAATGTTACGTGCTAGCAAATTGCCGGCAAAGCTCCAGCATATGCTGCATAATGCTTGCACACGGTATACTGCAAACGCGCCGTTCCGCTGGACTCGGCAAAAACCCAGCAAATTGACGTCACAAAGCCGGGGTACAGAGCCGGCACGCACGCGCCACGAGTGCTGTCATTTTGTCGACAATTTGCCGACCCAATGTTATTTGGGCAATATGTTTCGTGTCTTCTAAATTGTCAATACTACCGACGAATCGATGATCTTTTATTACCTCAAGTGGATAAAAACGTGAATGAACGTCTGTCTTTGGTCATCCGAATAATTACTAAGATGCGAGACATAAATCCACGATTTCTCATAATACCAATTTTTAGTAAAGATATGATCCAATTAATTTTAATGATATCGATTTGTTCAGCATATACTAATATATTATAAAAAATCAGTTTAAAAATATTTGGTAAACGTAAACATATTATAGATATACTATAGCTAGATGATCACAGACTATTATAAAACTTCATCGAGGGTTCAGCTAGATTTTATTTTACACGGACTCGGAATTAACTTACTAGCAATATTATTACTAATATATTACCAATATATTGCGAATTTATGGTAGTTATTCATTGACATTTTGTATATTGAACACTCAATTCAAATCAACAGCCACACTATTGCAATTATTATTCTAAACATTTGGAACGAGTTTTCCAAAATATTTATTAAGTCTGAAACACAATGAATTGTAATTTTAACGAAGTAACTTTTTTCGAGCACGTTTGCTCTTGCAGTGCGGACGTCGGAGTACAAAATTTGATGAGCGCGAACGTCGGAGAGCGCTCGCGGTAGCATTATGTTTTTTAAACGGAGAATTGAGGCTTGAGCTAAATTTCATTTTACACGGACTAGGAATTATTTACCTAACAATATTATTGCCAATATACTTGCAAAATTAATTAATATATTTCCAATATGTAGCGATATATCTTTATGGTAAACGTATTTATTGGCTATATTGTACACAAAACTTAATTCAATTCAAAATGTTATTGTCTTAAAATTCGTCATAAAGGTTTCAATAAATTAATGTAAATACGATGAGATTAAAAACTGTAATAATCTCATATTTATAACGCACGCGTATCATAGACTTAGTAAGTAAATTAATAATAGTAGTAATGAATTTATTAGTTTGCGGTCTAATTCAAACTTAAATAAAAATCATTTCCTTGATTGTACATTTTATTCATACAATCACTCTCGTAAAATATATTTTGCGATTCATTCGCTTTAGCGATCTTCGCTTCTGCTATACGCATTAGCTATGTTCAGACGCCTCGGCCGCTTCGCTCGTTGACCTGTTGCATTAGTCTCGCGCGTCAACGCCGCTCACCTTTCTTCCCTAATCCGGCCTCTGATTGGCCCATTTCAAAAATTAATTACGCCTCGCCTAATTAATATTTTTTAAAAATTCCGACGGGGTTATACTCGAATTAATTTTCTGAATCGGAATATATATATATATATATATTGTAACAGTTTGGTTGCCGCCCGGATGTTTATTTTAATATCGCGGCTGCTCAGCGGTACGGTTAAACTTACCGTATTTAAATAAACATATTTTTCCCGCGATGCGGCGACGGTTACCTGTCCGTTCTACCAAATCTGTTAAATGTTAGTCTGAAACCGAGTTACTGTTTCAGATAACAACCAGGTAAAATTCAAATCTGAAATTGACCGCGAAACAGGGATATCGCGTCGAGCACTTGTCAACCAGAAATATACGAGCTCTTAGAATTACGGAAGGAATCGTACGTGGTTAAATTCAATTAATTGAACACCGGATTGAATTCTTATAATGATATGAATTTATTGAAATAAAGATAAAGATAAATAACAAATAAAATATTTAATTGTCGCCGAGGTCTACGCTTTTATTACAAGTCGGTAAACGGCCGACTTGTAGAGAGAGGGGAATAGAATATCGCGAACTAAAAATAATATATCCAGTCAACGGGACTGGTATATAGCAACACGATTAAGTGCGAATAAAAAAAACACGATCGCGTGAAGTGGTACCACTTACTTTGTACGCTGCTGTAGTCGTTGGTAAACAACGACCAGCCGATCGGTTGCTTTCTCTCTCTCTCACTCTCGCTGCGGTGTCGGACGGATTGTCCGCTCGCCCGTGCACCGGGGTTGTGTGGCTGCAGGCAGATGCACGGTGTAGCACCACTCACTGCAAATGCAGGATCGGCCTGCAGTCGAAACGCACACACAAAACGCACGGTAAATCACAGCACGGCGAAGCTAAACACGGGACGCGGGGGGATCACACCTGTCACGTAAGAAGGTGGTTATTACTCTATCCAGTGCGCGCGAATCTCCCCCTTACTTCTCTAATGAGGTGCGTGCGCGAATCTTTCGCGCGCGAATTTGATCCCGCCCGTGTAGCCACGACGAACCGAGCCGAGCCGAATCTCGCCGGCTCGAACCGATGCGAACATTATGATACTGTTCGCTCGTGTTGCTCGAATTCGTCAAACGGTGAGGTAAACAGTACCTTACCGTTACAATTTATATATATATATATATGTTACATATGTTTCTGGATCACCCTGTATATCTCTCTATAATATATAAATATTTCGCCGCCGCCGCCGTGTCTAAGAATTCAGAATTCAACATATATATATATGTTATATATATATTTGCTATATATATGTATAGTGTGTGCGTGTGTGTGTGTGTGTGTGTGTGTTTTTTCCGAAGAGGTGGAGAAATGCTTAATGCACCATGACTGGAGCCATGCGAGACTCCCCGTGTGTGGGACTCTCCTACCGAAGGATATCGATAGGCATACCCACTGAAACTCCACCTCTTTTCTTACCTTTATTCCCCCGCGGGAACCGTCGCAAGGCATTACTTCGCGAGGGGAGGCAACGGCTAGTTTAGCCCACTACTGTTGCTATCGCAACTCTTCTCTCCTTTTCTCTTCTGATGAGACCCAGCCTGTCCACTACGGACGTCCAGAGGGTCACTACCGCGTTCCATCCCTCCTGGGAGCCAAACAGGCTCTTATAATAAAATATACATGAGGTTCATGAGGCATAACTTACACTAGCGGTCTTGGCCAATAATCTAACCCAAGCCATTCGAAAGCTCTCGAAAAATGTGATCTTTTGAGCGTTGTTAGATCAAAATCGATTGTGGCATAGTCGCCTTTTTTGACATACAATATTTACGGGTGTTTTATCTCTTCGATATTTTAAATTTAAGAATTGTAACCCAGGTAAATAAGTTTTAAACATTATTTTGAACAACAATTGTTTGTAAGGTTTTTTAAAAAAAATCAATAGATTTTGAGATAAATGGCTTTGAAAATAGCAATTTTTCTAAAAAATTGAAAAATTTCCATTTTTCATGGTCGAATAACTCTTAGGCAAATTATTTTTAACGCCTAAAATTTTTTTTCTATCTTCTGGAAGATACTTGCAGCCTGTTCTCAAATTTTAGAGCGATTTAAAATTTTCATCGTACCACTTGACGTGAAATAGCCCATATATATATACTTCAAATTTTTTTTAAGAATATTTTTTCCGTGCGCAAAAAAAAGTTATGAGTATAACTTGAAAGAATGTGTATTAGCTTACTCATTTCTGATGATAAAACTCATAAAATTTTTAAATGTGTACTCAATGATAATAACGGATCTAAAATTAAATGCATTAATTATTGCATTTTTAAGATAATTCTATTAATAACAGTAATGGCAAAAGAAAATTCAAATTTTAACAGTGGCAAAATAAAATACGAATTATATTTTAAAAGATTTTCAAAAAATATTAATTTAGAAGCATTTAATTTAAATATTTTTTAAATTAATATTTCAAAATTGTATGGATATATAAGTGAGTAGATTATGTATATTTATAGAAAACAATATTTTAAATAAACAAGTATGTATTTATTAGAAACAGAAGGTTTTTTAAGGTATTTTAAGGTATGAATTTGATTATAATAATCAAGAAAAATATATGGGCTCTGTAACTAAAGGAAAAAATAAATTGGATATAATTATGGATTAAAACGCAAATTTTGAAAGAGGGTGCAAATGAAGAATTACGGGAGAAATGGAAGAAACAGATGTTGATTTATATGCCGCTAAAATGTTACCAATAGTTCTTTAAAATTAATACAAAAATTTATTTATTTAAGAAGAAAGTTTTATTTCTCGAAAAGTACAAAATATTAATGACATATAGAACTTTTGGCGATGACCCTTCGTCATTAAATAAATTAATTTTAGGAGGTAGTTCTATTTAGATCCGTTTAAAATATTCCAAAATTTTAATAAGTAGTTACTAAATACTACAATTTAGTAAGTATATGCACTTTACTATTTTTGGTAAGTTAATTTTTCGTTAACATTTATAATTATTATAATATAAATTTAAGATTTTTAGGAATTCATATAGTTTTAAATTTACAGTTAACATTTAATGTCGCTATTTTTTTTATTATTATTATTCTGATTTCATTATACTAAATTTTGGTAAAAACTTTTATTTATAAATTATAATCGTATTTAAAAAAAAATTAAATTTTTGGTATAAAACCCAAAGCACTATAGCAATACCTCCAAGGTGTTGTGTGAATCTGTTTAATTTTTAAGGTGTCCATGGTAGTGAAAAAATAATATAATTTAAAACATTATTTTAACTAAATTAATTACGAAAAACCTTTTTCGAAATTAAAAATAGGGGGTTGGCGCGCGAAGCGCGCAGGGGGGCGAGGCCAATTTAGTATATATATTATATGTATATATATATATATATATATATATTATAAATATTTCGACGCCATTGTTTCTAAGATTTCAGGATTCAATATATATGTATATATGGGATATTCCACACGAAATGGTTCGATCAAAATTTTAAAATGCTCCAAATTTTGGGTACACATTGCAAATATTTCTCAGAATACAGATAAAAATTTTTAGGTACTGGAATCTATTTGCTTAAAAGTTATTGCAACCTCAAAAAGTGGATTTTTCCAAGTTTTTTTCACCACCAGCTGGGTTTACCACTATTTAACTCAAAATCTATCAACTTTTATTATAGAAAATTATATGTAACATTCGTTGCTAATTGTGTTTGGAATTTATTCTTGTGGGTTAGAATTTCTTATTTCAAGGTGAATGTTATATAAACTACATGTCAATATTCAACTTGAAAATAGTGCAAGTGCGCCACAATTGGTTTTTTTATCCAAAAGTCTAAAAGAAAGCTTGGAGCAATACCTTTCAAATGGTCTGTACCATTTTTATGGCCTCCAATTCTGTAAAAAGTTATGATAATTTAAAAAAATACGAAATTTTTTTAAAAATTTGAATGGGACTTACCATGTTAATTTTTGTGAATTTTTTCTCTTTCTTTAAATTATCATAACTTTTTACAGAATTGACGGCCATAAAAATGCTACAGACCATTTGAAAGGTATTGCTTCAAGCATTTTTTTATACTTTTGGATAAAAAAGTCAATTGTGGTGCACTTGCACTTTTTTGAGTTGAATATTGACATGTAGTTTATATAACATTCAATTTGAAATTAGAAATTCTAAAATAGAAGAATAAATTATAGACACAATTAGCACGAATGTTACATATTATATTGTATAGTAAAAAGTTGATAGATTTTGAGTTAAATAGCGGTGAACCCAGCTGGTATTGAAAAAAACTTGGAAAAATTCACTTTTTGAGGTTAAAATATTTTATGAGCAAATAAATTCCAGTATCTAAAATTTTTTTACTGTATTCTGAGAAATATTTGCAAAGTGTACCCAACATTTGGTGCATATTAAAATTTTGATCGGACCAGTTCACGTGGAATACCGCATATTTATATATATATATATATATATATATATATATATATATATATATATTGTTTCTAAGATTTCAGGATTCAATATATATGTATATATGGGATATTCCACACGAAATGGTTCGATCAAAATTTTAAAATGCTCCAAATTTTGGGTACACATTGCAAATATTTCTCAGAATACAGATAAAAATTTTTAGGTACTGGAATCTATTTGCTTAAAAGTTATTGCAACCTCAAAAAGTGGATTTTTCCAAGTTTTTTTCACCACCAGCTGGGTTTACCACTATTTAACTCAAAATCTATCAACTTTTATTATAGAAAATTATATGTAACATTCGTTGCTAATTGTGTTTGGAATTTATTCTTGTGGGTTAGAATTTCTTATTTCAAGGTGAATGTTATATAAACTACATGTCAATATTCAACTTGAAAATAGTGCAAGTGCGCCACAATTGGTTTTTTTATCCAAAAGTCTAAAAGAAAGCTTGGAGCAATACCTTTCAAATGGTCTGTACCATTTTTATGGCCTCCAATTCTGTAAAAAGTTATGATAATTTAAAAAAATACGAAATTTTTTTAAAAATTTGAATGGGACTTACCATGTTAATTTTTGTGAATTTTTTCTCTTTCTTTAAATTATCATAACTTTTTACAGAATTGACGGCCATAAAAATGCTACAGACCATTTGAAAGGTATTGCTTCAAGCATTTTTTTTATACTTTTGGATAAAAAAGTCAATTGTGGTGCACTTGCACTTTTTTTGAGTTGAATATTGACATGTAGTTTATATAACATTCAATTTGAAATTAGAAATTCTAAAATAGAAGAATAAATTATAGACACAATTAGCAACGAATGTTACATATTATATTGTATAGTAAAAGTTGATAGATTTTGAGTTAAATAGCGGTGAACCCAGCTGGTATTGAAAAAAACTTGGAAAAATTCACTTTTTGAGGTTAAAATATTTTATGAGCAAATAAATTCCAGTATCTAAAATTTTTTTACTGTATTCTGAGAAATATTTGCAAAGTGTACCCAACATTTGGTGCATATTAAAATTTTGATCGGACCAGTTCACGTGGAATACCGCATATTTTATATATATATATATATATATATATATATTATAGACACACATACACACACACACACACACACACACATAGATATATATATATATATATATATATATATAAATTTTATGAGTTTAATATTATCAGGAATGAGTAAACTAATACACATTCTTTCAAGTTATACTCATAACTTTTTCTTATCTATTCTTGAAAATATATATATATGTGCGTGTGTTTGTGTGTGTGTGTGTGTGGGTGTTGAGTGTATGTGTGTGCGCGCGGCGGAATATTTATGTAATATATATATTTTTAAATTGTTTTTTCAAGAATAGATAAAAAAATTTATGAGTATAACTTGAAAGAATGTGTATTAGTTTACTCATTCCTGATAATATTAAACTCATAAAATTTTTAAATGTGTACTCAATAATAATAACGGACCTATTATCAATGTAATGCTTTAAATGCAGATGCAAAATTTTTCGGAGATAAAATAAATATTAATCAAGTATAACATACACTTTTCCAAATATACATATGTGATATATACATTGGGTTAAAAATTAAATACGTTAATTATTGCATTTTTAAGATAATTCTATTATAAACAGTAATGGCAAAAGAAAATTCAAATTTTAACAGTGGCAATATAAAATACGAATTATGTTTGAAAAGATTTTCAAAAACTATTAACTTAGGAGCATTTAATTTAAATATTTAGGAGGGCGAAGCCTGAATTCTTAGACACGGCGGCGGCGAAATATTTATATATTATAGAGAGATATATATACGGTGGGGAACGAAGGTTCACCTCGAACGTGGATAGCGGTGTCAAATGACTTGAAAATGTCCTGCTAGTCCTGCGGGCGTCGACGTTGGATGCGTATGCTTTTGGAGTCTGATGATTGCCAGATGTCGAAGTCGTAGTTCCTTGACTATGGCTCGAAGAGGTCAACGATGCGTCTCAATCCCCGAATACAATATCTCTCTTGATTTTGAATGCGTATTTCTTTAAAGTCCGAGTAGCAGTGACACGCCCTCGGATAAAAATCAAAGAGTTGACTAGCAGAGCTTCGCCTTACGAAAGCTTTAGACGAAAAATTAGGAGTGGCTGTGTCTGTTCTGGGTCCTCTTTGTATACCCTAAAAATCTATGCATCTGTCCTTGTCTTACGCTTCGCTTTAGATGGAAATTGCGTAAGTAGTTCTCAATTTTTCTGTGCTTGCACCCGATTGAGCCGTTAGATGTGCGTGATTAAAAATTATTGAATCCCATGCATTTTCTGTATCGCTTCGTAGTTAATTCGGAGAATTTGCTGTCCCCCTTTTATTACTGCGACGTTACTGAAAAACGGCTTACTTTATTACTTCCTTCTAATGCTTGAGTTTTTTAGTCCATGTTTCCCATCGCCGGCTCTTCTCCGAGCACTGATTTTATAGTGCAGTACAAAAAAAACTCTTGCGCAACCCTTCGTTTCGACTTCTCTATCGGCGATCCCGCTTATATGCGTATTGGCTTTGAATAATATCTTCAACTCTACTTATTAGTCTCTTTTTCGTTTGAAACACTCGTAAATTAATCTGTCCCTTAGCTCTATAAATTATATTTTATATTACTGCATTTACTTTGAATCATTCTTTATCAACCTTATTTTGTTCGTCTTCTACGCCGTAATTTTATTCTAAACTACGCAGTACTTTTTACGAAAAATAATAATATAATTTTCGTCGGGACGCGACAGCTCAAAGCCCATTTGCGAAAGTCAGATCTTCAGAATTTTTTATAAGGTCTACAATTAATGATAAAGGTCTGAAACCCCCTTAAATCGCACCTCTCAGTAAAAGCACTTTATAGTAGGATATTTTTTATCTATACAGTTTAAAAAGAAAATTTTTAATAGCTCGACAAAAATTTTTATAATTTTTCCAGTGAACCCAAGCTTGTCCCCTTAAGCACCTTAAATCACGATTTTACATTGTATTCGATTTATCGGATTTAGCATAAGTTTTTGGTTTATTAATAAATCATTTTTATGCATAAACTGTGAAATTATATTAAAAATGGGCACAAAGTTAATAAAATTCTATTAAGAGGACGCCGAACAGGCATGCTTATCGACATTTATGGATTCAAACTTCACAACGGGAGTTTTTATTGTTTTGTAATTTTATGAGTTGTCCCCACTAGGTTTTGATAAAATCTAGCAGGGACAACTCATAAAATTACAAAACAATAAAAACTCCCGTTGTGAAGTTTGAATTTGTAAAAGTCGGTAAGCATGCCTGTTCGGCGTCCTCTTAATGTGTATAAATTAAATATTTATTACAGACTTGGCGAGAGTGTAAATTGAGAACTGTCAAACGTAATAAAATTGTGGGGTTTGACAAGCTATCCAGCATACAAAAGAGAATTTTTAAAATTATCGATTCAGTAAAATGCGAAGATCAATGTGGATCAACTATTTCGAAGAGTGTTCAAGAACGAAAAGAAGAAGCTTTAAAAAAGATTCAACTCCCATTTCCGAATTTACCGTCCACTTCATCAAGTGGCCTTTTCATTGCCGAGATAGGGCTATTACTTGGCGTAACGAAGAAAGAAAAGAGATAAAAGAATTGTCTACCTGCATTAAACTAACGAGTGATGATGATGATGATTGAGAATCAATTAACGATTTTCAGATGGAGTCGCCAAAGGAATCTTAGGAGTGTCTATCTCTATTTGTTTCCGAGTTATAATCAATTAAAGTGGAAGTCATTTTTTACAAAATTTGCTTTAATCGAACAAATACTATGAAAAAGCTCTAAAAAAAGTTTGCACACACTTACGGTTTGTACTTCCATGGATTTTTCTTCTATATGTTATCATTTTTAAAATTAAATTTATTGTCTATTGTAATTTATGTCGTTATATTTTTGTATATTTAAAAATATTTCAATAATTATTTCTTACTACAATTAAAACTACATTTTCCTAAAATTTGAAGTAGGTAGTATAACGGGTACGGATTTCGAGTGTCGGCGCAGGTAGGTCCCTGGATTATCGGCGACGATCGTCGATAGGACCAAGTCGACTAGCCGGGATAATTGCGAATGGTAGCGCAGTAGTGAAGCTTTTGCCTCGCGCTCCCGGGATCGTGGGTTCGCGCCTCGATACCTTCGTTGATTTTTTTATTCCTTATATTCAATCCGTACCCCGTTACAGTTGTAAACTTATTATCGAAAGTTTTCGCAATAGAAAACTCATATTTTTTGGTTTTTATTTGTTATTATCAAAAACTAATCAATCCTAGAAATTGTTAAAACACTTAAATTAGCCACTATAATCACTTTAAAAATTATTAAAAATAACGTTTCCAGTTATGGAAAATATGTAAAATTAAATTTGCGTTAATTTCATCGCCTATCAACAGCGATAGTAAAAATATCGCTTAACGCACTATAATTTTAGTGAATAAGATCCCGGGAATTCGTACGTCGACGACTACTTGACGAGTCGCCCGACGATTGAAATCATGAGAAATCTAATAAACGACGTCATTGAAATAAATTCCCGGATAAATCTTGGCATGCATGGTTGGGCGAGCAACAACCGACGAGCGCTAATCGACGTCCCCATAGAGACGCGTACACGCAAAAATAGTAGTATGAATCGATGTGACAAAAACGGAGAACGAGTTCTGCGTCTCGTTTGGGACACGAGCTCCGACACACTCGAGTGTAAGGGCGATTCCGAATACGTAAACGACATATGCAGTAGTAACAGCATAGCGCCAAGCAAAAGAGAATTCCTGTCGATGGTGATGTCGATTTACAACCCGCTCGGTCTTTTTGGATCTTTCGTAATCAAGTCGAAAATGGTAATGCAAAACGTGTGGCGAAGCGGTGTAGGGTGGGACGAAGCCATTCGTAATGAAAAAAACATGGGTTGGATAGCGTGGACAGAAAGCTTACGCATTTTAAAGGTTTATCGCGTGCCTCGTTGCTTGACGCCGAAAAACGCGGGATACGAAAATGTGGAACTTCACGCCTTTAGGACGCGAGTTTAAAAGCCTACGCTTCCGTAATATATATTCGTTTCTCTATACCCGACTCGCTCGCACACGTTTCACTAGTGATGGGCAAATCAAGAGTGGCCCCTCTAAAGTTATTGTCAGTTCCGCGGCTTGAGTTACAAGCAGCGTTGTTGGCGCACGCCTAATAACAACAGTAGATAAAAGACTTAGAAATCAAGATAAACAAACGCGTATTGTGGCCGGACTCATTGACAATAATACGCTGGATAAAACCGAACCACGTACAAGAACTATTTACGTTGCACATCGATTAGGAGAAATAGGTGAACTCACGCTTAATTCTGACTGGCGCTGGATACCGACAAATTTAATCCCGCGGACTACGCAACACGAGGCGGTGGACAACGATAATAACAAAAAATGAACTATGCGGAAAAATTACGTTTGTGTCGTAACCGCGAAAACACTCGATTTACCTCTTACGGGAAAATTATTAGGCTGGAGTGGGTTATTAGCGATTGCATGACAAATAAGATTATTTGCCACTGGTTGGCGTGTCCGACCGACGGATCAACGTCTTAATGGTCCATCCATAAACAAAAAATTTTTGTCTATTGTAATTTATGTCGTTATATTTTTGTATATTTAAAAATATTTCAATAATTATTTCTTACTACAATTAAAACTACATTTTCCTAAAATTTGAAGTAGGTAGTATAACGGGTACGGATTTCGAGTGTCGGCGCAGGTAGGTCCCTGGATTATCGGCGACGATCGTCGATAGGACCAAGTCGACTAGCCGGGATAATTGCGAATGGTAGCGCAGTAGTGAAGCTTTTGCCTCGCGCTCCCGGGATCGTGGGTTCGCGCCTCGATACCTTCGTTGATTTTTTTATTCCTTATATTCAATCCGTACCCCGTTACAGTTGTAAACTTATTATCGAAAGTTTTCGCAATAGAAAACTCATATTTTTTGGTTTTTATTTGTTATTATCAAAAACTAATCAATCCTAGAAATTGTTAAAACACTTAAATTAGCCACTATAATCACTTTAAAAATTATTAAAAATAACGTTTCCAGTTATGGAAAATATGTAAAATTAAATTTGCGTTAATTTCATCGCCTATCAACAGCGATAGTAAAAATATCGCTTAACGCACTATAATTTTAGTGAATAAGATCCCGGGAATTCGTACGTCGACGACTACTTGACGAGTCGCCCGACGATTGAAATCATGAGAAATCTAATAAACGACGTCATTGAAATAAATTCCCGGATAAATCTTGGCATGCATGGTTGGGCGAGCAACAACCGACGAGCGCTAATCGACGTCCCCATAGAGACGCGTACACGCAAAAATAGTAGTATGAATCGATGTGACAAAAACGGAGAACGAGTTCTGCGTCTCGTTTGGGACACGAGCTCCGACACACTCGAGTGTAAGGGCGATTCCGAATACGTAAACGACATATGCAGTAGTAACAGCATAGCGCCAAGCAAAAGAGAATTCCTGTCGATGGTGATGTCGATTTACAACCCGCTCGGTCTTTTTGGATCTTTCGTAATCAAGTCGAAAATGGTAATGCAAAACGTGTGGCGAAGCGGTGTAGGGTGGGACGAAGCCATTCGTAATGAAAAAAACATGGGTTGGATAGCGTGGACAGAAAGCTTACGCATTTTAAAGGTTTATCGCGTGCCTCGTTGCTTGACGCCGAAAAACGCGGGATACGAAAATGTGGAACTTCACGCCTTTAGGACGCGAGTTTAAAAGCCTACGCTTCCGTAATATATATTCGTTTCTCTATACCCGACTCGCTCGCACACGTTTCACTAGTGATGGGCAAATCAAGAGTGGCCCCTCTAAAGTTATTGTCAGTTCC
Organism: Theocolax elegans; assembly: GCA_026168455.1. Lineage (NCBI taxonomy): Eukaryota > Metazoa > Arthropoda > Insecta > Hymenoptera > Cerocephalidae > Theocolax > Theocolax elegans. Next base: position 31,609,834 of record CM047427.1, on the reverse strand, counting down.
GCGGCTCGAGTTACAAGCAGCGTTGTTGGGCGCACGCCTAATAACAACAGTAGATAAAAGACTTAGAAATCAAGATAAACAAACGCGTATTGTGGCCGGACTCATTGACAATAATACGCTGGATAAAAACCGAACCACGTACAAGAACTATTTACGTTGCACATCGATTAGGAGAAATAGGTGAACTCACGCTTAATTCTGACTGGCGCTGGATACCGACAAATTTAAATCCCGCGGACTACGCAACACGAGGCGTGGACAACGATAATAAAAAAAAATGAACTATGCGGAAAAATTACGTTTGTGTCGTAACCGCGAAAACACTCGATTTACCTCTTACGGGAAAATTATTAGGCTGGAGTGGGTTATTAGCGATTGCATGACAAATAAGATTATTTGCCACTGGTTGGCGTGTCCGACCGACGGATCAACGTCTTAATGGTCCATCCATAAACAAAAAATTTTGGATATGCGAGATTCAGTTGCAGCGTTACGTGCCTCAGTACTCGCACAGTACATATAGAGCTTGCTCACACCCTATCCTCCAGTTCTGCTATTATGGCACTCCAACGTTTAGCTTCACCGTCAGTCATTTACTCCGACAACGGTACTAACTTTCGAGGCGCGTGTGCCGAATTAAAAAACGAAATAAAACAACACGAATATGCACTCCGAAACGGGATGAGGTGGTTGTTTAACACGCCGGATGCACCCCACATAGGCGAAGCATGGGAGCGTCTCGTTCGTTCTGTAAAAGTAGCATTACACGCAACATTAAACGAGCAGGCTCCCTGTCAAGAGGTACTGTACACGTTGCTTACCGAAATCGAGCACACCATAAATTCGCGTCCATTAACGCACGTTTCGGTTGATGTTCGTGACGAAGAGGCCTTGGCGAAATCATTTTCTAATTGGAACATCATCCGGTGAGATTAAATTCGACAATTATGAAGCGAAAAATGTTTGTTTAAAAAAACAGTGGAGATTGCCGCAAGCATTTTGGCGCGTTTTGGCGACGTTGGCTCAAAGAGTACCTTCCTTCGCAAATAAGTAGACCAAAATGGACGAAAAATAATTCGTCTTTATCGAAGGGTGAGCTGGTGTTAATTGTAGATTACCAAGCGCCCAGAAATTCATGGAAAAAAGGGATAATTACGGAAGTGTACCCGGGCTCCGACGGTATTGATAGAGTTGTAAACTTACTATCAGCTGAGCGCGCACGACTCCTGCGCATTCGTGCGGCGCAGTCCTCTCTATACTCATTTTCGTTACTCACCTGATCGGTAACTCTCTTACCGAATATACTTGAAGTAATTTTTGTTACATTAAGAAGCTTTTAACCCTTAGAGGGCCGGTATGACGCCATATGGCGTAATGCTCCAACTCGCCGACATTTCTCCTTCTCATTAGTAACGGCCAAAGGGGTGAGGCACCCATTTTTAAAATTTACCTCTAAGGCAGTCGGTATTGACGGAATCTCCTCAAAGATGCTCAAACTTTTGGAACCACAATTAACCTCTCCGCTTGTGAAATTATGCAATAATATGTTAATTGTGGGTTAATTTCGCGGCTGCTGGAAGAGGGTGGTTTTGTTTCCGTTAGCAAAATCGAGTAAGGTTGTGTCGTGTGCTGATACCAGACCAATTGCTAAGCTGTGTGAACTGTCTAAGGTACTTGAGCGCATAGTGCATTTGCAGCTTTCGTATTATTTAGAAAGCAACAACATATTGACAGAAAGACAGGCAGGATTTCGAAGGGGCCATAGCATCCAGACAGCATTACTGGGGGTTCTGGATGATGTCAGAAGAGCTATTGATTTTCGGATGATCACGGTTCTGATGTTGTTCGACATCTCAAAGTCCTTCGATACAGTGCCTCACAATAGGCTTATTACTAAATTGAGTAATATTGGGTGTTCGGATAATGTCCTAAATTGGTTTTATAGGTATTTGGTGGGCAACACACAGGCCGTGGAGGGTGAGGGTGGCGAGCTGTCCGACTGGTTGAGAGTAAATGTGGGTGTACCTCAGGGCAGTGTACTTGGTCCGATTTTCATTTCCATTTTTATAAACGATTTGCCAAATGTTTTGAAATATAGTAAATGTATGCTGTTCGCGAATGATGCCCAGGTTTATTCGGCGTTTTATCCGGTGGAGTTTGAATCAGGAGTTTAGCGAATCTATGAGGATGCAAATGCCATCGCCGCGTGGGCGAATAATAATGGTCTCAAATTAAATGTAAATAAAACGAAGGTTACAATCCTGGGCAGTCAGGCGTTCATTTCTCGCATCGACCTCAACACTGCCCCGAGAATAAGAATAGGAAATGAATACTTACGATATGAAAATGAAGTTAAGTCACTGGGAGTAATTATTTCGCCTACTCTAGACTGGTCAAAACAGGTTTCGGCAATTTCTAAGCGTGTATATGGGGTCCTTCATTCCTTTAGATATTATAAAAAACCCCTATCTTGGAAACTGAGGAAGAATCTGGTGGAGGCGCTCATTTTCCCACATTTCGATTATGCGTGCACGGTTTATGATGAAATCGACCGAATTAAAAATTTAAAATTACATGCGTGCGTAAGATTTGTGAGGGATGATCTGCTCAGATATGATCATGTGATATCCTACAGGCTTGATTTAAAATGGCTGATGGTCGAGTCCAGACGCTCCTTCCTCATTGCTTCATTAGCATACAATATCGTAATTCATAACTCGCCAGACTACCTCGCAAATCATTTCTCAATATTGAATAACCCCGTCACAAATCCTCGCGTCTCATCTCGTCATCCGCCTAAAGCACCTACATACTTACCACCTCGCACAGAAGCCCTAAACAAATCATTCATCATTACATCATCCCGCATAATAAATATTTTACCCATTGACATATCTACGAATTCTTCCCTAAACCTTTTTAAAAGTTCCCTCTTTGATCATCTATTGGACTCGACCAGGCAGCTTGGTCCGACCGTGTTAGGTTTGAGCGAATCATTTTGCGGTCCATCCCTCGTTTTCAAACGGAGTAGAGTTTTAGAGTTTTATTTATCTATGTTATTCAGTGTTATTATAAAACTGGTATTATAAAAGCGGTTTTAGAATACCATCTTTGTAAATAGTGTATTTTTACTTGGAAAACTACATTGCGAAATGGTATTTATTTAATTTAATTTGTATTTTACACCATATTTTTTTCATTTGTGATCTTACCTTATTTTTAATTTGTTTCTGTTTTATATATATTTTATTTTTGTTGCGTAGTTTTAAGGAATCTTTATTTTTTATTTTTATTATTATTTGTAAAAGACTCACAAATGTATTGCCAAAGTGCCTACGGGGTCTACCCCAACAGGTCCAATAAATATTATTCATTCATTCATTCTCTCTCATTGTCATTATTGTTCAATGAACGAGCATTAACTAACTATTATTGTCTATTCACTCGCGATAGTGATCCACGTAACTGACTTTGGTGTCAGAAGTGGTCGCGTTTATAGATTATAGGCAATATTATTAATAGAACTATTTTTTTCCTATACCAGACAGAGAGATTGAGTATCATTTTTTTTACTTCTTTATTTATTTACCTTGTCACTGGGCTTTCGTTCATTTCCGCGATTTATTATTAATAACTATCAAAAGGTGCGTAAAGTTGATTACTGACAACCAAAGAAGGACAGGAAGAATAGGAAGGTCAGGAAGGAAGCCATGAAAACCATTAAACTTATAATCTTCTCTATCGGCACTGTTTTACTTATTATATTTTATTTATATATCATATTGTAACTACGCCCATCGAAATCATCGCGCCCGGAAAATATTTTGATAATTTCAAAATTTATATTCGTTTCTCAATTTTATATAAAACTTACGTAAATTATACCTATTATTTTATTAAAACCAACTACACGAAATACACATTTGTTTTATTTTCGTGAAATCAATTTCTACTGCAAAATTAATAGCCAAATTTGATAGAATATTACAATGTCGTTTTCGAATATTTTCACTCAAAGCAAGAACAATAAGGGGACTGATAAAACATCACAAAAAGGAGCAATTAAAAAACATTGAGGACGATCGTTGTCACCAATTCGGTCACACCCTAGCGATAACACTATGTTCGAGGACTTTAAAACCGCGTGCGCCCTTGAATCGACGATGGATTCACTCCTAAGGCTTTTAGGTCAAAGTAGCTCCGAAGTAAAGACTACTATTTTTTTACATTTAGTTTCTGAATATAATTTACAGCAATTTCGTACCAGTTAACCTGAAAATAAAAATTCATTCGAAAATGAAACATTTATTCATAAATATAATGCCGCAGCAGCTGAAGGTTTTAATCTGGGTTCACCTATTTCTATTTAACAAAGGGAATTAAATAAAAGTACTAATAATAATTGTGAAAACGTTAATAATAATTGCGAACCAATTAAACCGAATTTTTCACAATCTTAAATAATTTACAACCAAAATACAATGATACGAAAAATTCACTTCTATATTCACAAACACACCGACCCTTTTTGCCACAAACTTGTTATACTACACCCCAAATAATTAATCCGCAACCTTACTTAACACATTTTCAGAATTATAATACGCCATTTTTAGACGTACACGAATACCCGAATAAAGTAGGCATGCGATCGTGTCCCACTAATGAACCAAGTAAACTTGCACAAAATAGTACATTACATCAACATAGAAATACGTACGGTGCCACGTATACGTTGTCATCGCCGATGCCCTTTAGTACCGTAATGAATAATAATATGCACAGGTTACATAGCCCTTTTTCACTCTACCACGTTATTAATCAAATGCCCGTATTTGACGGAAATCCTGATAAGTTGGCACTTTTTTGCGCAATTATTAGAAATATCCTAAAAACTTTTGGAAGTGAAAGTGAAATTCATATTTTATATACAATGGAAAATAAATGACAGGGCCGAGCCGCGGACGGTCATATCGCACGATTAACCCAGTAGTCTAATTAAAAAATTATTATCAGATTTGTCTACGCAGTACGGAAACGGCGGTATAGCAGATGACATGACTTTGCGACTAAAAGTGATAGCGCAAAACGAAAATGAATCGGCAGTAAATTACGGTTTACGGGTTCCCTAGGTTAATAAATATTCCGAATATAGTCGACTTAAAAGCAAGACTCAGTGCACAAACACTGAACAAGAGAACGTAGCTCCAATTACAAGCAAAGTCGAAGAATTGAAGCATTTAAACTCACAAGATGCTCGACGCTGTCCTCAGGTGTGATTTATTGTGTGAGTTACACATTGTCCCAGATGATTTCCCGTTAAATGCAGAAACAGTTTAAATAATTGTAGAACCAAACGCTAAAGCCGTGTATAAACATTAATTGTTTTAAATCAATATTCAAAATCAAGAAATGTACGTGTACACAAATAGATATATCGTCGCCTCCGAATAAAAACATTCTAACTCAGAAATCGCTTGGAAAATACGTTAACTCAGAATTCGCTTGGAGAACACGTCAACTCAAAAATCGCTTGGAAAATACGTTAACTCAGAATTCGCCTGGAGAACACGTTAACTCAGAATTCGCTTGGATACAGTGCCTCACAATAGGCTTATTACTAAATTGAGTAATATTGGGTGTTCGGATAATGTCCTAAATTGGTTTTATAGGTATTTGGTGGGCAACACACAGGCCGTGGAGGGTGAGGGTGGCGAGCTGTCCGACTGGTTGAGAGTAAATGTGGGTGTACCTCAGGGCAGTGTACTTGGTCCGATTTTCATTTCCATTTTTATAAACGATTTGCCAAATGTTTTGAAATATAGTAAATGTATGCTGTTCGCGAATGATGCCCAGGTTTATTCGGCGTTTTATCCGGTGGAGTTTGAATCAGGAGTTTAGCGAATCTATGAGGATGCAAATGCCATCGCCGCGTGGGCGAATAATAATGGTCTCAAATTAAATGTAAATAAAACGAAGGTTACAATCCTGGGCAGTCAGGCGTTCATTTCTCGCATCGACCTCAACACTGCCCCGAGAATAAGAATAGGAAATGAATACTTACGATATGAAAATGAAGTTAAGTCACTGGGAGTAATTATTTCGCCTACTCTAGACTGGTCAAAACAGGTTTCGGCAATTTCTAAGCGTGTATATGGGGTCCTTCATTCCTTTAGATATTATAAAAACCCCTATCTTGGAAACTGAGGAAGAATCTGGTGGAGGCGCTCATTTTCCCACATTTCGATTATGCGTGCACGGTTTATGATGAAATCGACCGAATTAAAAATTTAAAATTACATGCGTGCGTAAGATTTGTGAGGGATGATCTGCTCAGATATGATCATGTGATATCCTACAGGCTTGATTTAAAATGGCTGATGGTCGAGTCCAGACGCTCCTTCCTCATTGCTTCATTAGCATACAATATCGTAATTCATAACTCGCCAGACTACCTCGCAAATCATTTCTCAATATTGAATAACCCCGTCACAAATCCTCGCGTCTCATCTCGTCATCCGCCTAAAGCACCTACATACTTACCACCTCGCACAGAAGCCCTAAACAAATCATTCATCATTACATCATCCCGCATAATAAATATTTTACCCATTGACATATCTACGAATTCTTCCCTAAACCTTTTTAAAAGTTCCCTCTTTGATCATCTATTGGACTCGACCAGGCAGCTTGGTCCGACCGTGTTAGGTTTGAGCGAATCATTTTGCGGTCCATCCCTCGTTTTCAAACGGAGTAGAGTTTTAGAGTTTTATTCTATGTTATTCAGTGTTATTATAAAACTGGTATTATAAAAGCGGTTTTAGAATACCATCTTTGTAAATAGTGTATTTTTACTTGGAAAACTACATTGCGAAATGGTATTTATTTAATTTAATTTGTATTTTACACCATATTTTTTTCATTTGTGATCTTACCTTATTTTAATTTGTTTCTGTTTTATATATTTTATTTTTGTTGCGTAGTTTTAAGGAATCTTTATTTTTTATTTTATATTATTTGTAAAAGACTCACAAATGTATTGCCAAAGTGCCTACGGGGTCTACCCCAACAGGTCCAATAATATTATTCATTCATTCATTCTCTCTCATTGTCATTATTGTTCAATGAACGAGCATTAACTAACTATTATTGTCTATTCACTCGCGATAGTGATCCACGTAACTGACTTTGGTGTCAGAAGTGGTCGCGTTTATAGATTATAGGCAATATTATTAAGAACTATTTTTTTCCTATACCAGACAGAGAGATTGAGTATCATTTTTTTTACTTCTTTATTTATTTACCTTGTCACTGGGCTTTCGTTCATTTCCGCGATTTATTATTAATAACTATCAAAAGGTGCGTAAAGTTGATTACTGACAACCAAAGAAGGACAGGAAGAATAGGAAGGTCAGGAAGGAAGCCATGAAAACCATTAAACTTATAATCTTCTCTACGCTGTCCTCAGGTGTGATTTATTGTGTGAGTTACACATTGTCCCAGATGATTTCCCGTTAAATGCAGAAACAGTTTAAATAATTGTAGAACCAAACGCTAAAGCCGTGTATAACATTAATTGTTTTAAATCAATATTCAAAATCAAGAAATGTACGTGTACACAAATAGATATATCGTCGCCTCCGAATAAAAACATTCTAACTCAGAAATCGCTTGGAAAATACGTTAACTCAGAATTCGCCTGGAGAACACGTTAACTCAGAATTCGCTTGGAGAACACGTCAACTCAAAAATCGCTTGGAAAACACGTTAACTCAGAATTCGCTTGGAGAACACGTTAACTCAGAAATCGCTTGGAGAACATGTTAACTCAGAAATCGCTTGGAAAACACGTTAACTCAAAATTCGCTTGGACAACACGTTAACTCAAAAATCGCTTGGAGAAGACTTTAACTCAAAAGTTGCTTGAAGAACACGTTAATTCAGAGGATGATTTTTGGCGCCTCGATTTAAGTTGGCACCACTACCAAAAATTTTTAACAGTTCAAGAATAAATAAAAAAACTTTCATATATTTATACACGTATTTTTTTTTAATTTCTCTAAGCGTTCTTATTATACACTAATGCGTTCTCCTAAAAAAGGTGGAAAATTCTTTAAATATTTAAGAAAATCGTAGAAATTAGTGTTTTCGATAACTTTATGAAATCGATATTTATACGGGCTCTCCATAAATGTGTAAAAGTACATAAATTTATTTCTACTATAAAATATAGTACACAGGTGTATATTCTCTCAGATAAAAGTTGTCGCCTCAGCATAAGCGAGGATAATAATATAATTCATTTGAGGGGATTATCGGATATTACTCCAGAAGTGTAAATAAAACTATTCACCCTGTTCACTTTGATAATAGCTTACTTAATTATATGAATTTCTAAATTAATTCAATGCTGTTAATTTTTGCATTAATTAACTTAAATAATGAATTTAATTTTGACTTAATTATAATATATATATATATATATATGTGTGTGTGTGTGTGTGGTGTGTGTGTGTGTGTGTGTGGTGTGTGTGTGTGTGTGTGTCTGTGTGTGTGTGTGTGTGTGGTGTGTGTGTGTGTGCGTGCGTGTGTGCGTGTGTGTGTGTGTGTGTGTGTGTGTGTGTATAAAGTATACTTTGCGTCGCAAGGGGGAATACAGTTGAACTTTCTCCCATACAAAATATTTTTTAGATAATCGCTAAAACTAAACAACGCAAATTTTTTAATATTTATATTAAAAACAATATAATTATGAAATAATGCAATTTCATAAAAATAAAGTACCAACACATCACAATATCAATTCTTTCAAATATTTATTCTACGATTTATAGTAGAAATAAATTTATGTACTTTTACACATTTATGGAGAGCCCGTATAAATATCGATTTCATAAAGTTATCGAAAACACTAATTTCTACGATTTTCTTAAATATTTAAAGAATTTTCCACCTTTTTTAGGAGAACGCATTAGTGTATAATAAGAACGCTTAGAGAAATTAAAAAAAAATACGTGTATAAATATATGAAAGTTTTTTTATTTATTCTTGAACTGTTAAAAATTTTTGGTAGTGGTGCCAACTTAAATCGAGGCGCCAAAAATCATCCTCTGAATTAACGTGTTCTTCAAGCAACTTTTGAGTTAAAGTCTTCTCCAAGCGATTTTTGAGTTAACGTGTTGTCCAAGCGAATTTTGAGTTAACGTGTTTTCCAAGCGATTTCTGAGTTAACATGTTCTCCAAGCGATTTCTGAGTTAACGTGTTCTCCAAGCGAATTCTGAGTTAACGTGTTTTCCAAGCGAATTCTGAGTTAACGTGTTCTCCAAGCGAATTCTGAGTTAACGTATTTTCAGATTTGTCTACGCAGTACGGAAACGGCGGTATAGCAGATGACATGACTTTGCGACTAAAAGTGATAGCGCAAAACGAAAATGAATCGGCAGTAAATTACGGTTTACGGGTTCCCTAGGTTAATAAATATTCCGAATATAGTCGACTTAAAAGCAAGACTCAGTGCACAAACACTGAACAAGAGAACGTAGCTCCAATTACAAGCAAAGTCGAAGAATTGAAGCATTTAAACTCACAAGATGCTCGACGCTGTCCTCAGGTGTGATTTATTGTGTGAGTTACATTGTCCCAGATGATTTCCCGTTAAATGCAGAAACAGTTTAAATAATTGTAGAACCAAACGCTAAAGCCGTGTATAAACATTAATTGTTTTAAATCAATATTCAAAATCAAGAAATGTACGTGTACACAAATAGATATATATACACAATGTATATTAATAGTACATCTATTTATTTTTACAAAAACTAAAAAATTAATACAAAAAAAAAGGATCAGTTCAAATTGCAGAATCTAATACTGTACCTGAAAAGCGATTAAGCCTGTCGCAAAATTGTAAATAAAAAAAAATTTAATTTTTTATTATTTATTGTTTATGTATTGTTTATGTATTGTTAAAATTACTGCTTAACCTTTAGACTACCGGTATGGCTCATATATGGGACAGTAATAAAATTATAGCTTTAATAATGGATATAGATATTTTGATGCATTTTTCTCAATAAGTAGGCTCTCTGATCTCTAAAGTATACAGATGAAACTATTTTCAGATCGAGATATTCAAACAACCCATAGCGCGGGGGTGAAATATTTAAAAACCGAAATCCAAACCACCCTACTAATGAATTTTCGAAATTTTCACCCCCTCGCTAGGGGTAGTTGGGATGCTTACGGTTTTATTGATAACTAAAGGAGTATTTTTGGGGTCTTATTACATTGTAATATCAAGAAAATTCTGTTAAAAGTGAATATATAGTAATTTAAAAAATTTTATAATTTTTAACATTCACCCGACCGTTGACAGCCGGACTGGCTCATATATGAGCCACCTGTGACCTTGACAACTACTCTAGAGATATGAGGTGTTTTTATGTATAAATTTTGCACATCAAAAATATCAATTTATAAGGCAAAAATGCCGGCAGTCTAAAGGTTAAATAATGCAATGTATAATATATTTCTTGAAATATATTTTTAAAAAAAATTTTGGTAGTTTCCACGTACACCTTTTTACAGGTTTTTACGTATCCCCTACACCTTTATTCCATTTCATTCCATTTCCAATTTTTACCCCCTCTTTACCCCACCTTCTCGCATTCGCCCGGGGTTATGCCCGTGGAGAGAGGGAAAACCTGTGGCCAAACCCGTTGGGATAAAATGCCATTTAGGAAAACCTCCTCCGAGAAGGGCGGTGTATTCGAGAACAATTCTGTTTGGGTGGCAAGGTCACATTGCGTAGACTTTAACACCGAAACCGAATGCCTCACACCTCCCGCTCACGTTGTGGAATGTGAAAAAACACCTAACCGATCATTTAAGCTAAGTCCGAGAACGGTCACCCATCCAAGTACCAACCGCGCTCGGTGCTGCTTAACTTTCATGACCGACCGAGGTGCGTTTCCGCCACTCCGCCACCGCGTCGGTTTTCTTGAAATATATTTTTAAAAAAAATTTTGGTAGTTTCCACGTACACCTTTTACAGGTTTTTACGTATCCCCTACACCTTTATTCCATTTCATTCCATTTCCAATTTTTACCCCTCTTTACCCCACCTTCTCGCATTCGCCCGGGGTTATGCCCGTGGAGAGAGGGAAAACCTGTGGCCAAACCCGTTGGGATAAAATGCCATTTAGGAAAACCTCCTCCGAGAAGGGCGGTGTATTCGAGAACAATTCTGTTTGGGTGGCAAGGTCACATTGCGTAGACTTTAACACCGAAACCGAATGCCTCACACCTCCCGCTCACGTTGTGGAATGTGAAAAAACACCTAACCGATCATTTAAGCTAAGTCCGAGAACGGTCACCCATCCAAGTACCAACCGCGCTCGGTGCTGCTTAACTTTCATGACCGACCGAGGTGCGTTTCCGCCACTCCGCCACCGCGTCGGTTTTCTTGAAATATATTTTTAAAAAAAATTTTGGTAGTTTCCACGTACACCTTTTACAGGTTTTTACGTATCCCCTACACCTTTATTCCATTTCATTCCATTTCCAATTTTTACCCCTCTTTACCCCACCTTCTCGCATTCGCCCGGGGTTATGCCCGTGGAGAGAGGGAAAACCTGTGGCCAAACCCGTTGGGATAAAATGCCATTTAGGAAAACCTCCTCCGAGAAGGGCGGTGTATTCGAGAACAATTCTGTTTGGGTGGCAAGGTCACATTGCGTAGACTTTAACACCGAAACCGAATGCCTCACACCTCCCGCTCACGTTGTGGAATGTGAAAAAACACCTAACCGATCATTTAAGCTAAGTCCGAGAACGGTCACCCATCCAAGTACCAACCGCGCTCGGTGCTGCTTAACTTTCATGACCGACCGAGGTGCGTTTCCGCCACTCCGCCACCGCGTCGGTTTTCTTGAAATATATTTTTAAAAAAAATTTTGGTAGTTTCCACGTACACCTTTTACAGGTTTTTACGTATCCCCTACACCTTTATTCCATTTCATTCCATTTCCAATTTTTACCCCTCTTTACCCCACCTTCTCGCATTCGCCCGGGGTTATGCCCGTGGAGAGAGGGAAAACCTGTGGCCAAACCCGTTGGGATAAAATGCCATTTAGGAAAACCTCCTCCGAGAAGGGCGGTGTATTCGAGAACAATTCTGTTTGGGTGGCAAGGTCACATTGCGTAGACTTTAACACCGAAACCGAATGCCTCACACCTCCCGCTCACGTTGTGGAATGTGAAAAAACACCTAACCGATCATTTAAGCTAAGTCCGAGAACGGTCACCCATCCAAGTACCAACCGCGCTCGGTGCTGCTTAACTTTCATGACCGACCGAGGTGCGTTTCCGCCACTCCGCCACCGCGTCGGTTTTCTTGAAATATATTTTTAAAAAAAATTTTGGTAGTTTCCACGTACACCTTTTACAGGTTTTTACGTATCCCCTACACCTTTATTCCATTTCATTCCATTTCCAATTTTACCCCTCTTTACCCCACCTTCTCGCATTCGCCCGGGGTGATGCCCGTGGAGAGAGGGAAAACCTGTGGCCAAACCCGTTGGGATAAAATGCCATTTAGGAAAACCTCCTCCGAGAAGGGCGGTGTATTCGAGAACAATTCGTTTGGGTGGCAAGGTCACATTGCGTAGACTTTAACACCGAAACCGAATGCCTCACACCTCCCGCTCACGTTGTGGAATGTGAAAAAACACCTAACCGATCATTTAAGCTAAGTCCGAGAACGGTCACCCATCCAAGTACCAACCGCGCTCGGTGCTGCTTAACTTTCATGACCGACCGAGGTGCGTTTCCGCCACTCCGCCACCGCGTCGGTTTTCTTGAAATATATTTATAAAAACTTATAAAAATCAATTACTTATAAAAGAAACCTAGTCCCATGTACATGGTTATTAAAAAAAAAATTTTCAGGTTTTTATCCTATAACTCGCTTAGCAATAAAAAAAATGAATCACGCGTATAGTTCATCATTTCTAATTATTTGTTGAACCTATTACAGTATCTATAATCATTGTGCTACGTTGTTTAAAAAATTCATATTTTCTTTGTAAATTTTCCCATCTTCTGAGATATGCCCATATATCACACATTAATAAAATGAAGAAAGAATTTTAATAACAAATAGCAATCTCTAATTAACTAAAGTCAGTTGTCAAATAATAATAAAAAAAATAAATAAAAACAAATAAAATAAAAATTTTTGTATAAAAATTTTAAGTCAAAAATATTATAAAATTCAGAATTATGTAAACTTCTTTGTTCATATTATAGTCATAGAATATATTTAAAAGAAACAATGTCGATCAAGAAAAAGAAAAATTGCTAGTAATGAAAAAATAATAATTATAAGTTTTACATATGTAAATAATTCAAGAATAATTTGCGAAATTTAATGTAATTACTTCCGTTATAAAACATCTACACATACTACAAGTGGAAAATAAAATAAAATAAAAGAAAAAATATACAGGGTGTTCTGAAATTCATTCCGTTAATTTCGCACACATATAAAGCACGAAATTCTAAGCAACTTTTCTATCTGACAAATTTCGATTTGAAGCTTATTTATTAAGTTATTGTTAGATAAACATTATTAATTCGAGCCAATCAGAGCGCGCTAGTCGGCGATGGGCGGTGCAGAGAGACCGAAAGCGGTGCGTGGAGGGAGCGCCCGGAGAGTGGAAGCATATTGGTTGATTCATTTGTTATTCAACACGTTAAGGGGATGTCGGAGCTATAGCCTCCATCAAAAGCCGCTCGATCTCTCGGTTTCGAATGGCGCTGTAGTCAGGTGTCGATTTCTACGATAAACGTACTTAAAACATAAATTATAAATTTTACAGCTACATAGAGCTGTTGAAAGATACTTTCCCCCCTAGCTATGACTAAACTTAAGGTAATTATAATATTACTCTTGGAATCAAATGTTTATTTTTTTAAAGAAATGTGAAATACGTCTCATATTCAATGAATCTATATCTGCCGTAATGCTACACGCAACGTATTTCACATTTCTTTAAAAAAATAAACATTTACTGCCAAGAGTAATATTACAATTACCTTAATTTTAGTTATAGCTAGGGGGGAAAGTATCTTTCAACAGCTCTATGTAGCTGTAAAATTTATAATTTATGTTTTAAGTACATTTATCGTAGAAATCGACACCTGACTACAGCGCCATTCGAAACCGAGAGATCGAGCGGCTTTTGATGGAGGCTATAGCTCCGACATCCCCTTAATATGCGACAAAATTAAGAGAATCGGGAGATTAAAAAATGATGAGCCCACCAGGCATACTCAGGGCGAAATACAATACATTTTCTTTTCTTTTCTTATATTTTTTTTCCGTCTTTTTAAGTTTTTATTAATTTTATATTACAATCAATTAAATTTTATATATTTTTTTTGACTTAGCTTGTCTTAGTCTTTTTTCAAACACTCATCCTGTGAGGTTTCTATAGTGGCTGGTATTAATACAGTCCACCTTACTTGAGTTGTGAGGAATATTTCTTTGGCTTGTGGAGATCAATAAATTCATTTATCATACAGATTAAAAAATGGCCGATAAGGAAATGTCAAGCCTTATTATTTCATTATTTCATTATTTAATTGCTTTACGCATTTTGAATAATTTATTATTTAATAAATTAATACCAAGGATATCTTAGAAACCACTTTATCGAATAAACTGACATTTTAACAATAATGATTTTAATCAAATTAAATGAAACAGAATTTTACTAAAAAGTTACTGTTAAAATATTAGTCTATTCGATGAAATTGTTCCTGGGATACCCTATCTATTATGGAAAAAACTCAGGGTACAGAATCTCTTATAATTAATTAAAATAGTACCCTAGTAGAAATCTGACAATAAATGTAACAATTTTAAGTCATAAAATGGCCAATTATCATAAAATACCCAATAAATGCCTAATTAATGGCAACATTAGAGTTTTTTTAACCTTAAATGTTACATTTTTACTAGGGTTATGCTACATATAAATTGGCTAAAAAAATTAAATTAAAAGTTAATAATAAGTAAATTGGTTTAAAAAATTAAGAAATGCTTTCACTTGTTATGAAAACAATTATTCGTTAATAATATTGAATTGTTTTTCCAGTTTTAACCCAGGCTTATCCCCTTAATCAAATAGATATTGGTGATTTCACGACGAGTTTACATAAATTTTAAAATGGCTCATGTTTTTTAGATACTAAAAATATAATCCATAATCTGCAAGAAATTTTATTTCAAAATATTAATTTGTATCAGAGTTATGCAAATTGTAACATCAGTTTTTTCCTTTTTTCCAATTTTCACCATATTGGAGGTATACCTTATAATGCCTCAAAATAGGTCAACTTTTTATATTACATAAGGTAAAAGTACCAATGCCGGAACGGTTTTTTGCTAGGTATGTAAATTTTAATTATTTTTAAGCAAAATAAAGAGCTATATCATTACTGTTGGTTAGTTTATGATAAAATATTAGTGTTCAATTCATATTTTTTCGAAGTTAATAATTAATATTTTTTCATATTAATTCTATTTTTTTATGCTTATGTTGACTCTAATTATTAAATATGAGATAAAAAAACTGTCAATATGAATTTGTACATAAGTTGGAACATTCAAAATAATTTTGTTGATTAGAATTGTGTTTTTTAAATAATTTATTTACTACACATAGTTGACTTATCGAAGATGATGTAAAATATTAAAATAGTTATTAGTTAACGATTGCTAACAATTAGACATTTAAAAAATGTAAATAAATGTTAAATATCTTAATGTTAAAAGTGTTCCACGAAACGGATGAAATATAGAATTATGTACCAATTATGAAACATTTTTTCTTGCTGTTCCAATACTTATGGACATGAGAGAATGATGTACATATTTTGGAACAGTATAATTTATGAAGCAATTAGATATAAATTTGAATTTTAGTGTACATCATATGAAAGTATAGCTTCTAAGCATAATATTATGTTTGTAAAGCATAATGAATTATGTTTAAATAGCTTTAAACAAGGCATCGGAAATCAGCACTATTTGTCATCATATCCTTCCAAATTATTTGACTTTTGAACCTTTTATATTTTTTTTCTTGATTACATATATTTTATGTTCTTATATTTATAAATCTACATTTCTTAACTTTTTTGAAATGTGATTTATTTTTTCCATTTATAAAAGACTCAAAGTTTTGTTAAAATATAATAATTTAATACTATATGTTTCACAATACGGCCCTGTTTCGCAATTGGTACTTTTACCTTATTAAACGGGAAAAAGTTTAATGCGCTCAATATAGTTGTTTACCATTTTTACAAATACCTAATTTGCAGTAATAAAATTGGCTATCAAGTAGCTTTTATTTTGGACTGTACGACAGCATCAATATGGCTCTGATTAAAAGAGGTTATTCTTTGAAACAATAGCTTTTCAACAAAATTTGTTTTAATATGGGATTTTGATGCAAACCAAAAATATAATAAATCAAAGATACTGTATAAGTGAAAAATTGAAAATAGACAGCTTTAGCACTCGGGTACCCATGTCATACTATCCAACAGTTCTATTCAACAATTATTATCCTGGATAACACTTTTTTTGTCTAATTATTTGGATTCTACTATGTTTATTTAATAATATTAACTTATTGAACTTATATTAAATGTGTATGAATATGTAGCCAATGAAACTGGTGAATTGGACTTTTAAACTTTTTTTTAACCAAATAGTGTTTTTTAGGATTTTATTAATTAGGACAGATCTCAGAATATCTAAATTTAATTAATTATAATTAATATTACTTATCAATAATACTAAAAAAGACAATTTAGTGAAAAAGATATTAAAACCCAATTAACAAGTTATATTGGTTACATTAAACTTATCTTCAATTAATAATTTACTTAAATTTTCTTAAAATTAATTTTTGTTAGGTATATGATAGTTTTCTAAAATTTCATTAATGACATTAAATAAACATTGTATAATTCAATTAGTTAGGTGATAAAAAGTTTATTCAGGACAATAATTTTTGAATAAAAATCTTGGTTCTATGAAATGGGTTCTCAAGTACTAAAACTGTCTATTTTCAATTTTTTCATTTATACAATATTGATACAATATCTTTATTTTATTATATCTTTGGTTTGAATCAAGACCCCATATTAAATCAAATTTTGTTGATAATCTATTGTTTCAAAAAATAACCTTTTTTTATATTTTAACGTCGCTCTTTTTATGCTCCCAAATTGGTGCTGATCAGCGACGGAGGTTATATGATGTCTTTGTTAAGAAAGCACTTGTTGAAAATACATTCCCCAGTGGTGCTTGTATCAATCGGCCGGGGCTGGGAATCGAACCTGGGACCTCAAGATTACGAGCCCGACGCCCTACCAACCGAGCCATCGCAAATTTTAGTACTAAACGACCTTTTATAAAATGCAAAATGTATACATGAGATTATTGGATATTTCAGGTAGAGTCCCCATCCTGACTGCTGGTCGATAAATCGACCACCCCCGCAGGCAACGTAAAGTACAATGTAAAATTTTTTTTCTCATTTTCCAGGAAACCTCTACAGGGTATTTCTATGTAATTTCTCGTGCTGAATATGAAAAAAATAGTAAAAAAATCCTAGAGATACTCTTGACCTTGAAAATCTATTTTTCAAGGTAAAATTTTTTTTTTAGCATAGATAGAATTTTTTGAAGATTTTCGTACATAGTGTCATGGACTGAATAAAAAAAAATTCTGAAAAAAATAGGTGAGGTATCATTGATCTTAAAAATTTACATTCAAGGTCGCATTCATCTCTAAAACAAGTGCAACAAACATCTGCTACATTTGTCAAGATGTCAAGAAATATTCTGACATTCGCTCTTAGCATAACCCAGGATCAACGGCGTGGATGTGGCGAAAAGGTGATCCCATTGGGGTACTTGATTTTCGTGAGTCCCCTTGCCTCTCACGTTTCGCGGTGCTTGATTTCCGTGTGTTCCCTTGCCTCTCACGTTTCGGGGTGCTTGATTTCCGTGTGTTCCCTTGCCTCTCACGTTTCGGGGTGCTTGATTTCCGTGTGTTCCCTTGCCTCTCACGTTTCGCGGTGCTTGATTTCCGTGTGTTCCCTTGCCTCTCACGTTTCGCGGTGCTTGATTTCCGTGTGTTCCCTTGCCTCTCACGTTTCGCGGTGCTTGATTTCCGTGTGTTCCCTTGCCTCTCACGTTTCGGGGTGCTTGATTTCCGTGTGTTCCCTTGCCTCTCACGTTTCGGGGTGCTTGATTTCCGTGTGTTCCCTTGCCTCTCACGTTTCGGGGTGCTTGATTTCCGTGTGTTCCCTTGCCTCTCACGTTTCGGGGTGCTTGATTTCCGTGTGTTCCCTTGCCTCTCACGTTTCGCGGTGCTTGATTTCCGTGTGTTCCCTTGCCTCTCACGTTTCGGGGTGCTTGATTTCCGTGTGTTCCCTTGCCTCTCACGTTTCGCGGTGCTTGATTTCCGTGTGTTCCCTTGCCTCTCACGTTTCGCGGTGCTTGATTTCCGTGTGTTCCCTTGCCTCTCACGTTTCGGGGTGCTTGATTTCCGTGTGTTCCCTTGCCTCTCACGTTTCGCGGTGCTTGATTTCCGTGTGTTCCCTTGCCTCTCACGTTTCGCGGTGCTTGATTTCCGTGTGTTCCCTTGCCTCTCACGTTTCGCGGTGCTTGATTTCCGTGTGTTCCCTTGCCTCTCACGTTTCGCGGTGCTTGATTTCCGTGTGTTCCCTTGCCTCTCACGTTTCGCGGTGCTTGATTTCCGTGTGTTCCCTTGCCTCTCACGTTTCGCGGTGCTTGATTTCCGTGTGTTCCCTTGCCTCTCACGTTTCGCGGTGCTTGATTTCCGTGTGTTCCCTTGCCTCTCACGTTTCGCGGTGCTTGATTTCCGTGTGTTCCCTTGCCTCTCACGTTTCGGGGTGCTTGATTTCCGTGTGTTCCCTTGCCTCTCACGTTTCGCGGTGCTTGATTTCCGTGTGTTCCCTTGCCTCTCACGTTTCGGGGTGCTTGATTTCCGTGTGTTCCCTTGCCTCTCACGTTTCGCGGTGCTTGATTTCCGTGTGTTCCCTTGCCTCTCACGTTTCGCGGTGCTTGATTTCCGTGTGTTCCCTTGCCTCTCACGTTTCGCGGTGCTTGATTTCCGTGTGTTCCCTTGCCTCTCACGTTTCGCGGTGCTTGATTTCCGTGTGTTCCCTTGCCTCTCACGTTTCGCGGTGCTTGATTTCCGTGTGTTCCCTTGCCTCTCACGTTTCGCGGTGCTTGATTTCCGTGTGTTCCCTTGCCTCTCACGTTTCGCGGTGCTTGATTTCCGTGTGTTCCCTTGCCTCTCACGTTTCGGGGTGCTTGATTTCCGTGTGTTCCCTTGCCTCTCACGTTTCGCGGTGCTTGATTTCCGTGTGTTCCCTTGCCTCTCACGTTTCGGGGTGCTTGATTTCCGTGTGTTCCCTTGCCTCTCACGTTTCGCGGTGCTTGATTTCCGTGTGTTCCCTTGCCTCTCACGTTTCGCGGTGCTTGATTTCCGTGTGTTCCCTTGCCTCTCACGTTTCGCGGTGCTTGATTTCCGTGTGTTCCCTTGCCTCTCACGTTTCGCGGTGCTTGATTTCCGTGTGTTCCCTTGCCTCTCACGTTTCGCGGTGCTTGATTTCCGTGTGTTCCCTTGCCTCTCACGTTTCGCGGTGCTTGATTTCCGTGTGTTCCCTTGCCTCTCACGTTTCGGGGTGCTTGATTTCCGTGTGTTCCCTTGCCTCTCACGTTTCGGGGTGCTTGATTTCCGTGTGTTCCCTTGCCTCTCACGTTTCGCGGTGCTTGATTTCCGTGTGTTCCCTTGCCTCTCACGTTTCGCGGTGCTTGATTTCCGTGTGTTCCCTTGCCTCTCACGTTTCGCGGTGCTTGATTTCCGTGTGTTCCCTTGCCTCTCACGTTTCGCGGTGCTTGATTTCCGTGTGTTCCCTTGCCTCTCACGTAAACTTATCTTCAATTAATAATTTACTTAAATTTTCTTAAAATTAATTTTTGTTAGGTATATGATAGTTTTCTAAAATTTCATTAATGACATTAAATAAACATTGTATAATTCAATTAGTTAGGTGATAAAAAGTTTATTCAGGACAATAATTTTTGAATAAAAATCTTGGTTCTATGAAATGGGTTCTCAAGTACTAAAACTGTCTATTTTCAATTTTTTCATTTATACAATATTGATACAATATCTTTATTTTATTATATCTTTGGTTTGAATCAAGACCCCATATTAAATCAAATTTTGTTGATAATCTATTGTTTCAAAAAATAACCTTTTTTTATATTTTAACGTCGCTCTTTTTATGCTCCCAAATTGGTGCTGATCAGCGACGGAGGTTATATGATGTCTTTGTTAAGAAAGCACTTGTTGAAAATACATTCCCCAGTGGTGCTTGTATCAATCGGCCGGGGCTGGGAATCGAACCTGGGACCTCAAGATTACGAGCCCGACGCCCTACCAACCGAGCCATCGCAAATTTTAGTACTAAACGACCTTTTATAAAATGCAAAATGTATACATGAGATTATTGGATATTTCAGGTAGAGTCCCCATCCTGACTGCTGGTCGATAAATCGACCACCCCCGCAGGCAACGTAAAGTACAATGTAAAATTTTTTTTCTCATTTTCCAGGAAACCTCTACAGGGTATTTCTATGTAATTTCTCGTGCTGAATATGAAAAAATAGTAAAAAATCCTAGAGATACTCTTGACCTTGAAAATCTATTTTTCAAGGTAAAATTTTTTTTTTAGCATAGATAGAATTTTTTGAAGATTTTCGTACATAGTGTCATGGACTGAATAAAAAAAAATTCTGAAAAAAATAGGTGAGGTATCATTGATCTTAAAAATTTACATTCAAGGTCGCATTCATCTCTAAAACAAGTGCAACAAACATCTGCTACATTTGTCAAGATGTCAAGAAATATTCTGACATTCGCTCTTAGCATAACCCAGGATCAACGGCGTGGATGTGGCGAAAAGGTGATCCCATTGGGGTACTTGATTTTCGTGAGTCCCCTTGCCTCTCACGTTTCGCGGTGCTTGATTTCCGTGTGTTCCCTTGCCTCTCACGTTTCGGGGTGCTTGATTTCCGTGAGTCTCCTTGCCTCTCACGTTTTGGGGTACTTGATTTCCGTGAGTCTTCTTGCCTCTCACGTAGGAATGATTGGCTCTACGGTAATGTCTCTTTTGTGTGGTACTCTTCAAAGCATGGTGCTGCGCATAGAGGAGTTTCACAATTAGGGCAAATGTATGTCGTTCTACGTGGAGTCTTACGCAAAGAGCACAAGTGGCATCTTCGACTTGTACCTTGCCTCGGGAAATGGCGGCCAACTAATCGAATGGCAGAGTCATTGTAAGGAGAGATGCTTGCAGAAGGATCAAGTTTCAGTAATGATCTAGCAACCTGTAATGTAAATGAAGGAAATGATATAGCTTACACGTTTCTCATTTTATACAACGCATGAGCATTGGATAGACAAAGATCAATAAGATGAGAAAAAAGCTTTCGATACCATTTCATTGTTTTTCGCACTGTTTCTGTTATAGATAATTGTCTATCAACATTATAAATACCACCCATATTTTGATTATAATCGTGGACACACCTTGGCTTTATAATATCTTTATTTGTTAGGTAACATTTTTTTCAGTTGCACAGAATTCAAGTTTGTGCACAGTTGTAAGCATACGAACGCTACGTTTATCTTCCCACCTCATTGCCATCCACACATCGTTGTGAGAGACTTGTACTTCACCTCGAACTAACTTGCTTTCAAGCTTTGGCATTCCCTTTCTATTTGCTTTCACTGTACCACACATACCTGTATCACGATCGTGTAAAAATTCTGCCAAAGTGGGAGATGTATACCAATTGTCTATGTATACAACATGACCCTTATAAAAATAAGATTGTAAAATGTGAGCTACAATATCGCCAGTAACACCCGAATCAAACTTTTGATAATCAGTGTCTGCGCTAGTATAAACAATAAAACCCAACACGAATCCCGTCTCGCAGTCTACAATCATGAATAACTTGATGCCAAAGCGATTTCTCTTGAAAGGAATGTACTGCTTGAATCGAAGCCTACTTTTCCATAATAATAGACTTTCATCTATGCACAGATTTTTTCCTGGAGTAAGAACTACTGAAATTTTGCTTTGCTCGTGTTCTATTACTGGCTTTATTTTCACTAAAGGATGATTTTCGATTTCTTCATTATCATGAAAATGTAAACATCGTAAAATGTGAATATATCTATCGCGAGGCATTATTTGGCCAAAAATTGGAGTGTGTAGCAAAAGATCTGTGGACCAATAACTTTGTAAATCGCCTTTACAGACATGGCCCATTAGAATGGAAAGGCCTAGAAAAGTTTCCAATTCTGTTTTTGTGACAGGGGACCAAGCTTTCATGTGGGAAGAACGAGTTATGGGATTTTGAGTTGCGTAACGATTGGTTTCCTCTACAATTTTTTTGAGCAAAGAATAATCACAAAAGTAATTGAAATAATCAATTGGTGTATTTCCTGAAAAAGAGATATACGAATTTATTTCGGAGCTACCTTGAAAATCTTCGATTGATGGATAAAAATACGCGTCCTCAGACAATTCAGTTTCCTTATAAGAAAAGTCTTTCAAATTGACTTCCCCGATGTCTTCATTTTCGGCTCCATTGTCTAAAACCTCGTTTTCTGATACTTTATTTCCTGGTACGGACTCGCCACTACTCCAAGCTTCATGTTCAGCCATTTTATAGAAGATAGAATATTACACTATTCAATAGTGTAATATTCAAAAAGTGAAAATAGTAAAAATTATATACTGTGTAAATCCTGGAGACTAATATGTTATGCATGAGAAGTATCAATCTGCATCGTATTATAAATTTATAAATATGAATGAATAAAAAATAAATTAATTTTTTGAGATTAAGATATTTTTGAAGAATAGACGAGTTTCTGCAATAAGTGATGACATTCATTTCGCACCCAGTTGACGAACAACAAAGATATCCCAAGTCCCAGACCGAAATAGTAAAAAACAGATTTTGTGTTTACGTCATTGATTTTAGATCACGCTGAAAATGAATGCCGCAGCATTTTATGTAACCTTCAAAAATAAGGTTGAAGCTCGATATTTTGTTTTGGAAACTAAAATTTCATCGCGAAATAGACATTTTCACGAATAAAGATAATTTTAGGATTTTTTTACTTTTTTTCCCGTTTTGACCACATCAATAACGCTAAAAAGCTAGATCGAACTTTCGCTTATGGAAATAAAATACAATATGTCCTTGACTGTAAATTTTCAAGGTTAAGGATACCGCAGTGATTTTTTAAAGTATTTTTTATAAACAGTATAGAAAATTACGAAAGAAATCACTCTAAAATTCTCGCTTCTACTAGGGATGAAATTTGACCGTGAAATACCTATTTTCAAGGTGAATAATATTTTGAAGAATTATAAAACTATTTTATATACATTCAAAATATCAAAATTGATCTAAAAACATTAAATATGTTGTGTATTTTAAGTGGTAGATATATCGACCACCCCCGTAGTCAAAAGGTTAATAAATTAGCAGCGATACCAGTCCTTGCCACTGTTATCATTGGTATTTTTATTGACATTAGATATTCAATAATTACATTATGTAAATAACTTTTACCACTACCACCAGGACCATCGATGAAATACAAAGATTTCCCTGAATTGTTAATTGTTGCATGGATAACTAATTTAAAAATATGTTTTTGATCAGTTGTTAACGAATCGATTAAATATGTTAAACTTACATTGTTAGTACCTTCTGACTCATCATTAATATATTCTTCAAATTTATTATAGTTATTAATACTGCCTAAATTATAATCAGTTGAATGCATTCCATGTAGTATTAAAATATCTTCAATGGTTTTCAATGCCTCCTTTTCAGCCTGAGTTGGTGGCAATTTAGGATTGAAGAAATTTATCTTGTGTTTAGTATATAATTTTAATGCGTCAAGAGGATTTTGGAATACTTGTATATATGCAAACAATTCACGCATAGATTGTGGAAACTTAAATACTGCTGCTTTAGTTAAGCATTTATCCCACCTATCGTCAGTACTAATTAAACCTTTTGTTATGCAAACATCTTCGAATTTTTCATAAACTACATTATCTACTGTACGTATATCTTTAAAAGAGTTAGCACCTCGAACATGTAGTAATAAAAGTCGTAAAATCATGTTTCACTTTTATTTGGATTTACAAAATACATTTTACTGATGATAGGTTTTGTAATTTTTTTTCTTGGCTGCCATCTCTTGTTTTGTTTATCAAAAACATATTGATGAGGAATTTCAAGATATAAATATTGTCTTGCGTTTTCATCTTGTTCATTTTTGAACCAAGATGTTAATGTTATATCAACATTTTTATCAAGTATTGCATTTTCGTAACCTTCTTTATAATATACATTCTGTTCATATTCATTGTGAACAGCTAATCTGTAAATATTATATGGTTGTTTATACAATTTATACTCTAAAATACGATACATTGCTTCTGGTGCACATACATATCTTGTAGAAATATGTTGTGTTATTTCATCATAATTGTATGTTTCATCATCTTCGTTCATATTATTTTCTTCATTTGTATTAAATTTTGTTGTAAATTTGACAAAAGCAGTATCTGGTCCTTTGTGAATATATTTAAATAAATATTTAATAGCTTGTATTGTACTACAAATTTCTACATTTATATGGCATTTTAACAATAATAATATATATGGATTGTATGGTACAACAAAACTGTTGTCTGCAATTTTAGTTTTTGAATATGTTATTTGAACGCCAATATTTCTACGTCGATATATAGGATAGCTATCTGCATTATATTGTGTCTTAGTTGCAAATAGTTTTGGAAAATTTTTGGTGCGATATGTTTTATCTTCACTCATACATATACAGTTTATGTATTGTTTACCACATGGACCGTGTATCATATTATTTTTTACTATTTTCTATAATCTAGGATATTTTTTTCATCAGGTATTTCAGCACTTATAATTTTATTAATTTCATCAGTATCACGAAATTTGTCGTGTCCATATAACCAAATTAGCATATGAATATGCAGTAATCCACTCTTTTGAAATTCTATAACATAAATAAATCTTTTAACTTGTCCAAATATGTTGTGTTTTAAAATTTCATTTTTTTAAATTTTAACTTTTTCGTGGAATACTCTTGATATTTAATCTGGACGATCTAAAGTTGTTTCAAATAGTTTTAAATTTTCTTTAATTTCTTTCCAGTTAGGATTACACATCATTGTTAAAAATAGATCAGGTTTCCCATCAGTTTGTAGTTAAGTCATTGATTCTAAATAATTTTGTTGTATGGCTCTAGAACTTCCTATATCAGATGATGGAAGAATTACCATTTTTCCAATTTGAGATTGAATAAATTGTTTTTTATTAAATATGTGGTCCATTAATCCTCTATACATTTCAGTGCGTAATTGAGCTTGATTTTTGCGTAAATAACATAATCGACTTCGTTCAATTCTTGTCCATACATTTACAATAAATTGTTAAGACAAATTTTTTAAATTCAAACATGGATTAACGTTATTTCGAATGCTCAATTTATAAGAATAATATTGAAGCATAGATATATATGTATTTTTAGTAGGATTATATGAACTTTTCATGTAAGGACTCCATCCAGAATTTCCATATAAAAATATTAAAGGATAAACCATGGGATCTAGATGTTTACTAATTATATTTATTTTTTGTGGTTTATCACTTTTTCGATAAATACAAATATCACGATCAATAGGTGGTTCACCTTTATTTCCTACATATACGACAGCCACTTCATTACATGTTGCAAAATAAGATTTATTTACATGAGTATTATCTCTTGTTAATGACATGTATACTTCTTGTTGTATAACATTCTTATTTTTTGTTTTATTCTTTTCTTCTTTTTCTATTTCATGCATCATTTTATATGCTTTGCATAAACATTGTTAACGATAAAAAGTCATTTAGAATACTTAATAAGTTTATATTAGGTTTTTCAATTTTGTAATTATTTGCTCTATAATTATTTGGAATTTCATTATCTATAATGTACAATTGATTATATTTGGGCACTTGATTTTCATTTGGATGTAGAGCATATGAGTTGTGGTATACTTGCCCACATATTTTAATAACTTGTGATCCAGCTGATTTAAAATGTATTAACTTTGCACCGGAACTGACTAATGCTAATGAATTATTACACTGTCGCATATTTTTTGTAGCTAATACATGTTAATAAAATATTACTTATGTCGACTGTAGTATAACTAAATTAATTAATATTTTTATCGGTCTTACAGTCAATTATCTGATTGCCCATATAATTGACTGTAAGACCGATAAAAATATTAATTAATTTAATACATGTTAAATTATTGCTAAACAATAAATTTTTTAAAATGTGAGGATATAATTCATTATCTAATAATACTTTATTCTTATGACAGTAATGAACAAATGTTTTATCATAAGATACTTCACAGGCAAAATATTTTGCTTTACAAAATTGGCATTCATTGTTTAATTGGCCTAAAAAATTTAAACCTTTTTTTAATATATTAATATTTTTGTCTTCAATATTATTTTTATTGACTCTTTCTTGTTTTCGTTTTCTGTCAATACTCATTTTTACAGTATCTTTTTTTAATTATTTTTTATAATTTTAAAATTCTTCTTTTACATTTTCTTTCGATATTGTATTTTGTTTCAATATTTTCTCCCAAACCTTGTTTAAATCGCGAGTCAAGCGAGCGGTTTTGGCTAGTTAATGATTAAAATAACTATACCTAAGTAAAGAATAAAGAGTAAAGATAAGTGGAATTTACATAATTTTTACTTGTATATAATTAATATTAACCCTCTAATATATATCATATGTATCATATATCAACTTTAAGGAAGCAGCATCAAATTTCTTCAGCTGACCGTCGAGGTCGTCGGTCTCACGGTTTCGTACGTGTTACGGGACAAACAATTGCTTCGAGACTCCACATTCACGAATACCGCCGAAACAGCATAGCGATCCCACCATATATCCCGAAAAGCGCACGTCGAATCGGACAGACCACTGGCCTCTTGGGACTCGCACTTTATACTCAAGGTGGGTGAGAACTTTCTCTCTCTCTCTCTCTCTCTCTCTCTCTCTCTCTCTCTCTCATTGTCATTATTGTTCAATAAATGAGCATTAACTAACTATTATTGTCTATTCACTCGCGATAGTAATCCACGTAACATTAGTAAAAAAAAGCTAAACATGAAAATTCTAAAGAACATAGTCGGTGTATGTTAGAGTGGTTACATTTGGCGAACAAATTTCGAATATTGATGCGAAGCGGTTAATAAATGTGTTGCAAATAAAAGTTCAATACTGGAAAGAAATATTAAAAAGAATTTTCGCAGTTATTATATTTTTGGCTGAAAGAGGGCTTGCTTTTCGTGGCACTGACAAAACTATTGGTTCTAAAAGTAACGGAAATTATTTAGGTATAATAAAGTTAATATCTAAGTTCAATCCGGTTTGGGAAAGTCATATTGATAACTCACGTGAGATTTTGTATTAGGGATATAATAACTGAAATAAAAGAAGCTAAATACAGGGGACTTGTAGTCGATTCTACGCCAGATATTTCCCACGTAGACCAACTGCCTGTTATATTTCGTTATTATTTAAAAAAAATACGTATTGCAGAATCTTTAGAAGAAGATATTTTAAACTTTTTACAGAAATATGATATAAATATAGCTGATTATCGTGCACAGACCTACGACAATACTACCAACATGTCTGGAAAATATTCAGGCTTGCAGGCTCCATTGAAAGAAAAAAATAAATTAACGATTTACGTTCCTTGTGTCGGACATTCGCTTAATTTAGTTGGCGAGTGTAGTGTAGACGAATGTATTAATTCTAGAAATTATTTTGGTCTTTTGCAAAAACTTTACAATTTCTTTAGTGCTTCCACTCATAGGTGGGATGCTTTAACCGAACACAATGCTAAACTAAAAAGTTTATCAATTACTAGGTGGTGAAAAAGAGCCAATTCATCAAAAGATTTAATAGAACATTTTGATAGTATTTACGAGTCCTTGTCAAAATTAGCAACTGATAAGGGACAAAAACCTGAGACACGCCATGAAGCTTTATCTTTACGAAATAATATGATTAAGCTGGAAAATGTGTTCATGGCTGTGCTTTGGCATTCAATTCTTAATCGATTTGATAGTATTAGTATATTTCTACAAAAGGTTGAAATAGATTTAATTACGGCTAACCATGTGTTATTGTCACTGATTGATTTTATGAAACAATTACAAGAAGAATTTTCGGAAATGGAAAAGAAGGCAAAAAACCTTAGTTCTTTTGTTGAACAAGAGTATATATTTCATATCGTAAGAGAAAAATAACAAAAAAATTACCAGATGGTCAAGTCAAACCTGAGGTTGTTAGTAAATATGAACAATTTCGAATTGAAACATTTTACGTAATAACTGACAAAGTTACAACAGAGTTAACTAAACGAGGCGAGGCTTACAGTTACGTGACTAAATTATTTGATTTTTTTTTAAATTATTAGTTTTAAATATAGGTGAAATAAAAAACAGCGAAAAATTCTAGTGAAAATTTATTGCCAAGATTTGGAAAATACATTGAGTGATGAACTTTAACAATTTATTCCCTTACTGAAATTACAACTTGAAGGTTTTTTCTCGAATCAAAAAGAGGATAAGGATAAAGATAGTTACATTATTAATCCTTTACTTGTTTTAAAGTGGTAACTGAATCTCATTTGGTTAATGTCTTTCCAAACATTTTTATAGCATAACAATTATTTTTAACTATCCCTATAGTGAATACAGAAGCAGAAAGGTTGTTTTCGGTTTTAAAACGAATTAAGAATATGTATCGATCGACTATACTTTATGATCGGTTATCTTCTCTGGCAATATTAACGGTAAATAGCGATATATTAAGATCTTGCGATTTTAGTAATTTAATAAAAGAATTTGCTGAAGTTAAGGGGACGCCAAAGCCACTTTAGAAATTCAAATTTCGCGCCAAAAATGTAATCGATTATTTGGTGTTTTTTGTACAACAAATTATTTTAAATAAAAAAAAAAGAGTTGTCCCCCCTAGCTATCATAAAAAGCAACATTTCTGCCAAGCGAGAGTAAATAATATTGTTTCGTTTTCTAAAGTGGCTGTGGCGTCCCCTTAAGTCGAGAAAAAAATTCATTATTTAATTCTAAATTACACTACTGTATCATAATGCATGAATTAATAAAAATAAAATTTACTTTTTGATTTAGTAATTAACTATAGTGTTTTCTTTGTGATAAAACGATTTCCTTGAATGGGCCTCTTGCTGAAAAATAGCCCCAGGCCTTGCAATACCTTGATCCGGCGGTGGTGCGGGAGATTAAATTAAGGATTTAATTATTACTAAAATAATAATTATTTATTAATAAATCACAGCGGGTGCCAGTCGCTCTCTCTCTCTCTCTCTCTTTTACCCAGAAACCGCAATATCTTTTTGATCTGCTGAAATTCAATAACGACGAACAGCGAAGGTCTAAACGTAATGCTTCAATGTTTAATATTCCAATTGCAACTAGGGATTCATATAAGTATTCTTTTTCTATTCAGAGCATGATGCTATGGGAGAAAATGCCTGCCTCAATTAGAAATAGCAATAGTTTAGCTATCTTTAAGAAGGCTTTTTATGATTCCCTGCAGGAGGAGTAAGAGGATACGTGTGAAAAATATAATATTGCTTCCTATATCGGAATCGTATAAGGCTCTAACATTTATGACATTTATTTTTCAATATTAGTGCTTGAGATTGTATGAAAATGTGATAATTACACTGATAGTTTAGTCTGATGAACTGATCTGTGATTGATATGTGACTGTTGATGAAATATTAATGGTGTTAAATGTACCGTAATTATTTTATTATTTTGCGATCAATAAATATTCCGTACGTGCCGATTGTTTAATTCCTAGCGGGGAAATCCAAATTTTATATTGCTTCTTCTCACCCTCAGAAAACGTGGTTAAAGAAGTATGTACCAGCTTACGTCGCAAAACCCGAGTTCGCTATAATTTTATTACCTTGTTTTGTTAAACAGATGTTCAATTAGTATAGCGACATATTTGAACCATACCTTTGGTCATCTGGTTACCTGAGTGACCCTTTCCCACCACCACCCGCTCCAATCAGTACGGAGGCTAGTTTTTAAGTTGTACTTTATAAAAGGAGGAGTTGAGTGCGAGAGTTCAGAGGAGAAGGTCGATTGTATCTTAGCATCTACGTGTATTTTAAAATAAATTTAACTATTTGTAACTATTTTACTTTAACTTCTTTATAACAACCTGATCGTCCTTTAAAAATTTCGTTCTTTAAGCGAACATTTGGCGACCGTGACAGGACGATCAGTTATTGTGACAAGTTATTGTTTTCGTGTTAAGTTCAAATAGAAAAATGGAATCGATGAAAAAGAAAAGGTCAGTTTTACGTAGTGGTTTTACGAGAACGTTAAACACGTTAAACGCTCTATTGACTGATGTTACCTCCGGTACTGCGGAATTAACAGTTGCTTACGGTATGTTAACTGATAAGCTTAAAGAGCTGGAAGAGATTACCACAAATGTCATCGATTTATTATCAAGTGAATCGGCTGATGACAGGGAAATTGAGAAAGAATACGAGGATCACGAAGTGTATAAAAGAAAATTTTTGTTAGCAAAATATCAATTTGATTCTCGTATTAGTTCAAGAAATACAGTGCGACAACTGAATCAGTCGAGTACGCCATCAGCCAGTATAAATACAATGCAAGCGGAGACACGCAAATCTTATAATTTGCCGAAAATTGAATTAGTGAAGTTTAGTGGTAATGTGCGTGACTGGCTACAGTTTTGGAGCTTATTCAAAAAGATACACGAAGATACTAATATAGAAAATGAAGAAAAATTTCAGTATTTAATTCAAGCGATGGTACCTGGCTCTCGCGCCGGTGAATTAGTGAAAAGTTACCCACCGTCGGGAGAAAATTATGATAAAGTAATTGACGGTTTGAAAGAGAGATTTGGCCGCGATGACATGCAGATCGAAGTATATGTGCGCGAACTTTTGCAATTGGTATTGCAAAATGCGATGTCTTCGCGAGATGTGCCTCTGCCGTTATCCAGTTTATATGATAAAATTGAATCTTATCTAAGAGCATTAGAAACTCTTGGCGTGACTACGGATAAATGTGCAGCTATGCTTTTGCCCTTGGTCGAATCTTGTTTACCTGAGGAATTATTACGAGCCTGGCAACGCTCTAACAGTGCCAGTGACTCAAATACGAGTGACAATACCACGGATATATCGAAAGCGCGTTTAACCAAGTTGATCAAATTTTTAGAGAGTGAAGTGCAAAATGAAATGAGAATATCGATGGCCATGGAAGGATTTAGTTTGACAAGCAGTGCAAACACGGAGCGCTATAGAAAACATAAAGTTCGGGTGGATAACAGAGACAAAGATATACCAAGTGCCAAAAATTTACTAGTTACTAAAAAGAGAAGTAACAACTGTTTATTTTGTTATAAAAGTGATCACGTCAGTTCACAGTGCGAAAAGGCCAAAGGAATGACTCTTTCCGATAAACAAAATGCCGTGAAAATGAGTCGAGCGTGTTTTAATTGCCTTAGAAGTGGACATAGTTATAAAACTTGCCGTGTAAATGTTCGTTGTTCAAAGTGTAATCGACGTCATGTAGATCTAATGTGTACGCAAAATGTGCAAAATATAGAGCCAAAAAATGAAATTAGACAAGGTGATAAAAACCAAAATGTTGAATTAGTGCAAAATGAGTGTAATTTAGCAAATTTTTCTCGCGATCCTGAAGTTTTTTTGCAAACGCTACGTGTTAAATTATTTAATAAGCATAAAGAGATAATTGTACGAGTTATAATAGACACAGGCTCACAGAAATCATATATTACCAAAGATGCTGCCGCTCTTATTGGTTATAGTCCAATCGCCGAACAGTTGATTGCTCATTCACTTTTTGGAGGAGAAAATTCGCGTGCAATCAAGCACAACAAATATATTATTCATTTGAGCAGTTTGAATAATAATTATAGATGTAATTTTGCTGCGCTTGATCAAAGAATCATTTGTGATAATATTCCATCGATTAAAAGTGGTGAATGGTGCGAAGAACTAAAGGAATTGAGCATTGATATAACTGATATGAACTCACGAGAAAGTACAGTTGCGGTTTTAATTGGTGCCGATATTGCAGGTAAATTGCTCACAGGTAAACGAAATATATTAAAGTGTGGGTTAGTGGCCGTGGAAACGTACTTAGGATGGACAATCATGGGTTCAGTCTCAGGTACGAGAAACCGTGAGGATGCCAGTGCAGTCGCCACCACTTTATTTGTGAACCCCCATAAAATAACTGATTTGTGGACGTTAGACGTACTAGGGATTCAAGACCCAATTGAATCCAAATTGAAGGAGCAGTATGAAAAGGATATTAATGACGCTCTTTTAGAAACTATTGTAATAAATTCAGAAGGGCGGTATGAAGTAAAACTTCCTTGGTTGGAAAATCATCCGGTTTTGCACGAGAATAAAAATTTGGCTATAAAACGTCTTCAATCCACAGTGAAAAAATTAAACAGTCAAGGCTTATATCACCAATATGACCAAGTTTTAAATGAGTGGTTGAAAGAAGGGATAATCGAGCGTGTCACAAAAGAAGAAGAAGACAATTGGGGTCATTATCTGCCGCATCGACATATCATAAAAGAGAATAGCACCACGAAGATACGTCCTGTGTTCGACGCTTCGGCCAAGGAGAGGGATGCACCATCATTAAATGAATGTTTAGAAAAGGGTCCAAACCTTATTGCCTTAATTACGAATGTATTGTTACGCTTCAGAGAAGGTGAGATAGGTATAATTTCCGATATAAGAAAAGCATTCTTACAGATTAGTCTTGATGTAAATGATCGAGATTTTTTACGTTTTTTCTGGTACGATGAACAAGGTAAACTTATAATTTTGAGACATTGTAGAGTAGTTTTTGGCGTTTCCTCTAGTCCCTTTATATTAGGAACAGTTATTGCCTTGCATTTAAAAAACATAATCAAATCGATTGATGAAAATAATTGTAAAGATTTTTCAAAAAATAATATTTCGAAACTTTTAGATAGTTTTTATGTAGATAATTGTGTAACGAGTGTAAATTCAACTACCGAACAGAATTGTTTTATTGAAGAAGCAAAGACAGTGATGGAGTCCGCGAGTTTTGATCTAAGAGGGTGGGAGTACACCAATGATAACGCTCCGGAAAGCCAAACTACTGTTTTAGGTATACGTTGGGATAAATCGCGCGATTGTTTATCGTTAAACGTTCCTTCGGTTCGTGAGAATTGTAACGGAAAAATTACGAAAAGATGTATTCTTGCCACAGCCCATCGAATTTACGATCCGTTAGGTTTTGCCAGCCCCGTATTATTATGTCCGCGAATTTTGTTACAGGAAGCCTGGGCGGACCGAATATCGTGGGACGAGGAAGTAGGAGAAAGTATAAAAGCGCGATTTCTAAAATGGGTAAAAAATCTGGATGATTTGAGTAAAATTCAAGTACCGCGATGCCTAAAAGGAAATACTTCATTGAATGACGATATTAGTCTACATATGTTTTGCGATGCGAGTAAACTGGCTTACGCTGTCGTAATTTTTATGCGGGTACAAAGAGGATCGGAAGTTAAAATTAATTTTGTGGCATCGAAATCTCGAGTGGCACCGGCAAAGAAAAAAGGATCGGATGTCCGACAAAGTATTCCGCGACTAGAATTATTAGCGGCAACGATCGGGGCTAGATTAACAGATTCAGTTTTGAAGGGTTTTGATACAAAGAATTTGAAGGTATTTTATTGGAGTGATTCGACTACGGTATTAGCGTGGATACGTCGAGAAAGTAATTGGGCAACCTTCGTATGGAATAGGGTAAAAGAAATTCGAAAATTAACGCCCACAGAACAATGGAGGCACGTACCCGGTAGTATAAACCCAGCCGATTTACCATCACGCGGATGCACGAGTGACCAATTATTAGCTTCGCGGTGGTGGGAGGGTCCTGATTGGTTGTATAAAAGTAGCGAAAATTGGCCCAAAGATGAAACCTTATACAATGAAGACGAGATAAATAATGAATTAAAAAAATCCGCGTCAAAAGAAAGTTTATTGAGTACGACTTTATTATGCAGTGATTTAAAAGAAAGTATAAATTTTGATTTTGATAAGTATTCGAAATTTAATAGTGTAAAAAGGATTCTCGCCTGGATAAATAGATTCTATTTTAATTTAAAAAACAAAAAAGAATCGCGAAGGAAGGGCAAATTAAGCTATAAAGAGATTAAAGATGCTGAAATTTTGTTATTAAAATTAGTTCAAACTGAAAAGTTTAAAAATTTTGAAAAAGATTCAACAATAAAACATTTACAACCGTTTAGAGACGATGTAGGGCTAATTCGTATTAATTCGAGAATTGTTTTACGTAATGACACTTATAATTTTAGATGCCCAATCGTTCTCCCAAGTAAACACAAAATTAGCAAACTCATCATAGAACAAAAGCATAATGATTTAAACCACGCAGGTGTCGAAATAACAATGAGTAATTTACGTGAAGATTATTGGATATTAGGGGGCAGGAAAGTAATTAGGTCAATTATTAGTAAGTGTGTACAGTGCCGCAGGTATGATGCAAAGCCGTTAGAATCGGTACCTGTGCCTCTTCCATTAAATAGAATTCGAGATGCAGCCGTTTTCGAAATAGTAGGAGTAGATTACACTGGTCCCATTTATTTAAAGGGGGGAACAAAATCTTGGATATGTTTATTTACCTGTGCAGTATTTAGAGCCGTGCATCTGGAGTTAGTTACCTCGTTATCCACAGCTACGTTTTTAATGTCATTGAGACGTTTTATTTCGCGTAGAGGCAGACCTAGTATTATTTACAGTGATAATGGTACTAATTTTTGCGGACTAAATAACCTGCTTAAAAACATAAATTTTGAGAAAATAAGCGAGTTCGCTACAATGAACCAAATTGAATGGAAATTTAATCCCCCAGCCGCGGCATGGTGGGGAGGGTTTTGGGAGCGACTTAACCGAATTTTAAAACAGTTGCTACGAAAAACACTTAAAAAATCGTGTTTAAATTACGAGGAAATGGTTACGATTTTATTAGATTGCGAAGCTGTAATTAATTCTCGACCGCTTACGTTTATGGCTGAAAATGATCAAAGTATTGTACCGATTACTCCATCAATGTTTTTGCAAGAAATTAAAGAAATTGGCGTTTTAGATCTCGATAAAATTGAGAATAATCGTTTTGAAAAGAAATTTTTGTATAGACAAAAAATAAAAGATGATTTACGCCGTAGATTTCGGAATGAATATTTAGGAGCTTTAGTTCATAGACGGTCAAAGGTAAAAGAATCAGCTCAAGTTAGTATAGGTGATATTGTATTAATCCAACATGATAACGATAAACGCTTAGATTGGCCTATGGCCCGTGTGATTGATGCGATTATAGGTAGAGACGGAAATGTACGTGTTGTACGTTTAAAAACAGAATCGGGCGAGTTAATGCGACCTATACAAAAAATTTATCCTTTAGAAATTAATTATAATAATAATGTAGAAAATATATCGGAAATTATAGCCGAAAAATATAAATATAGCAATAAAATTCAGAAATGCCGTGACTTTGAAGCGAATGCTGATGATTTAAATGTAACCGAAGATGTTAAACAAAATAATGTATTTACAAGAAGCGGAAGGCCATCACGGAAGCCAGAAAGGTTAATGTATAGTTAAACACTGATATTGTACGATAATTTTACCTTTTCAAATGTGTGCTATATTAGATTGATTATTATTGGATTAATTATTATAATTGTGAACCCGTCGATATGTATGTGTATGTAATGTTTTAGTTAAAATAGAAAAGTGCTGTGAGAGTGAAATATTTTTACATCATCTCAATGGTGGGAGGATGTTAAATGTACCGTAATTATTTTATTATTTTGCGATCAATAAATATTCCGTACGTGCCGATTGTTTAATTCCTAGCGGGGAAATCCAAATTTTATATTGCTTCTTCTCACCCTCAGAAAACGTGGTTAAAGAAGTATGTACCAGCTTACGTCGCAAAACCCGAGTTCGCTATAATTTTATTACCTTGTTTTGTTAAACAGATGTTCAATTAGTATAGCGACATATTTGAACCATACCTTTGGTCATCTGGTTACCTGAGTGACCCTTTCCCACCACCACCCGCTCCAATCAGTACGGAGGCTAGTTTTTAAGTTGTACTTTATAAAAGGAGGAGTTGAGTGCGAGAGTTCAGAGGAGAAGGTCGATTGTATCTTAGCATCTACGTGTATTTTAAAATAAATTTAACTATTTGTAACTATTTTACTTTAACTTCTTTATAACAACCTGATCGTCCTTTAAAAATTTCGTTCTTTAAGCGAACAAATGGGTCACAAATTTTCTAAATTATATAAGTTTTAAGTTTTGAATTTTCAGTTGTATAATATTGCCAATGGTAAACCTTTCTGTAGAGTGTTATAATGTTATATGTCATTTCATACTTTTAATCATTTATATCTAATAAGATAAAATGAATCTTAAAGTGTAAAAGTGGATGTTAGAGACATTCATACATCTGATAGTATATTCTCAATCACTGACTGTTCTACATTAAGCTTATTTTCTACTAATATTACTCATATGTAACTCAGAGTTATTGATTTAATTATTCACTTTCAGCGTAAATTTTTATATGTTTATTTGTATTGTAATTTTATATGTATATTTGTATATTATGTTCGTGCCATTCGGTCGGTTAGACCTTGGCAAAATAAATATTAGTTATCAATCAATCAATCTCTCTCTCTCTTTCTCTCTCTCTCTCTCTCTCTCTCTCTCGGTAGTCCGTACTCGGCGGTCGAACGAGCACTGACTCTCGTCAAAGATTAGTATAAGAGATTGCCGATGCAATGTTCTGAACCCGGGACGAAAACGACAACGGCGGCGCCCCATGGAGTGTATCCGAAGCTTACACATAGTGCAAAAACTGAATGAAGGGGGTACGGGATGGTAGTGGGAATGTCCAAACGACGATATGTGTAAGATGGGGAAATTCAGATGAACAGAAGCGATAATTTAATTACCACTTACAGAAATTGCATATATTTTCATAATTTCAACTATATTAACTTTTAATGTACTTCTATATACATGATGATCCAGAAACATAGGTAACATATATATATATATATTCCGATTCAGAAAATTAATTCGAGTATAACCCCGTCGGAATTTTTAAAAAATATTAATTAGACGAGGCGTAATTAATTTTTGAAATGGGCCAATCAGAGGCCGGATTAGGAAAGAAAGGTGAGCGGCGTTGCCGCGCGAGACTGATGCAACAGGTCAACGAGCGAAGCGGCCGAGGCGCCTGAACATAGCTAATGCGTATAGCAGAAGCGAAGATCGCGAAAGCGAATGAATCGCAAAATATATTTTACGAGATTGATTGTATGAATAAAACGTACAATCAAGGAAATGATTTTTGTTTAAGTTTGAATTAGACCGCAGACTAATAAATTATTAATTTACTTACTAAATCTATAATACGCGTGCGTTATAAATATGAGATTATTACAGTTTTTAATCTCATCGTATTTACATTAATTTATTGAAACCTTTATGACGAATTTGAAGACAATAAAATTTTGAATTGAATTAAGTTTTGTGTACAATATAGCCAATAAATACGTTTATTATAAAGATATATCGCTACATATTGGAAATATATTAATTAATTTTGCAAGTATATTGGCAATAATATTGCTAGGTAAATAATTCCTAGTCCGTGTAAAATGAAATTTGGCGGATGAAACGCAAAATATATTTTACGAGATTGATTGTATGAATAAAAAGTACAATCAAGGAAATGATTTTTATTTAAGTTTGAATTAGACCGCAGACTAATAAATTCATTACTACTATTATTAATGTACTTACTAAATCTATAATACGCGTGCGTTATAAATATGAGATTATTACAGTTTTTAATCTCATCGTATTTACATTAATTTATGGAAACCTTTATGACGAATTTGAAGACAATAAAATTTTGAATTGAATTAAGTTTTGTGTACAATATGGCCAATAAATACGTTTACCATAAAGATATATCGCTACATATTGGAAATATATTAATTAATTTTGCAAGTATATTGGCAATAATATTGCTAGGTAGATAATTCCTAGTCCGTGTAAAATGAAATTTGGCTCAAGCCTCAATTTTCCGTTTAAAGAACATACTGCTACCGCGAGCGCTCTCCGACGTTCGCGCTCATCAAATTTTATACTCGCGGAGTAAGTCCGCCGCGGACGCTCTCCGACGTCCGCACTGCAAGAGCGAACGTGCTCGAAAAAAGTTACTTCGTTAAAATTACAATTCATTGTGTTTCAGACTTAATAAATATTTTGGAAAACTCGTTCCAAATGTTTAGGATAATAATTGCAATAGTCTGGCTGTTGAATTGAATTGAGTGTTCAATATACAAAATGCCAATGAATAACTACCATAAATTCGCAATATATTGGTAATATATTAGCCATAATATTGCTAGTAAGTTAATTCCGAGTCCGTGTAAAATAAAATCTAGCTGAACCCTCGATGAAGTTTCATAATAGTCTGGGAATCATCTAGCTATAGTATATCTATAATATTTTTACGTTTACCAAATATTTTTAAACTGATTTTTTATAATATATTAGTATATGCTGAACAAATCGATATCGTTAAAATTAATTGGATCATATCTTTACTAAAAATCGGTATTATGAGAAATCGTGGATTTATGTCACGCATCTTACTAATTATTCGGATGACCGAAGACAGACATTCATTCACGTTTTATTCACTTGAGGTAATAAAATATGAGTAAGCTTTGCCAGTAGCCGCGAGCGGCGCCACTTTCTTGGGCAAAATAGGTGGATCGCTTGGTCCCATGCTCATCGGAAATCTCTTATACTAATCTCTGCTCTCGTCGACGTCGACGCGAGAGAGTCGCTGCGCGCATGCGCCGTGACCACTTCGTGCGTACGCGGCCTTATGCCGCGTGCGGCTTAACGAAGATGTCCGCCACACACGAATGTCAACAACAACAACGAGTTGGTGGCGACGACGAAGTTAGCTGTTCGGCCTTCTCTTCGTGATCTTCTTGGCTATTTCCTTCTTCTCTCTTGACGGTCACGGGCTCGAGTACTCGGGAATGCGGTACGGCGTATTTGCTTGGGTGAGTTATAAACCGTACGGCTACTCGGTTTATCTATTATTGTTTTTACCTAACCTCTCTTCTGCACCCATCCTATACAAAGCTGTTTAACTGCTGTGTGATCCTGCCCTCTCCTTTATATTGTGCACATTGTAAGAAGTAATCTTACAGGGTTATTCGCTGTACTGGATGGCTGCTATGGGAGATGGTTCTGGCTACGCTGTTTCTCCAGGTGTAATTGAATTGATAAACAAATTATCTACAGATGGCTATCACTTATTAAGAATTCAATTTTATGATAAGTATCAAGCAAAAATTTTAATTTTATTACACTCCAAACTTAATAACTAAATGATAAATATAATGAAAAAATTGCAATTAATATCGACTTAATTATTATTAATGTTTAAAAATTTTTAACAACAATAGACGGGACGTTACAAATATATAGATGATATAATTACTTTTGAAATTTTACAAAATGGTACAAGTTTCAACAATAGACTGAAAAAGGTTGTAATAAGATGTTTTATAGCTGATGCATGAGCTCGAGCTTTTACATTAGCTCATCGTGGTCACAATTCTATGGGGCTCCATGTTCTAGGTGTTGAATGCCAGCACAGTATGTTCATCCGAGGGTGATATTTTATTGTGGTACAATTCATATACATCATACACAAGAAGAATATTCTTTAAGTGTTGATGTCAAATATCACACATGAACTAATAGTCCCATGGAGATTTTCCTTTAAACCTCGTACCCCAAACAGTTTTTGACTATACGCACCTTATATGCCTTGGTATTGTAACATGACTAAGCGTGGTTACTTACGTATTAAGCTCAAAAGTAGATTTATCTATCATTGCTCCTATTTCAGTCTCGACTACGTGTCTATTAACGACTCGTGAATCGGAGTTAACAATTTATATTGAATGCTTAATTGTTCGACAAATAAGAATGTTGTATTTAATTTTATAATTTTGTTTATTTCAACTGTATACTTACCTTGTTAATGTGAGGATTTCTAGTCTGAAGAGGGTTTGAATTTATACGATAATTCGGTAAATATGTATGCGAGACTTTAATAAAAAATTCTAAATAAATAAAGACGTATGTACGAAAATCATAAGTAATAATCAATAGTTTGTGACGGAAATCGTCACACAATCTATTCGCGGCGAACAAAGCATTTAAACTCATGTTAAATGTAAGTCGTCGGAGCCTTTGGTATGTCAAGGCCAACCGACGACATTTGTTTACGTCGATCAAGTGTACAATTACGCGCGCAATAGTACGTAGGGATGAGAGCGCGAGAGTGTGTGTGTTTCCCACTCTCATCCCTTTTTCGAAATTAGGCAATTGCCTAATCAGTACGTCCCGATCCGCCGCTCGAGGCGGACAAAACTTATTCGGACCGATAGATAGTGTTCTTGGCTAATAAGGCGCGTGAGGCGTAAATAAAGCCATCGGTTACCCGGAATATCCTCGTGAGTGAGCCGCAAAAGAACGGGAGTGAGTGTGTGAGTGTTAAGGCGATTCGCGAGACACTCGCCGCGGCACAGGGCCGCCTTTTGGACACCGCAGCCGACGTCGGTCCTCCGTTGCCCAGGAGGACAAAAGGGACACGGATCGGCTGGGCCATCCACGGGGCGAATCCCGGTAAGTTGCATTCATTCTACCGCGCGTTCCCCCCTTTGAGTGAGTGAGCTCGGGAGTGTATTCGGGTACGCCGGTACCCGAATAGCGGAGATCGGGGTAAAGTCAACCGCAGGCGAGGATCTCGATCCGGTTGACTCCCGATACTTCCGCCCGTGCGAAACAAGCATTGTCGCGGCACGAGACCTGGATGGCCAAAATGTTAAATCAATGAAATAAATATTTCTATTATTTTATTTTAATTCCGTGTAATTATTATTTCTCCCCGCTCCCGCCGACATCCTTTAATTTTTATAAATCGTGTGGAGGCAAGGAGAATCGCCCGAATCCTCCATACCGTACGTCCCAGCGAACTCGCGTTCCTGGCGACAGCCCGCAGTTCGAAAAATTAAATAACTTGTGTGCGCGGTATTGGGCAACGCGGCCCAACGGATTTTATTAATTACATAAATTAATTAATCATTCCGGGTTCGCGAATACCACGTCACAAATGGCGACCGTGACAGGACGTTCGGTTTCGTCCTCACCGTTTTAAAATTAATAAGTTTGTCGGCCTCTTTTCGCGCGCGAGAAGTGTCGCGCGAAACGTGAGCGGGTTGAGTTTAGAGAGAGAGAGAGAGAAGAGATGAGCGCGAGAGACGGCGTGTGAGACGCGTCTCTATACCGGAGTATTCCCCCTCTGACTCGGGTATCCGAAGAGAGGTATACACCGGTATATCGGAAGAGAGTTTCGCGGCGCGACCGTAGTTTAGCCGGAAGCGCCCGGATCCTCACCGAGATCGGTCTCCTCTCGATCGTAAGCTTGACGGGAGATCTTTGCTAGCTTGTTATGGGCGCAGCGAAGTAGGGAGAGAGCCAGCTTGCGCCGCGGATCGCGGGCAGCGGAGAATCCCCCCGATAGCGCAAAGGAAAGACTTCGCGAGAGCCGATCATCATCGGCTCTCTCCGATTGCGCCCGCGAGTGGGAGTGAGAGAGAGAATCCCTAGTCGCGGGGAATCGGAGTTAGGTGCTAGGCGGGCTATACAGTGTGTGTGTGAGAGAGAGATAGCGCGATCGCCTAGCCCTTTCGCGTATTAAGTCTTTGCAGCTGGTTTCGCCGAGAGAAACCACTGCGGCGAATTATTTTATTACAATCTAATAAAATAATTTCGTCCCATGCGGGATCTATTTTATATTCGGTGTGAGAGTTTCTGAAATAGATTCTTTCGGGAGAGGTATTTGTCGCACCCCTCCTCCCTTTTAAGTAAAATTTTAAACAATTTTATTTTTCTTATCTACGGGACGCGGCGATAAAATTACTGTTATTCTATTTGAGTTCGAGAGCGCAGTATTTTTATTTTGCTGTTCTCCCCTCCCTGTCCCGTATATATTATATGTAGTAATATAATTAATAATTGTATTATTTATTACTAATTATTTTTATAATATATGTATCATTTTTTTTGTGTGTATAAAATATATTTTGCAACTTTTGTTAATTATTTAGACTTGTTTGCAAGTTAAATAATTAACATTAAGTAACTTTGTGTGAATCAGCCGCAAAGTTACAATAGTTGTAATATTAATTATTTAAACTGGTGTGTGAGTAAAATAATTAAAATTATCTTTATTGCAATTATCTGACAGTGATTGCTTAATTTAATATTTTGTATTTATTGAGTATTACTGTTCACGATACTTGTAATATATTTTTGTAAATTTTTGAGTGTAAGAAAATTTTTTTTTATAACTCGTGTTAATTGTTTAGACTTTTTGCAAGTTAAACAATTGATGTTAAGTATCTTTGTGTGATTGTTCCGCAAAGATACGAGAGTTATAATATATAACTAGCTATGAACGCTCGCTTCGCTCGCGATTTACATATACTGATGGTATGACAAAATTTTTACATAATTATGCACAACCGTATAACGGAAGTGTCTTATATTTTTGTCATCGAAAAAAGTGTTGTTCCTCAAATATCTCAAAAAGTTGTCCATCAATTTGATTGAAATTTTAAGGTTATATTCTTTATCATTTGGGAACTTTAAAGTCCTATTTCCAGTTATAATGATATTTACAGGTTCATAAATACAGTTATTCTTCAACAACTCAAAAACTTGAGGTTCTACAAAAAAATTTACATGGACGAAATATTCGT
Source organism: Theocolax elegans (assembly GCA_026168455.1). NCBI lineage: Eukaryota > Metazoa > Arthropoda > Insecta > Hymenoptera > Cerocephalidae > Theocolax > Theocolax elegans. Next base: position 31,566,473 of record CM047427.1, on the reverse strand, counting down.
TTCAGAATTACAAAACATTTTCTATGAAATTCTTTGCAATTGGAAACGAATTTCTTAAGATAAACATATAAAAACGCTTAAAAAAATGCTAAATGATCAATAATACACGTATTTTTGTAATAAACGAAAAACTTCAAATTCTACATAAAAACTTTATATAGACGAAGTGTTTGTTTTAAAATTCCAAAACTTTTTTCTATTGAACATTTTGCAGTTCGAAAAAAAATTTGATATAATATATATATCATATTAATAACATAATATAATTAATATAACATATATATCAGTTATATGTAACTTAAATTCCATAAACAGTTTCAGCAATTGAAAGTTCTGAAATCAAAGCAGACTAATCGATAAGTATTTTCTACTATCCCACAAATTTGTATTTTAATTAAATATTTTTATATATTAGGTACTTTATATATTTTTATATATGAGATCACTACATAACCGCAAAATATCGACAAAACAATTTGAGTCCGCATAAGTTCACACATACGTTTATATATTTATATATTATAGTTTATAAATTATATAAATAGTCAATATAATAAATTAATTATTAAGTAAAAATTAAAACAGTTGACAGTATTATAAATCTAATCATGTAAATTTGAATAAGGTTATTATATTTTAGGTTATTCGATAGAATAACGTATATAAAACCAATAACCCTATATCCAATAACCCAATATCCGGGCTAACCTCTCTACGGGGATAAATTCACTCTTACGTTATAATATTAATGAGGGATGAATCATTCTAAGATCATTCAAAGGACCGGAGGTCAATTAATATTATAACCTAAAAGTGTGATTTACAATTCTTAGCTAAATACAATTTTTGTCATTTGTACGCATAAGTACCTTATAAATTATTAAATTAAATAATCAATATAATAAATTAATCATTGAGTACAAATTAAAACAGTTGACAGTATCATAAATTGTAATTTTTTTTAATTTAATAAAATGATAAAAATGTTATATGTAATATATTTAAAAAAAATGAAGGTCTCGAACAGCTTCTAACCCGAGACCTTTTGAATAACAGTTGCATATAGCGTGCGCCTTAACGCTCACGGCTACCGCATCTATACGCTGTTAAAATATCAGAACTTGTATTTAAGTTGTGCCTCCTGGTGTGGGGCTTACGATTAAGGATTTATTTTTTTTAATGTTACTCATTTGAATTTTGGTTTATTTATTAATTTAGAATTTTAATTAATTTTTTTATAATTTATAAATAAAAAAGAATTTGTCAGATGTTTTGAATGTGGTCATATACTTATTGTCGAGTTCGTACTTCCCGCCGGAGTAGGAACTAACCTGAATATAGTCGAAAGATTTCGCGCATGCTTCGTATGCTAGTAATACATAGTCCATTTCTCATAAATGTTTTTTTAATCTTTTAAATAAATTTGTGATTTTTTAAACATTTTAATGTTGGTTCAATTAAAAATAGAAAAGGTTCAATTAAAAATTTCGAAAAATATTTAGAAATACGTTGATTAGTATTTTTTTATTGCATATAATTAATATTTGCAGGCTGGCGTAAGGGATGTCCGACAATATTTTATTGTTTAACTAACTATTTATTAATTTTTCAATGCATTTAATGCTTGAGCAAATTAAACAAAGTCTTGATTTATCTTTGCCAGCTTGAGCTAATTAAAAACGTATTAATTTTTTCTTCTTATTTATTATGATAAATACAATAAAAACTTAAATATTCCTAAAACTTTTTTAGGACTTGTTGATTTAACAGCTGATAATAATACCAATGAAAAAGAACTTGACGAATTAAAACATATTAAAATATTATCAAATTTAAAGGAATCAGAAAGAAACAGAGCGTATAAAGAAAAAATGACAGGTGAAATGAAAATAAAGGAAGCTGTAACAAAAAGAGAGGATAAGGTAAAAATGACCAATGAAATGAAAATAAAGGAAGCTAAAAGAAAAAGAGCGTATAGAGCAGAAAGAACATATGAAATGAAAAAAAGGAAGCTAAAAGAAAATGAGCGAATAGAGCTAAAATGACGAATGAAATGAAAGTAAAGGAAGCTGAAAGAAAAAGAGCGGATAGAGCTGACATAACGAATGAAATGAAAATAAAGGAAGCTGAAAGAAAAAAAGCACATAGAGCAGAAATGACGAACGAAATGAAAATAAAGGAAGCTGAAAGAAAAAGAATGAAAAGAGCAGAAATGACAAATGAAATGAAAATAAAGGACGCTGATAGAAAAAGAGCGGATAGAATAGAAAGGACGAACGAAATGAAAATAAAGGAAGCTGAAAGAAAAAGAGCACATACAGCAGAAATGACGAATGAAATGAAAATAAAGGAAGCTGAAAAAGCACATAGAGCAGAAATGACGAATGAAATGAAAATAAAGTAAGCTAAAAGAAAAAGAATGAAAGAGCAAAAATGACGAATGATATGAAAATAAAGGAAGCTGAAAGAAAAAGAATGAAAAGAGCAGAAATGACAAATGAAATGAAAATAAAGGAAGCTGAAAGAAAAAGAGCGGATAGAGCTGACATAACGAATGAAATGAAAATAAAGGAAGCTGAAAAAAAAAAGCCATAGAGCAGAAATGACTAACGAAATGAAATAAAAGGAAGCTGAAAGAAAAAAAAGCACATAGAGCAGAAATGACGAACGAAATGAAAATAAAGGAAGCTGAAAGAAAAAGAATGAAAAGAGCAAAATGACAATGAAATGAAAATAAGGACGCTGATAGAAAAAGAGCGGATAGAATAATAACGACGAACGAAATGAAAATAAAGGAAGCTGTAACAAAAAGAGAGGATAAGGTAAAAAATGACCAATGAAATGAAAATAAAGGAAGCTAAAAGAAAAAGATCGTATAGAGCAGAAAGAACATATGAAATGAAAATAAAGGGAAGCTAAAAGAAAATGAGGCGAATGAGCTAAAATGACGAATGAAATGAAAGTAAAGGAAGCTGAAAGAAAAAGAGCGGATAGAGCTGACATAACGAATGAAATGAAAACTAAAGGAAGCTGAAAGAAAAAAAGCACATAGAGCAGAAATGACGAACGAAATGAAAATAAAGGAAGCTGAAAGAAAAAGAATGAAAGAGCAGAAATGACAAATGAATGAAAAGTAAGGACGCTGATATAAAAGAGCGGATAGAATAGAAAGGACTACGAATGAAAATAAAGGAAGCTGAAGAAAAAGAGCACATACAGCAGAAATGACGAATGAAAATGAAAATAAAGGAAGCTGAAAAAAGCACATAGAGCAGAAATGACGAATGAAATGAAAATAAAGTAAGCTAAAAGAAAAAGAATGAAAAGAGCAAAAATGACGAATGATATGAAAATAAAGGAAGCTGAAAGAAAAAGAATGAAAAGAGCAGAAATGACAAATGAAATGAAAATAAAGGAAGCTGAAAGAAAAAGCGGATAGAGCTGACATAACGAATGAAATGAAAATAAAGGAAGCTGAAAAAAAAAGCACATAGAGCAGAAATGACGAACGAAATGAAAATAAAGGAAGCTGAAAGAAAAAAAGCACATAGAGCAGAAATGACGAACGAAATGAAAATAAAGGAAGCTGAAAGAAAAAGAATGAAAAGAGCAGAAATGACAAATGAAATGAAAATAAAGGACGCTGATAGAAAAAGAGCGGATAGAATAGAAACGACGAACGAAATGAAAATAAAGGAAGCTGAAAGAAAAAGAGCACATACAGCAGAAATGACGAATGAAATGAAAATAAAGGAAGCTGAAAAAGCACATAGAGCAGAAATGACGAATGAAATGAAAATAAAGTAAGCTAAAAGAAAAAGAATGAAAAGAGCAAAAATGACGAATGATATGAAAATAAGGAAGCTGAAAGAAAAAGAATGAAAAGAGCAGAAATGACAAATGAAATGAAAATAAAGGAAGCTGAAAGAAAAAGAGCGGATAGAGCTGACATAACGAATGAAATGAAAATAAAGGAAGCTGAAAGAAAAAAAGCACATAGAGCAGAAATGACGAACGAAATGAAAATAAAGGAAGCTGAAAAAAAAAGCACATAGAGCAGAAATGACGAACGAAATGAAAATAAAGGAAGCTGAAAGAAAAAGAATGAAAAGAGCAGAAATGACAAATGAAATGAAAATAAAGGACGCTGATAGAAAAAGAGCGGATAGAATAGAAACGACGAACGAAATGAAAATAAAGGAAACTGAAAGAAAAAGAGCACATACAGCAGAAATGACGAATGAAATGAAAATAAAGGAAGCTGAAAGAAAAAGCGGATAGAGCTGAAATGACGAATGAAATGAAAATAAAGGAAGCTGAAAGAAAAAAGCACATAGAGCAGAAATGACGAATGAAATGAAAATAAAGTAAGCTAAAAGAAAAAGAATGAAAAGAGCAAAAATGACGAATGATATGAAAATAAAGGAAGCTGAAAGAAAAAAAGCACATAGAGCAGAAATGACGCACGAAATGAAAATAGAATTGACAAATGAAATGAAAATAAAGGAATCTGATAGAAAAAGAGCGAATAGAACCAAAACGACGAATGAAACAAAAATGAAGAAAACTGAAAGAAAAAAACGAAAAAACAGAAATGACGAATGACATAAAGGTAAATGAAGTAAAGAAAAGTAAAATGTATATAATAGTATGACAATACAACTAAAAACAAAACAAAATGAACATAGAAATTAAAACCAAATAAAAGAAAAGCAAACACAGAATTAGAATATGATACGAAAGATATAAATTCAAAAATAGGTTTAATTGCAAATATAGATTTTTTTGAAAACACCATCGAATTAAATTTTTTAGGAAGTTTAAATAATAATTGTAATTTCTGTAAAGCAAAACACTTCAAGAATGAAATCTCACATGATAAAAAATATACTAACTGTTGTCATAAAAAAAATATTTTTAAATAATGATAACTCATATCCAAAAGAATTAAAAAATTTATTATTTCAAAATACTTCAATAAGTACAAATTATAAAAAAAATATACGGGGATACAATAATTCTTTTGCATTTGCTAGTTTTGGGTCAAAATTAGTAACTTTTAATACTCCTGGGCCACAAGTATTAAAGATATGTGGTCAAGTATACCATAATTCATATGCATTACATCCAAATAAAATGAATTTCCAAAATATGGACAATTATATATAATCGACAATGAAATAGCAAATAAATATAGAGCGAAAGATTATAAAATAGATAAACCTGATATAAATTTATTAAATGAATTATGTAAGTTTCTAACAACACATAATCCTTATGCAAAAGCATACAAAATGATGTATCAAATAGAAAAAGAAGAGATTAACAGAGCACAAAATAATAACATTACACCACGTGAAGTAGTTATGTCATTAGTTCATGACAATTGTGCAACAAATAAGTCATATTTTGCTTCATGCAATGAAGTTGCTGCAGTATATGGAATTGACGGAGAACCACCAATTGACCGTGATATTCGTATTTATCCTAAATCTGATAAACCACAGATAATAAATATTCTCAGTAAACATCTCGACCCAATGTTATAATAAGTTCTGTTAAAATTTCTGATAGTTCGTCTGCAGTAGCCCCATTTTCATTAAAACCAAACCATATTAATTGACGCCATGGGTTTTAAGCATTAATACTATCTACAGTAAATAATAGAGCATGTTTTGCAACACCGCGGCTTCTACGATTACTGCCCATGTCAGTTAAACCTTCAATTAAATCTTGACTTTTAGAATATTCTTTAAAACTCTTAACAGTCATTTCATCAAATTTTAATGCGCAAAGTCGTTCTACAGAAGGTAAAGATTTTAAATAAACTTGAACTTTATCTAATATTACACTATTTAACCCGGGAAAAATTTTATATTCTGAAACCCATGCTCTAACACTAGACTCCGAAGGTAACAATAGACCCGTATTACGCAAACGCGAATAAGCTGCTGCGGAATAAAAGTAAATCTTCTTACACAAATCTTTTTCATCATTTGTGTAAGCTGATTTCTTTTTGTGCATTTGCAGTTTAATCATCGTTTGTGAAACTGGAGTCATATCTTTATCTTGTAGGAAGTCTTGTAAGAAGAAAATGAAATTTATCAAAATCTAACTTCGATGACAAAATTATTATCGTTTTAAGTATCTCACGAATAATAATAATATCGATAACTGCAATGTAGTTTGAGAATATAGTTAAATGATCTAAAATTATAAAGTTAAATAAAATTATAATATAAAATTATAAAGTTAATCTAAAATTAGAAAGTTATTCGATGAAGCTCATTTGGACTGTAACATTATATTCAATATTAAGCACCTGAAGAGGACCACTAAAACGCGTTTTAAGTAAAAAAAAATAAAGACACCATTCGAAAGCTGAGAAAAAAAACCTTTCGATGTATGTCTTCAGATTATTATTTTCTAACATAGGGGTTAACGTATAAATGATGAAACGTATAAAATGTACCGCGGCGGTCGGACGCAAAGGGTAAAACGCGAGATTCGGGCGCTCCGCGAAGTCCCGCCCGGTCTTTGGTACTTAATGGCTTTTGTGCTTTTCATTTATACTACTTAAAGTTTTGAAAGTTCCACGTTAGAACTTCTTTTTTTGATTGATACAATTTATTAAAAAAGAAAGCGTGTCATACATTCAGCAAGTAAAATCAATTTGAATTTTCATTTCACTTTTTTTAATAAAACAATGAAACATTGCCTTGAATTTAATGCCCGATTTTCGACACATTTGCACATTTAAATATATATAAATAAAAAGAAAAATCGTATTCGGTAGGTGTGCAAAAACCGAATTTTCCAAACTTCTTGTACCTGAATTTTCAATCCATATGTTTTGTCGGCCAGCTTCTGCGGGAAATCTAAACAATTTGTCTCCTTTATGCTTCCCATTTTTATATCTAAAATATTGGCACCTATCGTTCCTATTCCTACTCATTCTTGACTGTTTTCGGCAACTGCAACAAATATAATATTAAAGCACGACAAACGAATAGACAGTGAAATTATTTGCAAGAACGTATTGATATAATATTTTACGTATTGAAAGACATAAATATTAACCTTAAAAAACAATACTTACCCTGTTTTAAAACTGCTATGTGCGAGATTAGCTTGTTTCCTCTCGAAAACACGAACACGTAACACAAACTCACACTCGATATTATTAAAAGAATAAAATATTAAGAAAATACTATGTTACATCCGCGATTAACGACAAAGCAAGATAATCAGACATTCTAAACAATGATCAAAACAACAATATTATTTTACGCGCGAGCATCGCGCGTCGATGTAAACAATAACCATTTATAAAACAAAAGAATACGCTTTTTCGGGGCGCGCGTAAAAATATCATTTGAAAATATATCTTATGGTTTATAATATGTAACATTTATCATTTTAATGATTATGTTTCAAAATGTTAAATAATTTTCAAACATCTTGTAACGAATCAATGTAATATTTGATTATATTACATTGCTCGTTACATTCTCTCTCTCTATCTAGCCTGTGTATTAATCTTTGCAGATGTTACAGGTCGACGTTCGACGATTTTCGGCGATTTTCGCGGACCTTCGTAAAGGTAAAAGTAGGGAAAGAGAGAGAGAGTTTTCGGTTCGTAAGTGCGAGAGCACTTAGATTAATCTCAACCGGCGAGAGATTCACAGAGACTTATTTCAACCGTCATTTCGTGAGAGAGTTATTTTGATTACTCGTATTTCTCGATATTTTTGATTGCCTCGTGCTGCTTGTCATCGTGGTGTTGTGCTGGTGACCCAGTGAACCGGTGTTAGTTTATTCGGCGCCGACGCAGCCCAGGAAGCTAAAGGAGAGTAGCGACCACGCAGACTTCGCCTGGTGATTTAATTAGCCATCGCGGCTCACGCACTGTAAGTGCCAGTTTGTAGTCTCTCTCTCTCTTTCTCTCTTTATTTATTTCGCGTATCGACCTGCGATCCCGCGTGCAGCGGCACGCGTGTATTATCTCTTTTTGATAATATACTCTTGGTTTTTTTTATCTTTAATTAAACATCGTGTTTCTATTTTTATTGTTTGCCCTTTTATTTTCGTTTGCGTTCGCTAGGAAAAGGATACCGCCGCCTCCGCCTATACGTGCCTTATAGACACGTATTATTACTATTGTTTTAACGGTAGTCAGTTGTTATTATTTTATTATTATCATTAAAAATAGCAAAACCGTTACAATCTTAATTATAATTTGTAAAACTCATCAAAGATTTTATAAATAAACATTGTATTATTAACAAACATTTTATTATTGTTTAACTACATTTATTAACGTAAATATACATTTCAAATTAAAAAAATTGTATAACATAATGTAAAAAATAAATAATAAATAATTTATAATTTTTAAAGATTTATTAATATAGTAAATAAAGTTTTTAATATTAACATAATTTCTATGTGCCATTTTATTTTAGTATATTTGGAAATTAAAAGGAGGCGGTAAGAATGATCCTCGGAACTTCCCGGAGCGGCTAAGGGAGGAGGAGGTCCCAAAGCAAACTCCCTTTTTAAAACAAACTAAGTCACAATTTATTGTTTTCTACAGTACAAATAAAGCGAGTCGATCTTGGCACGAAGCGATGCGTGGATCCTCTTCTTGATGCTCTCTCCTCGAACTCTCGGAAGTGATTACTTTTTCCCCGCGCTTTCATTACGCCACTTCAGATGGCGGCCGCCGAGAGCGCCGCATGAAGTCTGCGGCTGACTCGGAAAGCTAAGGTAGGTCCTGTCGTGGTAACAGCTTCTGCTTCCTCGGTCGGCGCGGCAGATTGCCTTGAGGCCCCACAGCCACTCCCCCGCCAGTGATGGAGTCCGGCTGGACGAGGAACGAAACATGTTTTTTAAGCCGCACGTGAGAGGTGTCGATTCCAGGGCGCTGGACGGGGAGGGTTGCAGAACCCAGTTGACTGGCTTCGGGGGGCTGCATAGGCGCTGGTAGGCCGGCAGGTGGGGAGCTGGAGGACAGTCCCGTTGGTGGCCCGAATGTCTCGCCACCTTGTGCGGGGGGTAGGATTGCCCGAGCGTCCTGCTGTGCTGCTGGAGAGGTGTCGGCGGCTTCGAGAAAGGCTGGCTTAAGGGACGAGGTGGAGATTGTTCTCGGGCGGCCATCGACGTCGATGACGTAGGCCAGGTCATTCAGCCTGTTGATCACCCTGTGCGGCCCAGTGTAGGGTTGTTGCAGCGGCTTCTTGACCGTCTCGACACGCCTGAAAACATGAGAACAGGTGCGGAGAGGAGCGTGAAAGAATGGGTTGATCTGCGGAGCATGTCTGGATCCTGGTACTGCACGAAGTCGAATCATTAACTCGCGGAGCTCGATGACGAAGGAGGCTGCGTTGACGTCCGGATGGCTGCTGTTCACGAAGAAGTCTCCGGGAACCCTGAGCGAGGTACCGAAGAGCATCTCAGCCGGTGAGGCCTGGAGATCCTCCTTGAAGGCTGTGCGAAGGCCCAGCATAACCGCTGGTAAGGCCTGCGGCCACGGAGTTGGAGCGCAGCACATCAGAGCGGCCTTGAGCGTGCGATGGAGGCGCTCAACCATGCCATTGGCCTGAGGGTGGTATGGCGCGGTCCGCGTTCGGTTTGCCCCAATGAGCGAGGCAAGGGCCGTGAAAAGCTTCGCCTCGAATTGCGGGCCTTGGTCCGTGGTGATGGTGAGAGGCGTGCCGAAGATGCAGACCCACCGGTTCAGGAACTCGCGAGCGACTGTTTCAGCTTGCTGATCCGGAATAGGAATGGCTTCTGGCCACCTCGAGAAGCGGTCAACGATGGTTAAGCAATATTGCTTCCCCTCTTGCAACGGCAGCTTGATTAAGTCGAGATGGAGGTGGTCGAATCGAGCGTCAGGCGCAGCGAATTCGCCTAGAATGGCCCTGTTGTGCCTATGCACCTTCGACCGCTGGCACGAGATGCAGGAGCGGGCCCAGCGGATGATGTCCTTCCGCATGCTAGGCCAGAAGAATTTGCCAGTCACCAATTTGGCCGTGGCTCGAACGCTGGGGTGTGCTAGCCCATGCAGGGTCTCAAAAACCTGTTTCCGTAGCGTTCGAGGAACGTAGGGCCTGACGATATTGCCGTCCACTGAGCAGTGCAGCGTAGCTCCGTTGAAGTCGAGCGGCTGCAGGGTGACGTTGGGGGCTTGTAGGAGATGAGGCAGGTCCTGGTCGTCGGTTTGATGTTGGGCGAGCATCTCCAAATCGAACTGTGCCGGCATGTCGACTGTTTCGACCCGAGACAGGGCGTCGGCTGCGACGTTGTCTACTCCCTTGGCGTAGCGCAGCGAGACCTGAAATTGAAGCAGGTAGTCGAGCTGTCTGGCTTGCCGCGGGGAAGCCTTGTCCGGTGGCTGCCGTGCAGCAAAGGTGAGCGGCTTATGGTCCGACAACAGCTCGAATGGCCTGCCCTCCAGAATGCTGCGAAAGTGTTTGGTGGCAGCGAATGCGGCGAGAAGCTCCCGGTCGTAGGTGCTGTATCGCTTCTCGGTGTCCGACAGCTTCCGAGAAAAGAAACCAAGAGGACGCCAGCATCCGTCCAGATCCTGCTGCTCCAAGACTGCGCCTATGGCCACGTCTGAAGCGTCTGTGAGGAGGCGCACGGGCGCGTCCGCTCGAAGGAAGGTGGTAGTGGTTGCGTCGACAAGGGCTTGCTTGCTCCTCGCAAAGGCGTCCAGGGCATCCGTGGTCCAAACTAGGTCGAAGGCCTTTTTTTTCTGCTGCCGGTGCTTTAGTAGCTCATTGAGCGGGGCTAGAAGCTGGGCGGCGCCGCGGATGCACCGCCGGTAGTAGTTCAGGAGGCCTAGGTATCTGCGCAGTTGAGTGGAGTTGCACGGCTGCGGGAATGCGGCGATGGCGTCTATACGGTGAGCAGGCGGTCGAATTCCATCCGGTGAGACGTGGTGCCCCAGGTATAGGATCTCTGTCTTTCCCAGCGAGCATTTGTCAGGGTTGATTCGAACGCCAGCGGCTCGGAGAGTATCGAAGAGCGTTCTCAGGTGTTTCCGATGTTCATCCTGCCCGTGCGAGGCCACGATGACATCATCGAGGTACGCCCGAGCGAAAGGGAGGTCACGCAGCAGATGGTCCATGGCGCGCTGCAGTGATTGAGCGGCGTTGCGGAGACCAAGAGAAGAACGAGTAAACTCGAATAAGCCGAAGGGAGTCGTGATGGCCGTCTTGCAAATGTCCTCTGGAGCGATCGGAAGTTGATAAAAGGCCTTCTTTAAGTCGAGGACGGCGAAGGTGTCGCCTTGCAACTCGAGGAGGATGTCCTCCACGATCGGCAGGGGATAACGGTCTGGAATGGTCCTGGAGTTCAGCTGGCTGTAGTCTCCCGTGATGCGATAGCTTCCATCAGGCTTGGGCACCAGGCGTAGGGGGCTGGCCCAGTGGCTGTCCGAAGGCCGGACAATGCCGAGCGCCAAGAGGGCGCGGAACTCAGCGCGGGCAGCGACGAGGCGATCGCCGTGAAGTTGCCGAGGACGGGCTGAGGCTGGAGGTCCAACGGTAATTATATGGTGCTGAGAGTCCAGGTCTGGCAGCGAGATGGTGGTACTGCCTGGCGTGAGCAGGTCCTGGTACTCGAGTAGCAGATCTGCGAACGGGCCCTCGGCGACATCGTTGGAGATGACGATGGCGACTGAGTGGACGCTGGCAGGGAGAAGAGCACCGGGAGCGTGCATTGAGAACTCCGCGTCGCTAAGCCGCTTGTTCTGAAGGTCCACTGCTAGGCCAAAGTGTGCCAGAAAATCTGCTCCTATGATGGGGTTACTGACATCCGCTATGATGAAACGCCAGGGGAGAGCTCGCCGTAGCTGTAGGTCCAGAATCATGGAATGAGAACCGAAGGTGGCGATGGCCGAGGCGTTGGCTGCGTTGAGCGTCAGTGCACCACGAGGGAGTTGGCCTCTGAAGAGGGACTTTGGCAAGAGAGAGACGGCCGAGCCTGTATCAACCAGGAACCTTAATCTAGAAGTACGGTCGGTAATGTGCAGACGATGTTCGTAGGCTCCGTCCACCGCCTGTGTCTGCGGAGGCGGCGGCGCAGCTAGTTTCCCTGGGCTGGGAAGGAACAGGGCGGTTTGCACTGTGTCGCCTCGTTGGCGAAACGCCGGTGATACCAGCACCACGAGGCGTTGCTGCTATCGCTGGATGGCGCTGGTGACTGCGGGCGTCGCAGGGAGTTGTTTCGCGCAGTCGGGCGGCTGAGCGAACGGCTACGGTGATGTTGTTGATGGTTGGAAGCGGCGAGAGTGGCCGCGATGGATTGCAGCATGGCCGACTGCTGCTGAGCGATGGCAACTAGCTGAGCGATGCTCAGCTGGAGTGCAGAGATATCCGTCGATGGAGATGGAGACGGGGGTGCTGCAGAGCATCCACTGGACTGACCTGGTGCGGGCGACAAACGGCGATGAACAGCTTGGACAGTTGGAGCCGTGGATTCAGGTGCCACCAGCTGGTCTGCTAGCAAGGCCAGCTCATCGAGAGATGTGGCTGTCAGAACTCGGCACATCCGGCTGGCGTATGGAGGTAGAAGGTCGAGCCACTTGACCTTGAGGGCCTCGTCGGAGATGGCGTTGCCCGCCAGCCGTCTCATCTTCCTCAGGAGCTGCGAGGGTGTTTGGTCGCCTAGTTGTACCTCATTTAGGAGCTGATGAAGCTGGTGGTCGGCTGAAACAGTTAAGCGCTGGAGTACTGCCGTTTTGAGGGCTAGGTATCGGCCTGAGGAGGGCGGAAACAGGATGATGTCGGAGACCTCCTGGGCGACCTCAGGTGGGAGGCTGGCCACGAGCAAATTGTATCTGCTCACATCGCCTGTGATTTTGCTGGAGTTGAAGGTAGCTTCTGCCTGAGCAAACCATAATTGCGGATTGAAGCTCCAGTACGTCGGGAGCGTGCACCGGGAGGTGGCTTCGACCGGTGGGTGTGACTGGTCTTCGCCGGTTGGGAGTCGCATTGTGCCGGAAGCGGCGACGTGCTGCGTTGTGACGGCGGTTGAGCGGCTAAAGGTCTCCTCTCCCAACGAGCCTGCCAGCGGTGGCTCGGAGTCGACTTTCTGAGGGCTGTGCATCAGCGACATGTTGAACTGCGAGCGATCACTGCAGCGCACGCAATGGTTAATGAGGCACTGCACGGGGATTCGCAGAAGGCTATACGGCGCAGCGAGGCCAATTCCCCGAAAAAATAATAAAAATGTTTTTTAAGCGTAGAACACGCGAACGAGCATACCAGTTTTTTTTTTTTTTATTTTTGGGTACGATCGACGCGCACTTCACAAAGTTTTATCTTATCTTTTTTTTTTTTTTTTTGGACCGCAACGGAAGCGGTGATGTACGAGGATAAGCGCGCGAAAAATTTTTTCACTTTTTCAAGATGGCGACCGACGCGGCTGGCGTGTGCGCCTTCTCCTGGCGGAGAGCTCTAGGTCGCGCGAGAGGCTCGATCGCGGCGTACCTGGGGTGTGTCGAGGCTGGACCTGTCGATCGGCAAGTGAGAGAGAGAGCGGAGAAGCGTCGACTAAAACTCGATGTCGGGGTCACCACTTTGGAAATTAAAAGGAGGCGGTAAGAATGATCCTCGGAACTTCCCGGAGCGGCTAAGGGAGGAGGAGGTCCCAAAGCAAACTCCCTTTTTAAAACAAACTAAGTCACAATTTATTGTTTTCTACAGTACAAATAAAGCGAGTCGATCTTGGCACGAAGCGATGCGTGGATCCTCTTCTTGATGCTCTCTCCTCGAACTCTCGGAAGTGATTACTTTTTCCCCGCGCTTTCATTACGCCACTTCAGATGGCGGCCGCCGAGAGCGCCGCATGAAGTCTGCGGCTGACTCGGAAAGCTAAGGTAGGTCCTGTCGTGGTAACAGCTTCTGCTTCCTCGGTCGGCGCGGCAGATTGCCTTGAGGCCCCACATATATATTTAAAAAATATATTTTATGGCTAATTAATTAAATAGAGTAAAAATAAACCTTTAACAACAATTTAATAAATATTCTTAAATAGAAAAAAAGTAAATTTACGGAGACTCGAACCCAAGTTTCCATAATGACGACGTCGATGAAGCGAAGACTTAATCCACTTGACCAAACCAAGTATTTGCTCAAAGACATTTTAAAATCGTTTATGATCATCTACCTCTTTCAGGTTTATTTATATTTAAGTATAAATTAATAAAAACGAAGACGATTTAAAAAGAAAAAGTAAATTCAGCGGGCGCGCGCATTACAATATTTTGTTATCGCCGTTTCTCTTTCTCCATATTCGTCCTTCGTGATTCCCTTCTTACTCGGATTTCCCCACCACAGCTCTTAAAATATGAGTAAGCTTTGCCAGTAGCCGCGAGCGGCGCCACTTTCTTGGGCAAAATAGGTGGATCGCTTGGTCCCATGCTCATCGGAAATCTCTTATACTAATCTCTGCTCTCGTCGACGTCGACGCGAGAGAGTCGCTGCGCGCATGCGCCGTGACCACTTCGTGCGTACGCGGCCTTATGCCGCGTGCGGCTTAACGAAGATGTCCGCCACACACGAATGTCAACAAACAACAACGAGTTGGTGGCGACGACGAAGTTAGCTGTTCGGCCTTCTCTTCGTGATCTTCTTGGCTATTTCCTTCTTCTCTCTTGACGGTCACGGGCTCGAGTACTCGGGAATGCGGTACGGCGTATTTGCTTGGGTGAGTTATAAACCGTACGGCTACTCGGTTTATCTATTATTGTTTTTACCTAACCTCTCTTCTGCACCCATCCTATACAAAGCTGTTTAACTGCTGTGTGATCCTGCCCTCTCCTTTATATTGTGCACATTGTAAGAAGTAATCTTACAGGGTTATTCGCTGTACTGGATGGCTGCTATGGGAGATGGTTCTGGCTACGCTGTTTCTCCAGGTGTAATTGAATTGATAAACAAATTATCTACAGATGGCTATCACTTATTAAGAATTCAATTTTATGATAAGTATCAAGCAAAAATTTTAATTTTATTACACTCCAAACTTAATAACTAAATGATAAATATAATGAAAAAATTGCAATTAATATCGACTTAATTATTATTAATGTTTAAAAATTTTTAACAACAATAGACGGGACGTTACAAATATATAGATGATATAATTACTTTTGAAATTTTACAAAATGGTACAAGTTTCAACAATAGACTGAAAAAGGTTGTAATAAGATGTTTTATAGCTGATGCATGAGCTCGAGCTTTTACATTAGCTCATCGTGGTCACAATTCTATGGGGCTCCATGTTCTAGGTGTTGAATGCCAGCACAGTATGTTCATCCGAGGGTGATATTTTATTGTGGTACAATTCATATACATCATACACAAGAAGAATATTCTTTAAGTGTTGATGTCAAATATCACACATGAACTAATAGTCCCATGGAGATTTTCCTTTAAACCTCGTACCCCAAACAGTTTTTGACTATACGCACCTTATATGCCTTGGTATTGTAACATGACTAAGCGTGGTTACTTACGTATTAAGCTCAAAAGTAGATTTATCTATCATTGCTCCTATTTCAGTCTCGACTACGTGTCTATTAACGACTCGTGAATCGGAGTTAACAATTTATATTGAATGCTTAATTGTTCGACAAATAAGAATGTTGTATTTAATTTTATAATTTTGTTTATTTCAACTGTATACTTACCTTGTTAATGTGAGGATTTCTAGTCTGAAGAGGGTTTGAATTTATACGATAATTCGGTAAATATGTATGCGAGACTTTAATAAAAAAATTCTAAATAAATAAAGACGTATGTACGAAAATCATAAGTAATAATCAATAGTTTGTGACGGAAATCGTCACACAATCTATTCGCGGCGAACAAAGCATTTAAACTCATGTTAAATGTAAGTCGTCGGAGCCTTTGGTATGTCAAGGCCAACCGACGACATTTGTTTACGTCGATCAAGTGTACAATTACGCGCGCAATAGTACGTAGGGATGAGAGCGCGAGAGTGTGTGTGTGTTTCCCACTCTCATCCCTTTTTCGAAATTAGGCAATTGCCTAATCAGTACGTCCCGATCCGCCGCTCGAGGCGGACAAAACTTATTCGGACCGATAGATAGTGTTCTTGGCTAATAAGGCGCGTGAGGCGTAATAAAGCCATCGGTTACCCGGAATATCCTCGTGAGTGAGCCGCGAGTGAATTGGTGTACCCAAAAGAACGGGAGTGAGTGTGTGAGTGTTAAGGCGATTCGCGAGACACTCGCCGCGGCACAGGGCCGCCTTTTGGACACCGCAGCCGACGTCGGTCCTCCGTTGCCCAGGAGGACAAAAGGGACACGGATCGGCTGGGCCATCCACGGGGCGAATCCCGGTAAGTTGCATTCATTCTACCGCGCGTTCCCCCCTTTGAGTGAGTGAGCTCGGGAGTGTATTCGGGTACGCCGGTACCCGAATAGCGGAGATCGGGGTAAAGTCAACCGCAGGCGAGGATCTCGATCCGGTTGACTCCCGATACTTCCGCCCGTGCGAAACAAGCATTGTCGCGGCACGAGACCTGGATGGCCAAAATGTTAAATCAAATGAAATAAATATTTCTATTATTTTATTTTAATTCCGTGTAATTATTATTTCTCCCCGCTCCCGCCGACATCCTTTAATTTTTATAAATCGTGTGGAGGCAAGGAGAATCGCCCGAATCCTCCATACCGTACGTCCCAGCGAACTCGCGTTCCTGGCGACAGCCCGCAGTTCGAAAAATTAAATAACTTGTGTGCGCGGTATTGGGCAACGCGGCCCAACGGATTTTATTAATTACATAAATTAATTAATCATTCCGGGTTCGCGAATACCACGTCACAAATGGCGACCGTGACAGGACGTTCGGTTTCGTCCTCACCGTTTTAAAATTAATAAGTTTGTCGGCCATCTTTTCGCGCGCGAGAAGTGTCGCGGCGAAACGTGAGCGGGTTGAGTTTAGAGAGAGAGAGAGAGAGAGAGAGCGCGAGAGACGGCGTGTGAGACGCGTCTCTATACCGGAGTATTCCCCCTCTTGCTCGGGTATCCGAAGAGAGGTATACACCGGTATATCGGAAGAGAGTTCGCGCGCGACCGTGTTTAGCCGGAAGCGCCCGATCTCACCGAGATCGGTCTCTCTCGATCGTAAGCTTGACGGGAGATCTTTGCTAGCTTGTATGGGAGCAGCGAAGTAGGGAGAGAGCAGCTTGCGCCGCGGATCGCGGGCAGCGAGAATCCCCCCGAATAGCGCAAAGGAAAGACTTCGCGAGAGCCGATCATCATCGGCTCTCTCCGATTGCGCCCGCGAGTGGGAGTGAGAGAGAGAATCCCTAGTCGCGGGGAATCGGAGTTAGGTGCTAGGCGGGCTATACAGTGTGTGTGTGAGAGAGAGATAGCGCGATCGCCTAGCCCTTTCGCGTATTAAGTCTTTGCAGCTGGTTTCGCCGAGAGAAACCACTGCGGCGAATTATTTTATTACAATCTAATAAAATAATTTCGTCCCATGCGGGATCTATTTTATATTCGGTGTGAGAGTTTCTGAAATAGATTCTTTCGGGAGAGGTATTTGTCGCACCCCTCCTCCCTTTTAAGTAAAATTTTAAACAATTTTATTTTTCTTATCTACGGGACGCGGCGATAAAATTACTGTTATTCTATTTGAGTTCGAGAGCGCAGTATTTTTATTTTGCTGTTCTCCCCTCCCTGTCCCGTATATATTATATGTAGTAATATAATTAATAATTGTATTATTTATTACTAATTATTTTTATAATATATGTATCATTTTTTTTGTGTGTATAAAATATATTTTGCAACTTTTGTTAATTATTTAGACTTGTTTGCAAGTTAAATAATTAACATTAAGTAACTTTGTGTGAATCAGCCGCAAAGTTACAATAGTTGTAATATTAATTATTTAAACTGGTGTGTGAGTAAAATAATTAAAATTATCTTTATTGCAATTATCTGACAGTGATTGCTTAATTTAATATTTTGTATTTATTGAGTATTACTGTTCACGATACTTGTAATATATTTTTGTAAATTTTTGAGTGTAAGAAAATTTTTTTTTATAACTCGTGTTAATTGTTTAGACTTTTTGCAAGTTAAACAATTGATGTTAAGTATCTTTGTGTGATTGTTCCGCAAAGATACGAGAGTTATAATATATAACTAGCTATGAACGCTCGCTTCGCTCGCGATTTACATATACTGATGGTATGACAAAATTTTTACATAATTATGCACAACCGTATAACGGAAGTGTCTTATATTTTTGTCATCGAAAAAAGTGTTGTTCCTCAAATATCTCAAAAAGTTGTCCATCAATTTGATTGAAATTTTAAGGTTATATTCTTTATCATTTGGGAACTTTAAAGTCCTATTTCCAGTTATAATGATATTTACAGGTTCATAAATACAGTTATTCTTCAACAACTCAAAAACTTGAGGTTCTACAAAAAAATTTACATGGACGAAATATTCGTTTCAGAATTACAAAACATTTTCTATGAAATTCTTTGCAATTGGAAACGAATTTCTTAAGATAAACATATAAAAACGCTTAAAAAAATGCTAAATGATCAATAATACACGTATTTTTGTAATAAACGAAAAACTTCAAATTCTACATAAAAACTTTATATAGACGAAGTGTTTGTTTTAAAATTCCAAAACTTTTTTCTATTGAACATTTTGCAGTTCGAAAAAAAATTTGATATAATATATATATCATATTAATATAACATAATATAATTAATATAACATATATATCAGTTATATGTAACTTAAATTCCATAAACAGTTTCAGCAATTGAAAGTTCTGAAATCAAAGCAGACTAATCGATAAGTATTTTCTACTATCCCACAAATTTGTATTTTAATTAAATATTTTTATATATTAGGTACTTTATATATTTTTAT
The DNA here is from genome assembly GCA_026168455.1 of Theocolax elegans. NCBI lineage: Eukaryota > Metazoa > Arthropoda > Insecta > Hymenoptera > Cerocephalidae > Theocolax > Theocolax elegans. The sequence continues at coordinate 31,547,529 of CM047427.1, read as the reverse complement.
ATATGAGATCACTACATAACCGCAAAATATCGACAAAACAATTTGAGTCCGCATAAGTTCACACATACGTTTATATATTTATATATTATAGTTTATAAATTATATAAATAGTCAATATAATAAATTAATTATTAAGTAAAAATTAAAACAGTTGACAGTATTATAAATCTAATCATGTAAATTTGAATAAGGTTATTATATTTTAGGTTATTCGATAGAATAACGTATATAAAACCAATAACCCTATATCCAATAACCCAATATCCGGGCTAACCTCTCTACGGGGATAAATTCACTCTTACGTTATAATATTAATGAGGGATGAATCATTCTAAGATCATTCAAAGGACCGGAGGTCAATTAATATTATAACCTAAAAGTGTGATTTACAATTCTTAGCTAAATACAATTTTTGTCATTTGTACGCATAAGTACCTTATAAATTATTAAATTAAATAATCAATATAATAAATTAATCATTGAGTACAAATTAAAACAGTTGACAGTATCATAAATTGTAATTTTTTTTAATTTAATAAAATGATAAAAATGTTATATGTAATATATTTAAAAAAAAATGAAGGTCTCGAACAGCTTCTAACCCGAGACCTTTTGAATAACAGTTGCATATAGCGTGCGCCTTAACGCTCACGGCTACCGCATCTATACGCTGTTAAAATATCAGAACTTGTATTTAAGTTGTGCCTCCTGGTGTGGGGCTTACGATTAAGGATTTATTTTTTTTAATGTTACTCATTTGAATTTTGGTTTATTTATTAATTTAGAATTTTAATTAATTTTTTTATAATTTATAAATAAAAAAGAATTTGTCAGATGTTTTGAATGTGGTCATATACTTATTGTCGAGTTCGTACTTCCCGCCGGAGTAGGAACTAACCTGAATATAGTCGAAAGATTTCGCGCATGCTTCGTATGCTAGTAATACATAGTCCATTTCTCATAAATGTTTTTTTAATCTTTTAAATAAATTTGTGATTTTTTAAACATTTTAATGTTGGTTCAATTAAAAATAGAAAAGGTTCAATTAAAAATTTCGAAAATATATTTAGAAATACGTTGATTAGTATTTTTTTATTGCATATAATTAATATTTGCAGGCTGGCGTAAGGGATGTCCGACAATATTTTATTGTTTAACTAACTATTTATTAATTTTTCAATGCATTTAATGCTTGAGCAAATTAAACAAAGTCTTGATTTATCTTTGCCAGCTTGAGCTAATTAAAAAACGTATTAATTTTTTCTTCTTATTTATTATGATAAATACAATAAAAACTTAAATATTCCTAAAACTTTTTTAGGACTTGTTGATTTAACAGCTGATAATAATACCAATGAAAAAGAACTTGACGAATTAAAACATATTAAAATATTATCAAATTTAAAGGAATCAGAAAGAAACAGAGCGTATAAAGAAAAAATGACAGGTGAAATGAAAATAAAGGAAGCTGTAACAAAAAGAGAGGATAAGGTAAAAATGACCAATGAAATGAAAATAAAGGAAGCTAAAAGAAAAAGAGCGTATAGAGCAGAAAGAACATATGAAATGAAAATAAAGGAAGCTAAAAGAAAATGAGCGAATAGAGCTAAAATGACGAATGAAATGAAAGTAAAGGAAGCTGAAAGAAAAAGAGCGGATAGAGCTGACATAACGAATGAAATGAAAATAAAGGAAGCTGAAAGAAAAAAAGCACATAGAGCAGAAATGACGAACGAAATGAAAATAAAGGAAGCTGAAAGAAAAAGAATGAAAAGAGCAGAAATGACAAATGAAATGAAAATAAAGGACGCTGATAGAAAAAGAGCGGATAGAATAGAAAGGACGAACGAAATGAAAATAAAGGAAGCTGAAAGAAAAAGAGCACATACAGCAGAAATGACGAATGAAATGAAAATAAAGGAAGCTGAAAAAGCACATAGAGCAGAAATGACGAATGAAATGAAAATAAAGTAAGCTAAAAGAAAAAGAATGAAAAGAGCAAAAATGACGAATGATATGAAAATAAAGGAAGCTGAAAGAAAAAGAATGAAAAGAGCAGAAATGACAAATGAAATGAAAATAAAGGAAGCTGAAAGAAAAAGAGCGGATAGAGCTGACATAACGAATGAAATGAAAATAAAGGAAGCTGAAAGAAAAAAAGCACATAGAGCAGAAATGACGAACGAAATGAAAATAAAGGAAGCTGAAAGAAAAAAAGCACATAGAGCAGAAATGACGAACGAAATGAAAATAAAGGAAGCTGAAAGAAAAAGAATGAAAAGAGCAGAAATGACAAATGAAATGAAAATAAAGGACGCTGATAGAAAAAGAGCGGATAGAATAGAAACGACGAACGAAATGAAAATAAAGGAAGCTGAAAGAAAAAGAGCACATACAGCAGAAATGACGAATGAAATGAAAATAAAGGAAGCTGAAAAAGCACATAGAGCAGAAATGACGAATGAAATGAAAATAAAGTAAGCTAAAAGAAAAAGAATGAAAAGAGCAAAAATGACGAATGATATGAAAATAAAGGAAGCTGAAAGAAAAAGAATGAAAAGAGCAGAAATGACAAATGAAATGAAAATAAAGGAAGCTGAAAGAAAAAGAGCGGATAGAGCTGACATAACGAATGAAATGAAAATAAAGGAAGCTGAAAGAAAAAAAGCACATAGAGCAGAAATGACGAACGAAATGAAAATAAAGGAAGCTGAAAGAAAAAAAGCACATAGAGCAGAAATGACGAACGAAATGAAAATAAAGGAAGCTGAAAGAAAAAGAATGAAAAGAGCAGAAATGACAAATGAAATGAAAATAAAGGACGCTGATAGAAAAAGAGCGGATAGAATAGAAACGACGAACGAAATGAAAATAAAGGAAACTGAAAGAAAAAGAGCACATACAGCAGAAATGACGAGTGAAATGAAAATATAGGAAGCTGAAAGAAAAAGAGCGGATAGAGCTGAAATGACGAATGAAATGAAAATAAAGGAAGCTGAAAGAAAAAAGCACATAGAGCAGAAATGACGAATGAAATGAAAATAAAGTAAGCTAAAAGAAAAAGAATGAAAAGAGCAAAAATGACGAATGATATGAAAATAAAGGAAGCTGAAAGAAAAAAAGCACATAGAGCAGAAATGACGCACGAAATGAAAATAGAATTGACAAATGAAATGAAAATAAAGGAATCTGATAGAAAAAGAGCGAATAGAACCAAAACGACGAATGAAACAAAAATGAAGAAAACTGAAAGAAAAAAAACGAAAAAACAGAAATGACGAATGACATAAATGTAAATGAAGTAAAGAAAAGTAAAATGTATTATAATAGTATGACAATACAACTAAAAACAAAACAAAATGAACATAGGAAATTAAAACCAAATAAAAGAAAAGCAAACACAGAATTAGAATATGATACGAAAGATATAAATTCAAAAATAGGTTTAATTGCAAATATAGATTTTTTTGAAAACACCATCGAATTAAATTTTTTAGGAAGTTTAAATAATAATTGTAATTTCTGTAAAGCAAAACACTTCAAGAATGAAATCTCACATGATAAAAAATATACTAACTGTTGTCATAAACAAAATATTTTTAAATAATGATAACTCATATCCAAAAGAATTAAAAAATTTATTATTTCAAAATACTTCAATAAGTACAAATTATAAAAAAAATATACGGGGATACAATAATTATTGTGCATTTGCTAGTTTTGGGTCAAAATTAGTAACTTTTAATACTCCTGGGCCACAAGTATTAAAGATATGTGGTCAAGTATACCATAATTCATATGCATTACATCCAAATAAAATGAATTTCCAAAATATGGACAATTATATATAATCGACAATGAAATAGCAAATAAATATAGAGCGAAAGATTATAAAATAGATAAACCTGATATAAATTTATTAAATGAATTATGTAAGTTTCTAACAACACATAATCCTTATGCAAAAGCATACAAAATGATGTATCAAATAGAAAAAGAAGAGATTAACAGAGCACAAAATAATAACATTACACCACGTGAAGTAGTTATGTCATTAGTTCATGACAATTGTGCAACAAATAAGTCATATTTTGCTTCATGCAATGAAGTTGCTGCAGTATATATAGGAATTGACGGAGAACCACCAATTGACCGTGATATTCGTATTTATCCTAAATCTGATAAACCACAGATAATAAATATTCTCAGTAAACATCTCGACCCAATGTTATATCCGTTAATATTTCCTCTTGGTGACCCTGGATGGTGTCCTAATATGAAATGTTTAAAAGCAGATAATAAATATAATAATATTTCAATATTACAATATTATTCATTTAAATTAAGAATACGTGATGATTTTAATCCTTGTTTAAATTTAAAAAATATATCACAACAATTTATTGTTGACGTATGGACAAGAATTGAAGGATGTCGATTATACTATTTGCGCAGTCATCAAGCAGAATTACGAACTGAAATGTATAAAGGATTGATGTATTATGTTTATAACAAAGTAAATATTAAGCATTCCTAAATAGGGAGATTGATAATATTACCTTCAACCTATATAGGAAGTCCCAGAGCAATACAACAAAATTATTTAGATTCAGTGACTCAATTACAAGTTGATGGAAAACCAGATATATTTCTCACAATGACATGTAATCCTACATGGAAAGAAATTCAAGAAAATTTGTTACCATATGAAACAGCTATAGATCGTCCGGATTTAATATCACGCGTTTTTAATCCAAAAGTTAAAATTTAAAAAATGAACTTTTAAAAAAAAGTATTTTTGGAGAAGTTAAAGGTTATGTTTATGTGATAGAATTTCAAAAAAGAGGATTACCACATATGCACATGTTAATTTGGTTGCATAATGATGATAAATTACGAGATGTTGATCAAATTGATTCTCTTATAAGTGCTGAAGTACCTGATGAAATTAAATATCCTAGATTATACAATATAGTAAAAAATAATATGATACATGGTCCTTGTGGAATGCAAAATAAAAATAGTGTATGTATGAATGAAGATAAAACACGCTGTACAAAAAAGTTTCCTAAACCATATGTTGAACAAACAAATTTTAATTCAGATGGTTATCCTTCTTATCGCCGAAGAAATAATAATAATAAAATTATATATTCAAAACATAGAATTGCAGATAATAGTTTTGTCGTGCCATATAATCCATATTTATTATTATTGTTAGAATGTCATATTAACATAGAAATATGTAATACCACAAAAGCTATAAAATATTTATTTAAATATTTTCATAAGGGTCCTGATACTGTTTTGGTAAAATTCACAATGGAAGCCATTAATGATGATATGGACAAAAATAATGAAGAGATATATAATTATGATGAAATATCACAACATTTGTCTACTAGATATGTATGTGCACCGGAGGCTATGTATCGTATCTTGGAATTTAAATTACATCAACAATCTTATGCTATTATAAGGTTACCTGTTCATAAAGAAAATGAACAATATATATTTTTTCAAGAAGGACAACAAAATACATTCATTGATAAAAATATAGATACAACATTAACATCATGGTTTAAATTAAATAAAGATGACGAGAATGCAACACAATATCTATATACTAAAATTCCTTATCATTATGTTTTCAATAAAAAAATTAAAGCATGGACTAAAAGAAGACAATTTAATAAACCTATTATAAGTAGAATGTATTTTGTAAATCCAAATAAACGTGAAACATTTTTCTTGCGACTATTATTATTACATGTACGAGGTGCAAAATCATTTGAAGATATCCGAACTGTAAATGGTATAGTTTACGATACGTATGAAACTGCTTGTTTATCGAGAGGTATTATTAGTGCTGATGATGAGTGGGATAAATGCTTAGCAGAAGCTGCAGTATTCAAATTTCCTAAATCTATGTGCAAACTATTTGCATTTATTCTTGTATTTCAAACACCAATTAATGCTTTGGATTTATATAATAAATATAAGATTCATTTTATGGATCCAACTTTATCAGAATTTGAGGGTGAAAAAAAAGCTTTGTATAATATTGAAAAAATCTTATTGTTACATGGAATGAAATTAAATGATTTTCATTTACCTAATATGGATAATTATGAAGTAAATAAAGAGTATGATGATGAATTAGATATACATTTAATATCAATGAATATTCCTTTTCTTACAATGGCTTGGACTGGTATTGCTGCTAATTTATTAATTAATGGAAAAACTGTTCATAGTACATTTAAATTACCATTAAATATAAATGAACAATCAACATGTAATATTAGTCCTAATTCAGAATATGGTACTTACTTAAAAAATATTAAAATTATAATTTGGGATGAAATTTCAATGGTATCTAGATATGCTTTTGAAACAATTGATAAATTTTTCCGAGATGCGTGTAAAAATGATCTTCCTTTTGGAGATAAAATTATTGTAACTTCTGGAGATTTTAGACAAACACTACCAATAGTACCACATGGAAATAGAACTAAAATTATTGAAACTTGCGTCAAAAGAAGTTGTTTATGACCTATTTTTTCGAGTTATCATTGACTGAAAATTAGATTGCAAAAGCCAGATACTAGTTTCAAAAAGTGGTTACTGATATAGGAGAAATAAAAATTTAACATATATGAATTAAAAACAATGTCAAGAATTACCACGCAATTCATTTGTGATACATTTAATAACAGAAATCTTTGGAGATAAGATAAATCCTAATGATCCAACATTAAAAAATAAAGTAATATTATCGCCTTTAAATTCTAATGTATTAAAACTTAATGAAGAATAGTAGAAAAAATTGATGGATGTAGTTTACATTTTATAGTGATGATAGAGTAAAAATGATGATAATACATTACAAGAATCAATCCCAACAGAATTTTTAAATTCATTATCACCCAATGGATTACCTCCACATAATTAATATTAAAAAAGGGTGCAATAGTTAGTTGTTTGCAAAATTTAGATATCAATGGTGGACTATGTAATGGAACAAGAATGATAATCAAGGATAAAACAGTTGTATAACAGTAGAAATAATTACAGGTAAAAATGCTGGCAAGATAATATTATTACCACGTATTAATTTATCCATCATCAGAAGAAATTCCGTTTCATATGATAAGAAGACATTTCCAATAAGACTTAGCTTTGCTTACAATGGCTTGGACTGGTATTGCTGCTAATTTATTATTAATGGAAAAACTGTTCATAGTACATTTAAATTACCATTAATATAAATGAACAATCAACATGTAATATTAGTCCTAATTCAAATATGGTACTTACTTAAAAATATTAAAATTATAATTTGGGATGAAATTTCAATGGTATCTAGATATGCTTTTGAAACAATTGATAATTTTTCCGAGATGCGTGTAAAAATGATCTTCCTTTGGAGATAAAATTATTGTAACTTCTGGAGATTTTAGACAAACACTACCAATAGTACCACATGGAAATAGAACTAAAATTATTGAAACTTGCATCAAAAGAAGTGTTTATGACCATATTTTTCGAGGTTATCATTGACTGAAAATTAAGATTGCAAAAGCCAGATACTAGTTTCAAAAAGTGGTTACTTGATATAGGAGAAAATAAAAATTTAACATAATATGAATTAAAAAACAATGTCAAAGAATTACCAACGCAATTCATTTGTGATAACAATTTAATAACAGAAATCTTTGGAGATAAGATAAATCCTAATGATCCAACATTAAAAAATAAAGTAATATTATCGCCTTTAAATTCTAATGTATTAAAACTTAATGAAGATATAGTAGAAAAAATTGATGGATGTAGTTATACATTTTATAGTGATGATAGAGTAGGAAAGTGATGATAATGATACATTACAAGAATCAATCCCAACAGAATTTTTAATTCATTATCACCCAATGGATTACCTCCACATAAATTAATATTAAAAAAGGGTTGCAATAGTTAGTTGTTGCAAAATTTAGATATCAATGGTGGACTATGTAATGGAACAAGAATGATAATCAAGGATATGAAACAGTATGTTATAACAGTAGAAATAATTACAGGTAAAATGCTGGCAAGATAATATTATTACCACGTATTAATTTATATCCATCATCAGAAGAAATTCCGTTCATATGATAAGAAGGACAATTCCAATAGACTTAGCTTGCTATGACTATAAACAAAGCTCAAGGTCAATCCTTTGACAAAGTTGGTTTATATTTAAATACTCCTGTTTTTAGTCATGGTCAATTATACGTAGCTTTATCAAGAACAACATCAAAGGATAATTTAAAAGTATTTATAGATAATAAATCTATTAATAAAAATGATAATATAATAAAATATAGAAATAAAAACTTATCCTCAGTTATACAAAAAATGTAGTTTATTCAGAAATATTTGAATATTAATTTATATATATATATATATATATATAATATATAATATATATATTATTTTTTTCATCGTCTAAATACATACATATATAAATGTATTAAGATTATAAATATACTTATAATATGTATTGACTGAATATTGGTGAGAAATCACTCTTGATTTACTCAACTTATTATTAGATGAATATTATAAAAAATAAACCTATTATGATTGTTATAATTGACTGAATATTGGCTGAGATTCGCCAACCATAATTTATTCAAACTTATTATTACATATAAATATTAATAAATAACTTATTATTCTTATTATAAATTGACTGAATTTGGCCTGAGAAATCGCCATCATAATTAAATATAAAAAATAAATTTATTATTAATTGTTATGATTGACTGAATATGAGTTGTTACGAAATAATTAAATATGGCTGAGAATCGCCATCATGATTTATTTAAACTTATTATATTTAGATGAATTATTAAAAAAAATAAACTTATTATGATTGTTATGTATTGACTGAATATTGGCTGAGAAATCGCCAACATAATTTATTCACTTATTTTTATATATAACATAATTCACAAAATAAACTTATTATTAATTGTTATATTGACTAAATATTGGCTGAGAAATCGCCAACATAATTTTTTCAAACTTATTTTTAGATATAAATATTCAAAAATAAACTTATTATTAATTGTTCTAATCGACTGAATATTGGCTAAGTATCGCCATCATAATGAAATATAAACTTATAATTATATTGTTATGAATTGACTGAATATTGGCTGAGAATTCGCCAACATAATTTATTCAACTTATTATATTAGATGAATATTAAAAAAAATAAACTTATTATGAATTGTTAGTTTGACTGAATATTGGCTGAGAAATCGCCAATAATTTATTCAACTTATTTTTATAATATAATTCAAAAATAAACTTATTATTAATTGTTATATATTGACTAAATATTGGCTGGAAATCGCCACATAATTTATTCAAACTTATTTTTAGATATAAATAATTCCAAAATAAACTTATTATTAATTGTTCTAAATCCGGATCTGAATATGGCCTAAGTAATCGCCATCATAATGAAATACTAAACTTCTAATTTATTTGTTATTGAATTGACTGAAATTGGCTGAGAATTCGCCAAACATAAATTTATTCAAACTTATTATAACATATAAATAATTAAAAATTTAAACTTATGAATTGTTATTGAATTGACTGATATTGGTCTGAGAAATCGCCAACATATTTATTCAAACTTATTATCGATATATAAATAATTAATAAATAACTTATATTAATTAGTTTATTATAATATTAGAGAATAACCAATATTGTATTAGGATTATATATGAATTACTACATGTGTCTAAACTGCGTCATAATATTGTTATTCAACTTATTATTAGATTTAAATAATTCAAAAATCTAATTATCAACTTATGATATGATTATTATGAATTGACTAAATATAAATTGTTACGTAATGATTAAATATTGGCTGTGAAATCGCCATCTTAATTTGTACAACCATTTGTAATGTGAGTGTTATTATTGATTAATTTATTCTCAATACAACAGTCTCAACTCTGTAAAACACAGAGAGCAAATGGATTACACATGAAATTCTCCCCTACCTCTTCCTCTTGTGAATAATAACTATCATTATCGTTATGAATAATAATAATAATAATAAAAATAATAATAATTATCATTATGATTATCATTATCATTATCATTATCATTATCATTAATAATAATAATTATTATTATTAATATCATAATCATAATCCCCTCTCTCTCTCTCTCTCTCTCTCTCTCTCTCTTTGATTCTATCTCTCCAATCACACCCGGAAAGTCCAGTGTAAACACACTGGCACGTAACAAAGCACACATGCGCTCAATACGTATTCGTCTGACGGGGAGGGGGCGCGAAGCAGCCGGGCATATATAAACTCCGCGCGCACTCACGAGATCCAGTGTGCTCTACACACTGACGAGTGACATGACTTATCCGTCATGGAAGCTCTCGCTCTATCTCGCTCGCTCGCTCGTACTCTCTCTCTCTCTCTCTCTCGCTCGCTCTCTCTCTCTCTCTCTCTCGCTCGCTCTCTCTCTCTCGTTCGCTCTCTCGGTCTCTCGCTCTCGGACGGACGGACGGACCGACAGACCGACAGACAGACAGACAGACAGACAGACCGACAGACAGACAGACAGACGGGCAGACAGACAGACAGACGGGCAGACGGACGGACGGACGGATACAAAATTGCAATATAATTAAAGATAAAGATTATTTAGACTCGAGAGTGAGTTAAATAATTAAATTAAAAATTTTTTTTGCATGTATTTTAATGATCGGCATTTAACCTAACATTTTGTATTCGTTATTTGCTGTGAAATTTTAATATATGTAAAAAACTTTCTTTTCTCTTTTTGGTGTGTTTAAATTATATTTCCACACATTTTTACCAATTATTTAGACTTGTTTGTTAGTTAAATAATTGGTTATAATTTTTTTTTGGTGTGTTTTAGTAAAATAATTCGGTGTATAAATTTAATTGTTTAGACTTGTTAGCAAGTTAAATAATTAAATTTTCATTTCCTTTTCGTTCAATTTATTTAAAAAAAAGGAAATATAAATTATTTCATCTTGGTAGCAACATAAATTATTTATTTAGTCCTTTTTAGGATAAAATAAATATATTTCGCTGAAAAAAATTGTCGTTTGGGACGACCATTAGTGAAATAATTATTTTGTTGCAAACCATACGGGATTTACATTTCGTAAATACCCCTACTGTTGAAATAATTTAATTAAATTTGTGTTTGTAGAGTAATGTAAATTATAAAGGAAATTTTTTTTTGTTGTTTTGGACTTGGAAAAGCAAAATAATAAATAGTGTCTTGGTGTGTGTGAATCACAAGACACTATTTATTATTTTATATTTATTTTAAAATTAATTATTTAGGCTCGTTAGTGAGATAAATAATTTATTTTTTTTTTCTTTTCTTCCTTTATAATTTGTTGTTCTGTATTTATTAATAGATTGAAACTTTAATTATTTCAATTTCCATAACAAAATAAATTCTTTTCGCCAGTGAGGAATCTTTTGGATTATAACTGGCGAGAGAGATATTTTGGGAAATCGTCAAATTTACCATTACTTGTAAATTACCGACGATATTGAAATAATTTAAGGTTTTTTTTGTTGATGATTATTTGTGCTTGCAGAAGCAATTGTATAGAGTCTTGGTGTGTGAGAGTCACAAAACACTATTATAAACATTAATTATTTAGACTTCTGAGCAAGTTAAATAATTAATTTTAATTTGGTACAAGTGTTAAGTGTGTGATTTGCCACAACTTTAACCAACAAAATTTAATTATTTTGTCCTTATAAGGACGAAATAAATTTCTTTTAAAGAAAATCTTTTGGATTTTGATTAAGTGAATTAATTTTGTTGGTACACTAGTCGGTGCATTTGTACAATTTATTGTAATTAAGCCGACAACAAATTTTTTTTTACTCGTTGGGAGTAATAATTATTTTATTGTGGTGAGTCCAATAAAATAATTTCCAATTGAAAATTGGATACTTCCGAAGTATTTGAAACACTAGGGATTTCATCTGAAATCCCGGTTGAGAGTACTTCTCCCGACGTAACACGTCGGCTGCTGCTGGTCAAAAAAATAATGGCCAGCAGCTATGAAGCCCGAATGGTCCAGCTTATGCGTGAATCACGCATAGCTAAGGATATTCGTCGGGAAACGAAGAAGCTTCCGATTGCGGCAGTGTATGCCCAATTGGAGCATCTGAGTTTAAACGCAAATGGCGAAGAGGCGGAGTGCCGCGAACGCCTTTTGCGTCACCGGATAAGATGTGTAGACATTAATCTGGAAATACCATGGTTCCCTGAATACGATGAGAATGTAAGGGCAGAGCCTGCATATAAACCTCTAGTGTGTCAGGAATTATGGGAAATTAGGAAACCTCGTTCCAGGAAAGGGAATGTGGTCCCATCAGGAACGGAAGTTTCCTGCGAGTCCAAAATGTCGGATCGCGAAAGGGTTGCTAGTGACAGAGCACCCATTCCTGAAGAAGATGGAGCTCTGTCACCAAGTGGTCTGTCTAGAAACTCGCCAATGAGTACTGCACAAAGCCCGAGGTTGGCATCAACAGGTGCTATACCTAAACGGTTTGGTGAGGTACTGGCAGCCAACACGACTGCTATCCCTTATGTCCTTGTTTCGGTGGCTGCAACATCATGCACAACCACTACGTCGACGGTTACGACCGTGATGACTGCTCAACTCGGAGGTTTTTATGCACCCGCACATTACCTCCCAATTGAAGAGCAAAGAAACAGCGGACATCTTGGCACTAGAGAGAGTGAAGTGCCAACACAACATTTTGACTTGGGTTCGCAGACGAAAGCCGACCGTCGTACGTCACGAGGATACACCTCTAGACAATACGACAACAGGCAACCCGAGGCTAAGTCAACCGAACGTCAATTTGTTGATGATAGGAATCGATATGACCTTCCAAATGACGTCAGTGTTCAATCTTACGAAAAACCGAGGTTTGAACAGAGACGTCGTGAGACCTCTTCTAAGACTTGTGAGGGACAAGATAGAAGAGAGAGGCGTGAGTACACGACTCCAAACAGAAATTCACGACACCATCGTTCTGTGAGTAGAGCCTCAAGCAACGATGAACGTCGTGATAGCTGTACGGAGAGACGTACTCAGAAACGTCAGTCCAACCGTAAACTCGACGACCGAGCACAGACGGAAATTCCGGAGCAAAGTCACAAAGAGAGGTCGGACATACGTAGAGAAACGCCTCGAGAGAAACGTATGGCCGTATAATCAATGACGAAGATTTACTCATGCAACTTCGATCAAGAACGCAAAATGAGGGAGAAAAGGCTACGACGTTCTTAAACTGTTTCAGAGCGATCGTAAATAAGTTTAAATGCCCTCCCTCATTAGAACAACAGGTGAAGATGGCCTACTCGCAGATGAGACCAGATTACCGTAGGTACATACCAGTACGACAAATCAGGAATTTCTCTGATTTGACAAGCTACGGTAAAGAGTACGAGCAGCATTTAACATGGGACACGAAATTCTCCAGTTCCAACGTTAAACGCGAGAAGCTCGTACCAGAAGCTTTTCCGAAACAGAGTGGTAGAGCACGAGTTTCGGGTAAAGTGGCGACTGTTACCGAAAAGAGTAAGGATGAGTCTTCTCATTCTGATAAACAGTCGTCAAAGAAAACTATCAAGAAGAAGAGCAAGAAAAGTGCGAAAAACTCGCCAAACTCTTCTTCAAGCGAATACGAAGCAGCCGCTGTGTACGGTACTTCCAACGTCGCTAATAGTTTTCAGAAATGATACGGCAAGTCGAATAATGGAGTGAGTGCCCCCAATTCGAAATCCGTATCGTACGTGCCTGTTTCTCAACAGTCACCTGGGCAACAAAAACAGAGCTCGGGTAAAAGAGAAAGACGTGCTTTGACGAATTCTCAACTGCCCCAGCAAAATGTTTTTGTTCCACAAATGGCACAAAACCTGGTGAGGTATGTGCAACCACAGGCGACGGCAGTAAACCCAACGAACCTGAGTACCAACTTTGTGGGCGTGTGTTTCACATGCCAAAAAGTCGGTCATAGGTCGTCGGATTGCCCGAGCCGAACATGCTACCGATGCGGAAACACTTGGGCACTCCGCTGAGTAGTGCTCTACCGAATTGGTAGCAAAGGAGTGCCAGCTGTGTGGAACTAGTGGCGTTACACTCCAAACATGTCATAACTGCGTCAGATTCCTCCAAAACGTGGGAATCCTGAACGCAGGGCACCCGAGCTGCCCCGGGCGCCCTGCACTGCAGTAAGTAAACCGCATGGTTTACAAGGGCAAGAGTTTAAGGTTGGAGAACCCTCTAAACTCTTTAAGAAGTCTAGCAAATCATTTGCTGACTTCTCTAAAGTCCTTAACGGAGATCAAATTCTCTCTCAGACCGAAGTTGGTGTTGAAAGTAAGTCTGAGTGTAAGGATCTTAAACGTTCTGGGGATTCGACAGATGGAAAAGTTCTTAGAACACAACCTGTCAATCCCACCCGAGCTTTGCAAGGTAAAACAGAACAAGGAACCTTATTAGACCAACAAAAGCGTGAGGCTAAAGATTGTTCTAAGGAACTCCAAAGGCAAATATACTCTGATAGCAGAGATATTATTGGTGAAGAAAGCGTAAAGAGATCGTAATCTCAGCCGCTTAGCACCATCGGAGTGAACAACCTTGGTTGTTGCTCATCGTCACCCCGTTGTGACACACCTAGTAAAGAGGACAAGAAGCCCTTGGTGGAAAAGGAAATAGTCCTCAACAACGAGCCCTTGGTGGAGAAGGTAGTTGTCGATGGTGTGCGTAACATGAACCGTACAAACTCGTTGCCGAGAAGTACAGTTCAGGGGGGGGGGGGGCAGATGCCGTACCAAGTACGTCTAAAATGACGCACACAGAATCGACCCCTAACGACGATAGTCAAACCGATCAGATAATTGCTGGAATCCAATCGGATAACCGGCTATTCTTTTTGGTACGACTCGGTGGAAAGGACTTTAAAGCACTTTTCGATCCTGGCGCCATGGTCTCTCTTGTACGATCAGATGTTGTCGAACAGTACAAGTTTAAATGGAGACCTGTCAAGGTTATCGTGAAAGGTGTGGCTGGACCAGCACTTAAAGTCCTTGGCCTTATCGACATTCTATTCTGTGTAGAAGGCCTTGATGGCAATATCCAACTGAGAATTGTAGAGAATATTGAGCATTCCATCATTCTCGGTATGGATTTTGTACAACATTGGAATATGGAAGTCAAATTAGGCGAACCTATTTGGCGTATTGGTAAGAGTGATTGGAGACACTTCGTCAGAGATACAGCTCATGACATCGATTCGAGGATTTCCGCTGAATGTGCTGGTATAATTGAGATACAGGACGACCAGCGGAAGCAAGTCAAAGAGTTAGTTGAAAGCCTACTCTTGCCCTCGGGAGACGTCCACGGCTTTACGACGTTAACGGAGCACCACATAGAGGTTAAACCTGGTGCAAGACCGGTTCGTCATAAGCCAAGACGTATGTCTCCCAAGGTCCTCGAATTTGCCCAGAGTGAGGTCAAGAAGATGTTTGAAGAAGAGATTGCCTCGTTCGAAGTAATTACAGACCCATGGTATATTGCTAGATTAAACGATGTACGCTCATGCCCTCAGAAATTTCCGGAGTGGAAAATTGAGGATGATATGCTATATCGTTTTACAAGTGATAAACTCTTGGACTCTGTAACAGAACGAGAAGAAGGCTGGCGCCTTGTTCTACCCTTAGAGCAGAGGAACCGAGTCTTAGTAGATTCTCATTTCCACCCATCCATGGGTCATATGGGAGTCGAAAAGACTTACGAACGTGTTGCAAGAGACTATTATTGGCCAGGTATCTACCACGATACCCGCCAATTTGTTTTACAGTGTCTGATCTGTCAGAGCTATAAGACGTCTCAAGCAGGTCCTCAAGGCTTGATGGGTAAACGTAACATTTAGAGACCCTGGGCTGTTGTGGCAGCAGACGTAATGGAGCTTCCACGTAGTAAAAGTCAATACAAATACATCATAGTATTTCAAGACTTGTTTACAAGGTGGATAGAGCTCAAACCATTACGTACGGCGACCGGTAAGTCGGTGTCAAAAGCATTCGAGGAACTCGTAGTCTTCCGTTGGGAAACGCCAGATTTCCTAATAACGGATAATGGGACTGAGTTCATCAACGGCATCATGTCGCGAATGCTGGAGGAATATGGCATAAAACATGTCAGAACCCCTCCTTACCGACCACAAGCCAACCCGGTGGAGAGAACAAATAGAACGTTAAAAACGATGATTGCGACGTTGGTGGATTCGGATCATCGTGGGTGGGACACACACTTGCACGAATTTCGCCATGCAATAAACACGGCATTGCAGTCAAGTACCAAAGTCTCACCCGCGTTCTTAAACTTCGGGCGTCATTCACAACCTGTGAAGAGTCTCCGCAGGGAAGTGGAAAAACAGGAATTTAAGATCCTGGACAATCCCGAAGTATGGCTAGATCGTCTTAAAAGACTTGATGCTCTACGCGACTTGGTAAAGAAATACATTGACGAGGAGCAAATACGTCAAGAAAAGACCTACAACAGAAACAGACGTATTGCCTCGTTTCAGGTAGGAGATCTAGTCATGAGGAAGTGCCGAACGCTTTCCCAAGGTGCGAAGGGCATATCTGCTAAACTGGCACCAAAGTATGACGGACCCTTCGAAGTTAAAGAAGTACTATCTCCAGTAATTCTGAGACTAGAAGAGTCCGGTCGGAAACGGACCGAGGTACACATATCTGATGTAA
Organism: Theocolax elegans; assembly: GCA_026168455.1. Classification (NCBI taxonomy): domain Eukaryota; kingdom Metazoa; phylum Arthropoda; class Insecta; order Hymenoptera; family Cerocephalidae; genus Theocolax; species Theocolax elegans. Next base: position 31,530,660 of record CM047427.1, on the reverse strand, counting down.
AAAGATATGTACCACCTCGGGTTGTCAAGTAAAGCAGTAAGGGTTGCGTATCGGTTCGCATGAGAACAGTTATCGAAGGTTGGGCCTGGTAACTGTATGCCATGCATTGAGAGTGTGATATTTGAGAATACTTGTGTGTGAGTGAATGGGCAATTCTCCCTTATTCGTAATTTATATTTTAATTATGACTAATAAGCTTCTGTTTTATTTCAGCTCCCAGATGGACCCAAACGGCGAGTTGATCGTCTTGACGGAGCAGATGCTCCAACAAAGAGCAATCGAGCGTCGCGCAATATCGCCGGGCGCCCGAGACCTGGAAGCAGGAGACGGCGTCACTCCATCTCCACCTCAGCTCATACTGCTGGGGGAAAGCCCACCGACTTTGGAGACCACTAACGAGGTAACTCCGGTGTCTCTCGAATGCTTCGAGGTACCTGCAGATGACCCGCTCGCTGGATGTGTCCAGTCGGTGCGGGACATCCACAAGGTGCTAGTGGAGTTGGAAGGGACACCACGTGCCTCAACGGTAGACCTCACTTCGTCGGTTGAGTCAACCCCAGTGGAGCGGATGGAAGTGGATGTGCCTGCGGTATTAGTACCGGGGCCATCCGCCAACATCTACCCCGCAGAGTATGCTGAGGATCTGCGTGAGGCAGAACGGGAGCAGCAGAAGTCCGTCGCCGCAAATCGCCCACGCCGCAAGAAGAAGAAATCTAGCGGCAACAGGCAATTGACGATGGACGACTACGAATCAGGAGTCTTCGTCACACCCCGAGCAACGATTCGGCCGTTCTCGGAAGCAGGGACACCTGTCGTAGGTCCATCACGAGCAGGGAAACTCGATGTTGGGGTCGAGTCCCTGCCCAAGCAGGCGAAGACTGGGTCATCTACATCCGGCCCGGTCACCACTAGGGGAATTGTCCTCCGACGATTGATAGCAATACCATTCGATCGGTCGGTAGATCCCCCTAAAAACGCCTGCTACAATTGCTGGGCGAACGACCACAGTCACCGGGAGTGTGCGATTTCGCAAAAGACATTCTGTCTTAATTGCGGACGCCGAGGGGTGACTGTGAGGGAGTGCCCCAGATGTTCGGAGCCGCATGATTTGTGGGTCCGAGAACGGGGTTACTCCCCCTTCGCGGCCGCTAATGTCTCTGTCTCGCCACAGGCACCGAAGCGACCAACGCCACGGGCAGGTCCGAAGGAATCGAAGAGGCGACGGGTGAAGACGCCCACCCGCAAGGAGGGCGCTAGGAAGGGCTTGTGTGTGAAGCCTTCCAACAACAAACCTTCCTGTGCGGAATGGTGGTGGGTCGCCGTGTGGAAGAGGCGACTCGCCGCCAGGCCGCTGCATTTGGCTTGGATTCCACGGGGTCCTTCGAGCAAGTGAAGGCAGCCCTAAGTGCGGTCGTCCAAGCCAAAGCGGACCAGAAGTCGAGGGAGTACAGAGAAAGCCTGAACGCTCCCTCGATCAGCGACCAAGCAGCGGAAGCAGAAAGGCAGAGACGCGAAGAGAGCGGGGCTCAGCCAGTCCCTGTCCAACGAGTCAGTGGAAAGGGTAAGACCAAAACCTCTGTTCCGAAACCTCGTGGGGAGCAATCGCAGAAGGCTCGGCCTAGCGACTTGCGACGGCCCACCCCGATGGAAGTCGACGCTACGAGGATGGCTGGGCCATCTCGTCAGCCGACACCAAAGTCGGGAAATGGGTCTAAACCCCGTACATCTTCGGAGATATCGGCTTCTTCAGCTGGGTCGACAGCACAATCCAGCAACGAGACGGACATTCTCAGGGAATGTCGTATGTTGCCGCAGGCTGCTACCAATCTCCCAGCTGATGTGGCACAAGATGTAGGACAGGAGGTGGTCCGTATCCTCAAGGACCGCATCACTTCCCGCTACTGATTGAAGAGAGAAGGACAGCGCCTTCCCGAGGGAAGTAGAGTCTAGGGGGGGGGCTTTGTGACGGAAATCGTCACACAATCTATTCGCGGCGAACAAAGCATTTAAACTCATGTTTAATGTAAGTCGTCGGAGCCTTTGGTATGTCAAGGCCAACCGACGACATTTGTTTACGTCGATCAAGTGTACAATTACGCGCGCAATAGTACGTAAGGATGAGAGCGCGAGAGTGTGTGTGTGTTTCCCACTCTCATCCCTTTTTCGAAATTAGGCAGTTGCCTAATCAGTACGTCCCGATCCGCCGCTCGAGGCGGACAAAACTTATCCGGACCGATAGATAGTGTTCTTGGCTAATAAGGCGCGTGAGGCGTAATAAAGCCATCGGTTACCCGGAACATCCTCGTGAGTGAGCCGCGAGTGAATTAGTGTACCCAAAAGAACGGGAGTGAGTGTGTGAGTGTTAACGCGGTTCGCGAGACACTCGCCGCGGCACAGGGCCGCCTTTTGGACACCGCAGCCGACGTCGGTCCTCCGTTGTCCAGGAGGACAAAAGGGACACGGATCGGCTGGGCCATCAACGAGGCGAATCCCGGTAAGTTGCATTCATACTACCACGCGTTCCCCCCTTCCCGAGTGTTTGAGTGTGAGAGCTCGGGAGTGTATTCGGGTACGCCGGTACCCGAATAGCGGAGATCGGGGTAAAGTCAACCGCAGGCAAGGATCTCGATCCGGTTGACTCCCGATACTTCCGCCCGTGCGAAACAAGCATTGTCGCGGCACGAGGCCTGGATGGCCAAAATGTTAAATCAAATGAAATAAATATTTCTATTATTTTATTTTAATTCCGTGTAATTATTATTTCTCCCCGCTCCCGCCGACATCCTTTAATTTTTATAAATCGTGTCGAGGCAAGGAGGATCGCCCGAATCCTCCATACCGTACGTCCCAGCGAACTCGCGTTCCTGGCGACAGCCCGCAGTTCGCAAAATTAAATAACTTGTGTGTGCGGTATTGGGCAACGCGGCCCAACGGATTTTATTAATTACATAAATTAATTAATCATTCCGGCTTCGCGAATACCGCGTCACAAGTTACAATTACTAATGATTTTTTATTGTTTACTAGTTACAAATAGTGAAAAATTGATTACTTAATGAAATCGACTTTTACAATGGTTTCACATATTTCAGAACCACGACTGCCGCAGGGTCAGTGTACAAAAGACTGGGCACCGATGTGCAAAATTTTGGGTCTGATAAAGGCAAATAAGAAGATCAAACAAGTATTTTACGAGCGTTCTAGGAACTATATATATATCGAGGGTGATTCAATAGGAAACAGGGGATAGTATATGATTTTTGTGTATGACTAATCTTATAAGGAAATAAATGCGTAACAAAGGAATAGAAGGAATAGGAGTAGATCGGCAAAACGTAAGAGGTGAGAGTTCGTCCTTGCGATCGGCCATCTTCGTACGACTGCGTCTCTCTTTCAGCTGTCAAGAAGACGATTCAACGGACTACTGCCGACGTGGATCTAGTGGATCTCTTCCGACGCTGGCCTGCCGTGGGATTGATCTTGAGCTCCCGAGGAATTGTTACAGGTAAGCCGTAGAAGTTTATTATTACTTGTTTAGTTAATTTATAGTTGCGAAGGTTAGTGCTCTCCTAATCTCTCAACTCTTGTTGACAATTCTTTCTTCCTATGTTGCTGTCCTATCTTCTCCTTCCTGGTTATACTTTTCCCTAATAATGTGCTTTATCTCATTTATTATTATCTTTACAGGAATTCTGCATGAGGTTCCAGTGGGCGATGGTCTTCCAAGGATACCTGCTGTCACTTCTGAGGTTCTGCACCCGATGTAGATCATTCAGCTAGCTACTTCTTCGTTGGATTGTCCTGGTGCTGGATTGCTGGGAACCGGTGAAGGGATGTGGAGTTTTTATTCATGGTAGTTAGTGTGCTGGGTAGTTTACAGTAGGTATGCGTGTGTGTACGGTATCCGGGTAGGTAGATTTACTAAGGGGGGAAGGCTCCGCTAATGCCTTTTTACTATCTCTTTTTACCTTTTGTGACAGGTGTTAAATTACCTTGTCACAACTCCCCCCCGCCAAACTGAAGTTACGTGGAGTCGTAACTTCGGGGGGGAGGGGGGGGGGGAATTTTGCAAAAATAATTATGGTAGCTAGCCTATTATCTAATTTACGATGATCGGTATCATCCTGTTTTTCGGTGTATTTTATAGCTGCTTGGCTGCTCCAATCTTTGTATAGTGTACTTCCTATTCCCTATTTCTTTATTTATTTAGTATCTTAATTACTGGTTGCCCTTACAATTTACTCACTTACTAGCCGATGAGAGCTCCCGATATTTTCGCGACCATACTCTCCTTCATACTTACATGAATCATTCGTTCTATTTTATTTACAATGTAAAGAATAAATTATTACTATTGATTATTAAGGAGGCTTCTTGGAGGTTGATCCGCATAAGGTTGTGTTTACCATCATAATAACAGCAGGATTTTTATTAAGGTCGAGAGACAATGAGATAGAGTCGTGATCTGCAGCGAAAGCTATGCCCGATTTGGTGTAAGCACAGTATGAGAAGAAAAAGCTGATATTTTATATGTATACAGATATAAGAATGAAAATTATTTTTCAACGTCGGGACGCTACTCGTAAAATTATATTTTTGTATATTTTCTACCCTTTATCGATAATATCAGTTGAATAGAATTTATCGATCTTCCCAAGTCAGAGGTGAAGGTAAAAAAGAAATTTTAACACATTTTTCTTTTTTCGTAACGTTTCGGTAGACAATGCTACCCTCTTCAGACTGTATAAAATTTATTAATTTCGATTAGTACATCTCAGAATATAATGTAAACCGGGAACGTAAATGAAAAAAAATTAAAAAATATACCTTCTAATATCAATATCGTACAATGTTTACAATATTATTTCGCCGCAAGTCGATTTAAATTTTCGCTTTTTTTTTTTTTTTTTTTCCTCATTCTAAACACGAAGAAACGTCAAACAGATGTATACACGACGAAAATTTCTGCTGTATATGAAACAATACCAGATTCGTGCTTTCTTATATAGGGATAATTAGTAAGTTTGTGTTTATATTTTTTCTATTGATGACGCATGATCAAGGATGTCTACAGTACGTTTGATTTCAGATAAATTTAAATTTAAAGGCTTTTCATTCGATATATAATTTGCGAATACTGTTTATTTAATTTAATTGAGTCTTCTTGTTTGTTTATTGATTGTTTTTGTAAATTTATGTGTACCATTTCAGATGCAATTCTTTTTCCATAATTCGGTTCTTTATCTAAAATCTTAAAATTTTGCCAATCAAAATCGTGTTGATTATTTTGTACGTGTTGAAAGATCATAGAATTTTTGTTAGTTTTATGTTCATTTATTCGGGTAATTATTTGTCTTTTTGTTTGTCCTACATACGAAGCATCACAATTGTTGCAATTTAATTTATATACTATGTTATTTTGAGTTTTTCTATCAGTTTTATCTTTTCCTTTAATTATGATATTACTTCATTTGTTTTCAATAATTGGAATTGTTTTTATTCCGTGTTTTTTAAATTCTGATGATACTTTTTCATAAAAACCATTTAAGTAAGGTAGTGTTATTGTTGTTTTGTAGTTATTGTTTTCATTTCTATAGTGGTTAGTTGTCTGTTGATTTAACACTGCAAGTCGTTTTTTAACGTATCTATTTATAAATTTTTTTGGATAGCTATTTTTTATTAAATACTCTTTTATTTTATTGATGTTTTGTTTGTGGTAATTTTTATCTGAAAGTTTAGTTGCTCTATCTACTAAGTTGTAAACCATCGCAATCTTTTGTGAAATTGGATGAGCTGAGTTGAAATTTAAAAACCGTGCCGAGAAAGTGGGTTTTGTATACCAGTCTGTTATAATTTTATTGTCGTTTTTTATTAGTAATGTATCTAAAAAGCTGATTTTATTGTTCTGTTCAATTTCATAGGTGAATTTTAGTTTTGGGTTGTAGGAGTTGAAAATGTGTAACATTTCATTAATTTTATCTGTAGGAATGCATGTTATTATGTCGTCTACATATCTATAATAAAAAATGGGTTTAAAACTTAATTTGTTTAAACATTCAGTCTCGAGAAATCAATAGAAAAAATATAAACACAAGTTTACTAATTATCTCTATATAAGAAAGCACGAATCTGGTATTGTTTCATATACAGCAGAAATTTTCGTCGTGTATACATCTGTTTGACGTTTCCTCGTGTTTAGAATGAGGAAAAAAAAAAAGCGAAAATTTAAATCGACTTGCGGCGAAATAATATTGTAAACATTGTACGATATTGATATTAGAAGGTATATTTTTAAATTTTTTTTCATTTACGTTCCCGGTTTACATTATATTCTGAGATGTACTAATCGAAATTAATAAATTTTATACAGTCTGAAGAGGGTAGCATTGTCTACCGAAACGTTACGAAAAAAGAAAAATGTGTTAAAATTTCTTTTTTACCTTCACCCCTGACTTGGGAAGATCGATAAATTCTATTCAACTGATATTAAAAAATACCAAGTGATAAAATCAAAATTTCAACATGAACTTTATCGATAATCTTTTACTGCGATATCCTCTCAAAATTATGATAGTGTATGATAGTTAATTAGTTACAGTACAATAGCCTCATATTCTTGGCATGATATCAATGATAATAATTTGTATGAAATAGTTACATGTAGTACATATTTCATAATTACGATATAATAGCATTTTGAATAACAAAAAATTTTATTAATCCAGTCAATTTAATACATTGTGTTTATTTATCCTGTATTTTGTCAACTTTAAATTATTCCAATGTATTTGAATTTTCAGGATTCCCCGTCGCATCTTCTGGATCTTGTAAAGGATGTTCCAATACTTTATCGATTAATCCAAATTCTTTAGCTTCAGTCGGATTCATAAACTTATCTCTTTCCATACTGTTTTCTAAAAATAATACAAAGCTATTAATATATATTAAAAAATTCAATAAAAAAATAATTGAATACAAGGTATGCGTTATTGTACGTAGAGATTAGATGTATTTGGATACGTAAGGTATATTCTTTTTGACTACCTATACGCTTTGTAACATTCGGAAAGGCAAACCTAATATTTTGTATTATTTCAATTACTGAATGAACCGCTTTTATTACAATAATTATTGTTTCTAACTGCAATTTATTTATAATAATCCTTTTGCATTGCATTTTATTTACAATATTTATTGTTTGAATTGCAATTTAATGACAATAATTCATATATTTTAAAATACAACAAATTTTAATTTATACTGAATTAATTTATAATATTTTTATTTTGATTATTAATTAGTAATGTTTGTAATAAAATAACATTACTTATATTTTATTCTATAATTTGTTAACGTGTTCGCCGTGCAATTGTTTATATAATCAAAATTAAAATTGTTATTGAACTTAAATAATTTTATGCAATTGTTTATAAAATATTGTAATTTTATGTGTTTTTATCCATTAGAAAGCTAGAAGAATTTAGTTATATATGTTCATTTAGAAAGAAGACATTATATAATTATGTTAACAAATTTAAATAAATAATGCATGATTAATACAAATAAAATTTTTTTTTTTTATTATTTTAACGTCGCTCTTTTTATGCTCCCAAACCGGTGCTAATCAGCGACGGAAGTCATACGATGTCTTGGTGAAGAAAGCACTTGTTGAAAATACATTCGCCAGTGGTGCTTGTATCAATCGGCCGGGGCCGGGAATCGAACCTGGGACCTCCAAATTACGAGCCCGACGCCCTACCGACCGAGCCATCGCAGGCCAAAATATATCATTTTATTATCCCATATTATATCCTAAATCTTTACTCTTAAAATAACTTCGCTCGCTATTCCCGGAGGCGAAAGGCTAGTCCTAATCAAACAAGAGCGAAAGGAATGCGAATGGTTTATTAACAATTTGCCTTCTTGTAATATTTTTATAATGGTTGATGCAAGTCTGGACGTGACAGGATTATTGGTCACGGTGAACAACGATATGACAACCAGTTTTTATTTATCCTCCATTTAAAGGTAGATAGGGTTGGGAGGTAAGAGGGGGGAGGGGGTAATATTAGAAAAATATTAACAATAAGAATAAATATAGACAGGGGCGGATGAAAGTAGGGGGGGGGGGGTAAAATTAGAATAAATCCAAAAATATTTTTCAGGGTTTATCGGTATAGGTGAATGACAATAAGACAACCATTCTTTTTTATCCTCCATTTTGAAGATGAAAAAATGGCGGACATATTAATTATATAAGATTCTTAAAAGAACTTTAATATGGATATACAGTCATACAGTCTTTATTTATCCTCCATTTAAAGGTACATAGGGGTGGTGGTAGGAGGAGGAGGGGGTAATATTAGAATACATCCGACAATATTTTATAGGCATTCTCGTTACTGGTGAATGACAATATAACAATTATTTATTATCTCTCGTATTAAATATGAAAGAAGGAGGGATGGAGAGTAAATATATAAGAATTCTTAAAGAACTTTAATGATGGTTTTATATGACAACCTATCCTTATTTATCTTCCATTCAATAATAGATAGGGGGGCCGAAGAAAGGGGGAAGGTAAAATTAGAATAACTCTAAAAATATTGTTTAGCGATTCTCGGTACAGCTAAATGACAATATGACAACTAGTCTTTATTTTTCCTCGATTTAAAGTTAGATAGGGGTGGGAGGTAAGAGGGACATGGGGGTAATATTAGAATAAATCCAAAAATATTTTATAGGGTTTCTCGGTACAGTTGAATGACAATAGGACAAAAATTATTTTTTATCCCTCATTATAAAGATAAACTAGGAGGGTGATGCCCCCTGAGCGCTGCCGCGCGCCAACCCTTTGCTCGCGAATTTCTATTATCAGGCAGCGCCTGAAAATAAAATTTATGAGGCACGACCGAATGCAGCTTGCGTAATTTTCATAATTAATATATTTTCCTCGAATTAGATTTTTCATAAGCGTTTTAATTTTTAAACTTTTGAACTTTCAAGTAATATATTATTTAGCAAAGAAAATTGCGTCTATGTAACTTTTATAGGTAACCTGTTTTTTCTTCTCTATGTCAATATTTTTTATGTATTATATTTTACAGTAAACTGCTCGTAATGAAGTATATATGGGCTATTTCACGTCAAGTGGTACGATGAAAATTTTAAATCGCTCCAAAATTTGAGAACAGGCTGGAAATATCTTCCAGAAGATAGAAAAAAAATTTTAGGTGTTAAAAATAATTTGCCTAAGAGTTATTCCACCATGAAAAATGGAAATTTTCCAATTTTTTAGAAAAATTTCTATTTTCCAAGCCATTTATCTCAGAATCCATTAATTTTTTTGAAAAAAGATTACAAACAACTTTTGTTCAAAATAATCTTCAAAACTTATCTACCTGGGTTACAATTCTTAATTTTAAATTGTCGAAGAGATAGGGCATCCAGAAATATTGAATATCAAAAAAAGGCGACCACGCCACAATCAATTTTGATCTAACACCGCTCAAAAGATCACATTTTTTGAGAGCTTTCGAATGGCGGTGCCTCATAAACCTCATAAAATCACTAATTTTCATGTATTTTAGGGCATAACCTACAACAACGGTCTTGGCCAATAATCTAACCACCGCCATTCGAAAGCTGTCAAAAAATGTGATCTTTTGAGCGGTGTTAGATCAAAATCGATTGTGGCGTGGTCGCCTTTTTTTGATATTCAATATTTCTGGGTGCCCTATCTCTTCGAGAATTTAAAATTAAGAATTGTAACCCAGGTAGATAAGTTTTGAAGATTATTTTGAACAAAAGTTGTTTGTAATCTTTTTTCAAAAAAATTAATGGATTCTGAGATAAATGGCTTGGAAAATAGAAATTTTTCTAAAAAATTGGAAAATTTCCATTTTTCATGGTGGAATAACTCTTAGGCAAATTATTTTTAACACCTAAAATTTTTTTTCTATCTTCTGGAAGATATTTCCAGCCTGTTCTCAAATTTTGGAGCGATTTAAAATTTTCATCGTACCACTTGACGTGAAATAGCCCACATACAACGTATATAAACGAGAATAATAAAATTAAATTTTGGTGTATGAACATCTTAATTTCGACTTCAGGATTAAAATAATTCAGCAAAGGAAATTAATTAATAAATTAATAAAAATATTTGTTGTCATTGTTTTGTTTTCACTTTCACTCAAACTTGCAAAGGTACATGCGTAAGACAATTCAAAATTATCTTTTTACTATTTTTCAATATACTGAAAAAATTTTCGGGCAGGAACACCCGATGAACATAACGCATACACAACCGAAAATCGTCGACATGTGGCGCCACTGTGTTTAAACATAACGTAAAGTTTAACTGGTTCTATAGTTGTACACGTTGACAAGTATTGCATTTTTTACAACACAGTTTTGTTGCTGCACAAACTTGAAGGTTCCACTTCAAAATTTCAGAATTTATCAGGCTTGGAGTTCTTACGACTATAGGGGGGTCCGACTGTTCTCTCTACACGATAGCGAAACAGTCGAATACAAAGCATATGTATAGCTGATTCAGTATCCATTTGACGTCGCTTTCCACTATGAATGGCGTTTAAAGAAGGGCTCTAGCTCCTTACTGAGGAAACCAAAGGTAGAGAGCCGTGGTCCAAACGCCAATTTTATATTTTAATTTTTGGAAAGGCTTACTCTGGAACTTCTACCAACCATAGTGGACGAAGAATAAAGGCCTTGCTTAATAAAGCATATTGGTTCGCAAAACACAATAAATTCTAAATATCGGAAAAAGTACTTCAAAAATTGTTGCTATACATTTTTAAATTAAACGATGGACCGCAATATTGGATGAATAAAAGGTAAGTAATTTTTGCTTTTGCATTCGCATTAATTATTTTTGGAAACAGAAACTTAAGGTACTTTTATTAATGTATTTATTATAATAATATAAATATATATTTTTGATGTAAATTTATAAGTAGATTTATGTATTTAAAAAATAATGGAATATTAGCATATCATATTTTTTGTTAATCTGTAAATTTAATTTTCTATGTTATAAATTTGTTATACGCAAGCATACTGTTAATAGGCGTGAACCGCACGGCCTTTATATATATATATATAGCTTATACATAGTAATTAGTACCGATAACGGCCGTAAGGTGGCTACCACCTTATCGCGCCGTTCCCGTTATCAAGATAAGCGAGCGCCGTTATAAGTATAGGTCAGTTCGAGCATACAGCAGCTCGCCTTCTCCCACTGCGGGAGTATCCCACCTTTCGGGATAATAACTGTACCATCTCTACCGTTTTTGAATAAAGGCGAATTTAATTTAAAGATCACTCGTTGGTCGTAATTATTATCACCTTCTTCCATTCCATCCATGCCGTACGAACTCACCGAGAGCGACTACCGCCCGGATCACCTTGGAGTACCGGAATCGGACCGCCGCTGCCCAGACCATCATCAAGAAGGACCAGGCCACCCAAACCGTCAGCAGCATCAGCACCCAGACGGAGCGACCGCTACCCCGACTCACTCCTCTCAAGGGTTGGCTGTTGGACAACGGCGTACAGCGGACGGTGCGGTTGGATCTACCACCTCCAGGGACTCCGAGGATCCGAGCAGCGCCGCCACCTCCACCTAGGCGTGTTCCCGCCGCAGCAACTACATCGTTAGAGGCAGTCCAACGCAAACCGACTCGGCCGAGACGACCACCAACTCCGGCAGCCCCGAAACCTCCATCTACTCAGCGGGCAGCAGCCACGGTTAAGCGTCGAGTGGTCGCCGACGTCATTCTGCCACCTACAGGGCGCCTCCCGCTTCCTCCGAGGACACCTCGCCGTTAGAGCGGCTCGCGCCTGGGTTGGTCCATCTTGACCAACCCTACTAAGAACTTCATAAAGTGAGCGCGGCTCACCGGCGGTCATCCGACCGTTTGACTCTGGCCACGAGTTTCTCGAGGCCAGGGCCAGGCTCGTAGAGAGCTAGTTGAGGGGTTAGTGCTGTGTCCTCCCTCAGCCAACGCAGAAGCCACAACGACAGCGGCGCAGCGGACCAGCATCTACTCGGCCTTACTGGCCGACATACCGTCGACACCGGACTCACCAGCGTCACCCGACGCACCGGCTTACGACAAATTTATATTTTTATTTTAATTATTTTTAGTGTAATTCTAAAAAAATAATGAATAAAAATGAATATAAATATTAGTGAAAAGTACAAATACACAAAATCAATATGTGTATATATATAAAATTTATTCACAATATAATTTGTAACAGTTTGGTTGCCGCACGGATGTTTATTTTATTATCGCGGCTGCTCAGCGGTACGGTTGAACTTACGGTATTTATATAAACGTATTTTTCCCGCGTTGCGGCGACAGTTACCTGTCCGCTCTACCAAATCTGTTAAGTGTTAGTCTGAAACCGAGGTATTGTTTCAGATAACAATCAGGTAAAAATCAAATCTGAAATTGACCGCGAAACAGAGATATCGCATCGAGCATTGTCAACCAGAAACATACGAGCTCTTAGGATTACAGAAGGAATCGTGCGTGGGTTAAATTCAATTATTCGAACACCGGATTGAATTCCAATAATAAAATGAATTTATTGAAATAAAAAAAATAAAGATAAATAACAAATAAAATATCTAATTGTCGACAAGGTCTACGCTATTATTACAAGTCGGTAAACGGCCGACTTGTAGAGAGGGAGAGAGGGAAAATATCGCGAACTAAAATAATATACACAGTCAACGGGACTGGTATAGCGCAATAAATAAACTATTAATTGTTTATTAAATAAAACGCTGTCGCGTGAAGTGGTACCACTTACTTCCTCGAGTTCGATGGTGTAATCGTATAACGATCAAATGGCCGGTCGCTCTCTTTCTCTCCCTCTCTCTCTGGCGCGGTGAGTACTAACACATCTGTTTACTTCTCCGCATTGTTTTTATAATTGTTGTACTCACGCGATCAACTCGAGTTTTCAGTGCAAGGCAAATTGGAAGCTCGCTGTCTACAGTCTGTACCTATTAAATTAGATGCATCTTTACTGTAGTCAGTTGTCCGCAAATTACAAAAATAAATTGCATAATTTATGATTTGACTTGACTGACGCGCAAGGACTACACAGAGGTGTGTAATCTTTGTAATAATATTGCCCATACGAATTGTTTTGAGGTCGTGCCGGCCTCGTCCGAGTGGCGCTGTTCTATTCTCGCGAAAACGCGATCGATGGCGTTAGTCACAGCTTCGAACGACATGACGGCGCCACCGCCCGGGTTACCGCGCCAGTCTGTCGCGACCGACAGTGCCGCGTCAGCGACCACGCCTACCCCTACCACCTCTTGCGCTAAGCGTGTAGCCTCGCCTCCGTCGCCTTCAACGTCGCAGGTTGCGAAGCAACCTCGCGGCGCTCCGCCCACTGTACCCAATCAGGCGGCACACGACGCGCCAAGCGACTCCGTTTCAATGGCAGCCAATTTGCCACCGTGGCTGGATGTATTTACCCGAAGTTTGCGGGAAAGCTTGCGAAGCGATTTAAAATCAGTTTTGAAAGTTGTAAATCGTGTCGAGGGCAAAGTTGACGAGGTGAAAACTGAAATCAAAGAGTTAAAAGCAAAGGTTAGTGTGATCGAGGAAGAAATTGAGGTATAGTTTACGGCTATTGATGCGCGCATGGGTAAGCTAGAGGACCGGGTCAGTAGCTTGGAAAAGAATAGTAAGAACGTAATTGCAGTGTCCCAACCTCCATCAAAGGACACATGCGAGCTGCTCATTACCGGGCTGCCCAAGGATACAAAAAGGACTGAAAATGAACTTTTAATTAATATATTTGATGTGCTGAAACTGCCGAAGCTAAGCAGTCAAATAATTGACTTTCGTCCTTGGACTCCGCGGTTAAAATCAAACTCGGCGGGTTCAACTGCGGCTCCGATGCTCACTCGAGGTATGGTAATTAGAATGTCATCAGTAACGTCCAGAGATGCGATCATTGAAATGGCTCGACTCCTGAAGGGACACAAGGCGCGGGATATTTTCGGTGAAGGTGGAGATCATGCACTATTTGTCAGGCCTCTTTGGCCGAAGCCCGTTTTTGAGCTATGGCAGGCGGCTATACGTAAATCGAGAGAGCTGGGCTATGCGAGGCCCATAGTTTTAGATTTAATAGTTTTTATGCGTGAGGTGAGGGACGGACCGTTGAAGCGTGTAAGTTGGGAAGCAGATTTTATTAACTTTCCTCCTCTCTCTCCAACTCACACCAAGTGAGATGGGGCTGGTCGGGCCAAATCATCAAAATCATCAAAATCATCGAAGTCACTCTCCATTTTTCACTCTAATATAAATCGTCAAAAAACGCATTTAGCATCTATCGAAGCATTAGTTCATCCAGCCTCTCATGATGTCATCGCGATTATCGAAACCTTCCTTACAAGTCACGATTGTTCGGAAATTATTAAACTGCCGGGCTATACATTGTATCGATTGGATCGTGAGGGTAAGTAGGGGGGAGGTGTGGCGGCATATGTACTTGAAAATTTTGGGGTAAGGATCATCGCGCACTCTGAACCTATCTTTTCGAATGCTCCAGAATATCTAGTGCTATGTTTGACAGGTAATTCAGTTTCAATGGTTTTAGCAATTGTTTACCGTAGGCCTTCGGCCGCTTACCCCACGGAGTTTTTTGAGGTCTTGTTAGACATACTACCACGATACAAATATGTCATGGTCACTGGGGATTTTAACATTGACATGAATTCTGCCAGTACCATGGCAAGTAGGTTTAGAGCAAATCTGATGGCTCTGGGACTTTCACTCATCCAGTCAGAGCCAACGCATCACGCGATGACATCAGGTGGGCCATCTCACACATGGTTAGATCTCTTCCTTATTCGTGAACCAGTACCTGAACATGAATATATTAAGACGTCGGCTCCTTTCGCAGCTGGACATGATGCCATCAGTATCTCTCTTCGGATTGAAAATGAGCAGTCTCAAGTGAAGGTATTTGGTAAAAGAAATTTGGAGGGGATCAACCTTCCATAATCTCGCAACTACATTCGAATCATACATAACCTCCTCTTCCTCATCGCAATCATGCCCACATCCTTGGCCTGACCAGTCTGAATTCATGGATATGTCTCCGTATAATCATCAACCTAGTCCGCATTCACATCAAGTTTATTCATCTAATAATATTCATAGCACTATTTCATCTACATTATCATTTATATGTAACTCAATTTTATCCACTTCTGACCTGCTACCACTTACAACATTTTACTCCATCAAAACAAGCCACAAACCTTGGATTTCTCGGGAAATCAAAGAAAGTATTAAAGTCAGAAATGCAGCTTTTAATAGATTTCGTGCTTCAGGTTCTGTTGACGATTATACCGTGTATAAGGGTCGTATAAATCAGGTTTCGAACACTGTTAACACAAGTAAGTTCCACTTTCTGGCAAAGAAACTTAGTAGCACGAAAGACCCAAAGAAATCGTGGAAATGCCTAAAAAACATGGGCCTCAGTACTAAAACTAACCCATCACCACTTAAACTATTCACACCTCAACAGCTAAATTGTCACTATGCTTCAGTTTCAAATCATATTCAACCACTTTCCGTACAATCATTTTCAACCATAATATGCAACTCTTGTCCCACATCACCTTCATCTCCTTCTTTTCATTTCTCTGTTATAACCGCGAAAGAAGTTCAACGTGCAATTCGGGGAGCATCCTCAAGGGCAGTGGGGATTGATGGCATATCTGTTGAAATGATTAAGTTATTAGAGCCTCAATTAACACTGCACCTTGTTGATCTCTTTAATAATATGCTCTCAGTTGGCTATTTTCCGGAGAGCTGGAAAAGGATATCACTGTTCCCATTGGCGAAGTCAGGCAGGGTAGAATCGTGCTCAGATACAAGACCAATTGAGAAGCTTTGTGAACTCTCGAAAATCTTGGAGAGACTTATACATAATCAGTTGTCTGAATATCTTGTGAAAAATCATATTCTTGTTGATAGACAAGCAGGTTTTCGCAGGGGGCACAGTACCCAGACAGCACTCCTGGGTGTCCTAGATGACGTTAGAAGAGCCATTGATGCTAGGAAGATCACGATTCTCGTTCTGTTTGACTTCTCTAAGGCATTCGATACTGTGCCTCATGGTAAACTCATGCAAAAATTGTGTGAAATTGGTTGCTCTGACAACGCATTAAATTGGTTCTATCGGTATCTTGTAGATCGCATGCATGCAGTGGAGAGTGAGACGGGCGTGTTATCGGACTGGCTCGAGATAAATGCGGGGGTGCCACAGGGCAGTGTTCTTGGCCCGATACTCTTTTCCATCTATATCAATGATCTACCTCAAGTTCTTTCACACAGCGATTGTATGCTGTTTGCCGATGACGCCCAGGTCTACCATTTGTTTTTTCCGTCAGAATTAGAAGCAGGGGTACAACGTATCACACAAGATGCAAATGCGATAGCCCTATGAGCTCACACAAACGGATTAAAGCTGAATGAAAAAAAGACGAAGGTTATCATTCTGGGTAGTCAGGCCTTTTTATAGCGTATCGACTTGAACACTGCTCCGAAGGTAGGATTGGGAGCGGATCTCTTAAATTATGAATGTGAGGTTAAATCGCTTGGGGTCATGATCTCTCCGTCTCTTGATTGGTTAAAACAGGTGTTAACTATCTCGAGTCGCGTACATGGGGTTTTGCACTCATTGCGATATTATAAAAAGACGTTGTCTCGAGGTCTTAGGAAAAGTCTGGTTGAAGCACTAGTTTTTCCGCATTTTGACTACGCGTGTGCGGTATTTAATGATGTTGATCAGACCAGAAATCTGAAGCAAAACAAATAAACATTTTTTTTATAACAAATAAAATTTTTTTTATTTTGCTCGTCTCGACTACTTAGTGGTAGACACAGGAAATTTGTTCCTGGTCGAATATAGGTGGAATCGATAGACCGACCAGCGTTACTTGGAAATTGGATAGTTTGGACCAAACCAAGTAACTAGCGCCACCTAGAGGAACGAAAGAACGCGACATAACCTGGTGGCAAATCGGTCAAAATTAATTATTTGTAAGTGTATGCAAGGTTTAACTGGTTTTTGCTGGCACAAAACAGGAAGATATAACCTGGCTCAGTCCTTTACAAATTGTATTATGGGTTATATTTTTATAAAAGGTCAAGCGCGCGGTAACTTTAATTATTTAATTTATTGATTTATTTATTATTTATTATATAGTATCGTTAAGTTAGCACATGGTAAGAGCCAGGCAGTAGTTCATTGAAAATTTAATAGTAAATTTGTTAAAAATAACTTGAACTCTATAGTGCTTCCTTGGTCAAAGTAAGACAGGACTTACTTCTAGCATCCGGTTTTGTGCTTTAGCGGTTAGCTTTGGTAGAAGCAAAACCCAGTTACGCGGATTGGACATTTGGCAAGTAACGCCAAAGTTAAGTATTCGGCAACACATCATCCTGCACACACATAGTGCGTCGAGCCAGCGAGGCTATATATGGTTAGACGTACAAACTACGCTACAACTGAAGACGGACGCTCAACAGAAAGACGTCGATAGCCAGATTGACGCATGGATCGAGACGCTCACCCGGGAAAAAATCGAATTACACATGGATGCCTTAAACCAAAACTCGGCACGCTCGGTATATAGGAAAGCCGAGCGACTCCACCAGTTGCTACTAGGGAACTATTCGGCCCAGGAGTTTAACTAGGAGGAGGATGAAGCCACAGCAGTTCGCAACCGTCTCCAACGGAGAAATAGGTGGCTGGAGATGCTAGATGAACATCAGGACGAAGAGTCTGATGAACCTAGCCCAGATCAGGAAGTATATCTGGTACTGCGGGAGAATGCAGCGGTTAAGGATAACCTGCACAGGACGGTGCAGAACTTCGATGATGTCGAGCTAGACGAAACGACGTCAGCCGCGACCAACTCAGAGCCACAACCCGAACGAGCCGAAGAATAGCTGTCATTGGTCTCAAACGAGGGAAACACTTTTAGAATCCCTCGATCGTTCTCCCAGACATTGGTGGAGCTTATCCAAAAAGTTAATGACCTTACGAAGAAGGTGAATAAGCTAATTTCCGAGCGCACTCAAACCGCTCACAGCACGAGATTGAACGGTGCCAATCAATCTCACCATGTGCAATTTCAGGACACATATACGTGTCATGGTCCTGACGTCAGCGAAATAAGCGAGGCGCAAGTAAATGGCGAGCAACAACGCACAAGCGTCCCTTAGACAAAGCCTGATGGCGCTTGGAAGGGGGGGGGGGGAATGCGCGCGAATCCCAGAGGATTCCGCAAGCGCGCAGCTCGCCAAACAACAGCCGCACATTTTCAACACCAAGCTACTCTACGTCATTGAGGTTGAATGGAACACCTCGGGACGTAGGCGGCATTGTTAGGAAGTGGCAGGTCAAGTTCTCTGGCGACAAGAGCCAGAGCATTGACGCCTTGAGCGCGGCGCGTCCTTCCAACGCACGATTGACCAAGTTGTTGGTCCTGATCTCAAGCCCAATGTCTTTTCTTACTTAGTTGACATTATTGTAGTCACCGAGATATTTGAAGGGCAGAAGAAATATTTCGAGATGGTGCTGAAAAGACTGACCGAAGCTAAGTTGACAGTAAATAAAGACAAGTGTGTCATTTGTCAAGATGAGGTGAGATATCTTGGCGTGCTGGGCAACATGGATGGAATTCGTCCCGACCCAGCCAAGACAGAGCCTACAAGGGTTTATCCGGCTCCCAAGAACCTCAAACAGCTTCGACGATTCCTCGGCATGGCGTCGTTGTACCGGCGTTTTATGCCGGATTACGCCACGATTGCCGAACCGCTTACCCGTCTTACTTAGCATGACTGCTCCAGTTCTTCAACGTCCTAGTGCAGATGGACTGTTTAGCCTGCACACGGACGCGAGTGATACCGGCATAGGAGCCGTGCTCGTCCAATAGATAGACGGAGAGGAAAGAGTCATTGAGTTTGCCAGTCGCATTCTCACAGCACCCGAGAAGAATCATAGCGTTACGGAGAGAGAATGCTTGGCCGTGGTCTGGGCTATTAAAAAGTTCAGACCGTACATCGAAGGGTACCACTTCATAGTGATAACGGATCACAGAAGTCTACGCTGGTTGTGTAATATGAGAAATCCAACCAGCCGACTAGCGAGTTGGGCTTTAAAGCTTCAAGTTCATGACTTTGTCGTCGAGCACAGAAAAGGAGCTCCGCATCACGTTCAAGCGTTGAGCTCTAACTACTGAAGATCCTTGGTACCTAGACTGGATCAAGAACGTTTCCGACAGACCTCGTGATTTCCCCGACTGGAAACTAGTCGGAGGAAATCTGTACATCTATCGCCCTGACAGGGAGTTCGAGGAAGTGATGGATGACGACCAAGCAAGGAAGCTGGTCGTACCCGTAGAGAATCGTCACTCTATTCTGAGAGAGTGTCACGATGACCCCTCAGCTGGCCATCTTGGAAGAAAAAAGACATTCGCCCGCGTCGCCCAAAACTATTATTGGCCACGGTTCTACGCAGAAGTTGCGGATTACGTCCGGCGATGTCAAGTGTGCCAGCAATGAAAGGTCGAGCAACGTGCTCCCTCAGGGTTAATGGGTCACCGTCAATCGGACTGACCATGGCAAGTGGCAGCAGGAGCTATCACCGGCCCGCTTCCACGCTCTATCCCAGGATACGAATACATCCTAGTATTCCAGGATTTATTCACGCGCTGGATTGAAGCAATCCCAATAAGAAAAGCTAACGCAAAGACGATAGTCCGCGAGCTTCACGAACGAGTGATTAACCGATTCGGCACCCCGGAAGTATTTCATTCGGATAACGGGACCGAGTTTAAAAATAAACTCGTAGACGAATACCTCGAAACTAAGGGAGTGTATTATTCGACGACACCCCCTTATCGAGCAGACGCCAATCCTGTCGAGAGGGCCAATAGGACCCTTAAGACAATGGTCGCGTCGTATATCCAGGATAAGCACAGCGACTGGGACGACAAGCTGCCAGAGGTAGTCTTTGCACTAAACACATCGGTGCAAAGTTCTACTGGATGGAGCCCGGCTATGCTGGACTACGGTCGCCAACCCGAGGCGCCTAGTACAGCTCGTCGTGAGCAAGACCGGCTTGCCCAGCAACAGTTTGAGTTCCGTAGACTGCAGGATTGGAACGACAAAATCAGTTGCCAAGACTGCACGAGAACGCAAATCGTCAGTCGGCTGCCAGTAAGGCCTGGCAAGCCGTAATCTTCAACTCACGACGAACGCCAGCGGAATTCGAGGTAGGAGATCTGGTGTGGAAACGCAACCGGATCCTCTCGTCCTGCCCACAAGGTATCTCGTCTAAGCTTGCTCCGAAATACACAGGACCATATTTGATCGTCAGTAGGATAGGTATGAATACGTACGTCATACAAGATGATCAAGGGGACCAAGAAGTATCTCATATGGAGCATCTGAAGAGATACGTCCCCGAAAATGATATTGAATCAACTGATGAGGATCAACGTGAGCAACCTCAACCGCCGAGGGATCAACAGGCGATGTGCGACCCGCCTGTAGCGAGAGAATGCTCCCCTGCGAGGGAAAATAATCGCCGATCACCCGTAGATCAGTCTGCCAATGCAGATACTGAATCTGTTTCCCCGAGACGAGGACGAGGGCATCCTCCAGATTCACGACCGAAGCGGACGTAAAGCACAAGCAGCGGCCGAAGGCTGAGGCGGCCTTCAAAGAGGCTGCCTTTGAATACAGGTGTGAAAGCGTTGTTTTCAAACGAGTGCGAGTTTATCAGAACGTGGTACGTAGGTAACACACCATGAGTCAAGTATCAGCTTTCACACTTGTAATAACAATATTTTTTGATACCATGGATGAAAATACAATTTTAAGAGGGTGTCGGACTCAAAAAACGGCTATTTTTTATATTTTTTTATAAACAAAAGAATAAATTTTTTAAAAAATCCTGAATGCCATCCCTTCAGTTTATAACTTAATTATGATATTATACGTTGAAAATTTATGCTTTTTTGACTAATACTTACCGACCAAAAATTGTTTATTTAATTATTATTGAAAAAAATCATTTTTTTTAATCGAAACGCCATGCCCTCGCTTTTGTTTTAAGCTGCCCTTATGAATGTTTTCAGATTTTAATTTAATATTTTCAGATTATTTGCAGATTGCACTCGAAGCGAAAAACTTCATTTTACGCACTAACGAAATGTACATTATTATCAAAGTATTTAAGTAAAATATGTAAATAAAATATCTCAATAAAATTCTGATACGAAAAGATAAATATCTATTTTAGAAACGAATATTTGAATATCGAATATAGAATTACGAATAAATAAATAATCGAATAGCCGAATTACAAATAAATAGATATAAATAACGAATAACTATTCGAATAAGATTTTAGTTAAATAAATTTATTCGTAGAAAATATTTAGATAATTATTCGTTTCATTTTATTCGTTATTCGTATTCGAATAATTTTTGCTCAACTCTGTCCAATAGATAGACGGAGAGGAAAGAGTCATTGAGTTTGCCAGTCGCATTCTCACAGCACCCGAGAAGAATTATAGCGTTACGGAGAGAGAATGCTTGGCCGTGGTCTGGGCTATTAAAAAGTTCAGACCGTACATCGAAGGGTACCACTTCATAGTGATAACGGATCACAGAAGTCTACGCTGGTTGTGTAATATGAGAAATCCAACCAGCCGACTTGGCCGAGCATTCTCTCCGACCGAGCGTTGGGCTTTAAAGCTTCAAGTTCATGACTTTGTCGTCGAGCACAGAAAAGGAGCTCCGCATCACGTTCAAGCGTTGAGCTCTAACTACTGAAGATCCTTGGTACCTAGACTGGATCAAGAACGTTTCCGACAGACCTCGTGATTTCCCCGACTGGAAACTAGTCGGAGGAAATCTGTACATCTATCGCCCTGACAGGGAGTTCGAGGAAGTGATGGATGACGACCAAGCAAGGAAGCTGGTCGTACCCGTAGAGAATCGTCACTCTATTCTGAGAGAGTGTCACGATGACCCCTCAGCTGGCCATCTTGGAAGAAAAAAGACATTCGCCCGCGTCGCCCAAAACTATTATTGGCCACGGTTCTACGCAGAAGTTGCGGATTACGTCCGGCGATGTCAAGTGTGCCAGCAATGAAAGGTCGAGCAACGTGCTCCCTCAGGGTTAATGGGTCACCGTCAATCGGACTGACCATGGCAAGTGGCAGCAGGAGCTATCACCGGCCCGCTTCCACGCTCTATCCCAGGATACGAATACATCCTAGTATTCCAGGATTTATTCACGCGCTGGATTGAAGCAATCCCAATAAGAAAAGCTAACGCAAAGACGATAGTCCGCGAGCTTCACGAACGAGTGATTAACCGATTCGGCACCCCGGAAGTATTTCATTCGGATAACGGGACCGAGTTTAAAAATAAACTCGTAGACGAATACCTCGAAACTAAGGGAGTGTATTATTCGACGACACCCCCTTATCGAGCAGACGCCAATCCTGTCGAGAGGGCCAATAGGACCCTTAAGACAATGGTGGCGTCGTATATCCAGGATAAGCACAGCGACTGGGACGACAAGCTGCCAGAGGTAGTCTTTGCACTAAACACATCGGTGCAAAGTTCTACTGGATGGAGCCCGGCTATGCTGGACTACGGTCGCCAACCCGAGGCGCCTAGTACAGCTCGTCGTGAGCAAGACCGGCTTGCCCAGCAACAGTTTGAGTTCCGTAGACTGCAGGATTGGAACGACAAAATCAGTTGCCAAGACTGCACGAGAACGCAAATCGTCAGTCGGCTGCCAGTAAGGCCCGGCAAGCCGTAATCTTCAACTCACGACGAACGCCAGCGGAATTCGAGGTAGGAGATCTGGTGTGGAAACGCAACCGGATCCTCTCGTCCTGCCCACAAGGTATCTCGTCTAAGCTTGCTCCGAAATACACAGGACCATATTTGATCGTCAGTAGGATAGGTATGAATACGTACGTCATACAAGATGATCAAGGGGACCAAGAAGTATCTCATATGGAGCATCTGAAGAGATACGTCCCCGAAAATGATATTGAATCAACTGATGAGGATCAACGTGAGCAACCTCAACCGCCGAGGGATCAACAGGCGATGTGCGACCCGCCTGTAGCGAGAGAATGCTCCCCTGCGAGGGAAAATAATCGCCGATCACCCGTAGATCAGTCTGCCAATGCAGATACTGAATCTGTTTCCCCGAGACGAGGACGAGGGCATCCTCCAGATTCACGACCGAAGCGGACGTAAAGCACAAGCAGCGGCCGAAGGCTGAGGCGGCCTTCAAAGAGGCTGCCTTTGAATACAGGTTAACCTGTAGACCCAGCCTTCACCGAGCGGAACGGGAGCTTCTGACAAACCTAGTAGTTCGCTCTGCCGCTGCAAGGAGATCAAGCGTGTAAAACAGTTTCCTAGCATCCTGATAAACCTGATCAAGTGCAACTCGTTAACCCTCTTTCCCGTTCCTTGAGAAACAGAGTCCACATACAGAGTATGTGGAATCTGGAAGGGTGTATAACGGTAAACGAGTTACCGATCAGGTAGGCAACGCGAAAGAGGATATACAGTGCGACGCTCGCAGGATCGTGCGAGAATCGTGCGCGCCCAGCTGGCAGTACCGATATAGCGCGCGCACGGTGTCCGTTCCCGGATCGGTTGCGTATTTTTCGTCTATTTATAAGTGTTAACGATTTGTTTTCGCGCTAAACTCGGGGGTAGTCATCAGTACGACTCCCCTCAAATTGTTAATTGTTAATTTATTATCTTGTGATTGTTTATTTAATAAATTGACTCGGCGAGACGATCTTTCTCGCCGATTAATATAATATATCGCGTGTTGATAACGTTTTTACCGGTCATAGTCCTGTCCCACGAATACCGCCCTCTCCGGCGTACATCCTGGTTGGCAATTTTGGGCATAGGGCCCAACACACGGTACTAAAGTCAAACGAGGTGTCTGACGTTGTTAACGGCATTGCACGGGAATCACAGTGATTCCCGGCCGCATCGTGGGGTTGTACACTTAAGGTTGGTAAGTTGGGACAGATTGGGCCTAACTGGGGGCCTTACATTTCCCCAGTACCCACCCCGTTACATAGTATAAATATATATTTTTGATGTAAATTTATAAGTAGATTTATATATTTAAAAAATAATGGAATATTAGCATATCATATTTTTTGTTGATTTGTAAATTTAATTTACTATATTATAAATTTATACTTTTATTATAATTATTTCTAGTGTAATTCTAAAAAAAATAATGAATAAAAGTGAATATAAATATTAGTGAAAAATAAAACTACACAATATATATATATATATATATATATATATATATATATATGTAAGGAAAACATCCTTAGTCTATTTGAATTGCGCGCGTGTAGGTCGGTAAATTAGATCTTTTAATATACCGACAAGTAAAATTTGGAGATAGAAATTGGCACGTGTCAATCAGTACGGTTAATAAAGATATACCGAAAACAATGAATAATCCTTTATAAAAGTAATCTAAAGACAACCTTGTGAATAATAACATTGAATGTTGTTTCTTTTTTATTTACAGGTAAATAAACATTATTTATTAAGTATGTAATTATATTTTGTATAAAATAATAAAGTTCTTTGTTATTTACAGAGAAACAATTCATGTATTATTCTAACCTATAACCTATAAACATTATAAAACAACATTCTCGTTAAAAATCACAATGGACAAGTTAAAATTTAAGTTTACGTTGCTAGAAGCCTCGGATGGAAAATCAAACATATTATGTATAACCAGACTCACCACGCGAGACGGTCGTGTGTATAGAATTCCACGCGATTACAGGAATGCAACCTACCACGAGGAGCTCGCTAAAACGCCTACGCTTAATAAGGTAAAGAAAGCATTAAAACAAAGAAACCAAATGAGACAAGTATGGATTACTTTAACTAAGGAATTAAAAAATATTTATTTTGATAAAGAAGGAAATGTACAATTTAACGATGAATATTTAGAAGAATTGATTGAAAACAAAGATACTAGTGACGTGACAGCGAATGCAGCAGAGATACCATTAGTACATAATGTGTAATGTATGTAATATTATGTAAATATTACATTAATTCATTACACTCCCCCCTTCCAGACGCTGGGTAGCCGAAGACGTACCAGCTCTGCATTTCTACTCTCTCTCTCTCTCTAGGCCAGAAGGCAAAATAAGAAAGACAATTAAACATAAATAATATTTTATAAATAAATAAAATAAATTTATTTAAAAGCAAAACATCAGAAAAAAGAAAATGTTAAGCAGGCCAATATTTAAAGGGATTTCTCTCTTTATTTTAACAAAAATTTAGAGCGATACGCCTTACGAAGATTACCAAATCGGAGAAAAGTTACGCGTAGATACATCAATCGCTCAAAGGAACATTTACGGTTTCTGCGACCGAGTGCGCTGTTCGATCGTTTCCACCGGGGATACGGGCTTGTTCTTTGAACCCTTCGGCCTTCCGCGACTAATTTCCGTAGTTGGAGGATTCGCGTATACAACAGTATTCGCGTATAATCGCTCGTTAGAAGGGGCGCGATCAACCGCAGTCATACGATTAACAATTACCCGAGTTTTGCGCAGCCTACCTCGCTTACGCAGTGCGTTCGCGCTCACAGGATCATTATCGTTGGACTCGTCCCTAGCTATTTGCTTTCGATTTAATCTACTCTTCACAGATACGTCCATCTGGTCTTCGTAGAATGGTTTAATATCACTGATGCGGTATTTACCTGCTTCTTTTCCATCATTGTCGATGAGCTCTACCAGGTTTGAGCCGAGTAACGCCGAAACAATAAAAGAATCGATGTACTTCGGAGCTAACTTAGTAGCTATGCCTTGGGCAGCGGACGAAAGTACACGATTCCGCTTAGAAACTTTTTGTCCTACGGCAAATTGTATATCGCGGCGTTTTGAATTATAATATTCGGCCTGACGTGCTTGTGCGCATGTCGCTCATTCAGCAGCTTGAGCTTGCAGCTCTGGCAGGGTTTGCATCCGCTGTTGCCAATCTTGAACAGCTGCTGCGGCTTGGCTATAAGCGACAGCTCGATCTTCTGAGATACTAGATAGTAGCGCTGCATGATGGAACGCAAACCGCCCACATCAATTTCATGCTCAGCTAAGTTAGTACAACCTAGCTTTGCACTCGGAGCAGTCAAACGCATTTTCAACAACTCATTGAGTTGTTTGCGTTGCGCTTCGTCAATATCTGCTATGCTAACGGCAGCTAGTGAGCAGGCCTCACCAATGCCGATAGCAGATACTTCAAGCTGAATTGCGTCTTTTTGCGCTTCCCCCATTAAGCGCCATTAAATTGCGCTTCCGCCATTAAGCGCTGCTGAAAGTTTTGCTCAACGCCATAACATCCTCGAGCAGCATTGCAAAAATCAGCCCAAGTATTCCAATCTTTCTGCGATTGGCGATACCAATGTAGCGCTACACCAGTTAATAACTCCGAGAAAGCATTCAGTAAATCCGTGTCGGAAATATGCGCTAACTTGTAACATTCTTTTATGCGCTGAATAAATTCCTCGATGCCTTCGCGTTTTTCGCCGGAAAACTTAATATTCCACTGGCGAACAGTGCGACCTACGTCATGTGACTGTGTAGGCGCTCTCGTCGACATATTCGATAAGAGTTGTGTAAGTTGATCACTCGTAACTACAGGCACATTTGCCCCCCTTCCAGACTCATGCCAATCCGCAGGAGCTGGCAGAGACGAAAACTGACGTATGTCGCTAGACGTGGGAGTCGGAAAACACGGAGCGTTTACGTTCAAACGTAGATCCGAATTAATTTCCGCTTGTGTCTGCGTTGACGCTTGAGGTGCTTGCAGATACTTATCAGTTTCAAAGTAATTTAAATTGAACGTATCCTAAAAATTTACACTTTTGCGATTTTTCAGCTGCTCTTCCGCCGCAATTGACGTTTGCGTCGGAAGCTACGTACTCGTCGCAAAATCCGCTAATTGCTGCCTTAGAGAATTCAACTCCTTCTCTTGTTGAAAGGCAAGCAATTGCGCTTTACTCAAATCAAGGGCTAACCCCCTTGGAGCGTTGTAAACTGCGTCATTAGCTAATGTACATAAAACGACATCATTATCTACTTTATTATTTTCTTTTGAAGAAAATACCGTTTTTGGTATCGCACCTCTTGATTGTAAATGCGTACTCGCTGCTTGCGTCGTCGAGTACGTTGTTGTAGTAGCGGTCGTTGTCATCGCGGTCGATATGGTAGGAATTAATCTTACCGGTATAGTCGTGTTAAGCGTTTTTGTCGAAGTCATTTCAAAATTTGATTTAAAATTGTTTTCGGCGGTGTTTTCCACCACGTTTTCCGCAAGGTTCCCCGCGATATTTCCCGCGTTAACCTCGCTATGCTACGATTCCGCATCGAAATCGGCATGTTGATTGTCATTTGACTTCGAACTATTGGCAAGCGGAGAGAATCCGCTCTCATCCACTTGATTGAGGGTTTCAAATTGTATGTGCGCAATCTGTGCATGCGCTCTTTCGCTAAATTTTGCATGTATGTAAAACGATGCAGAGTCTTTGTTCGCGACGAGTCCGCGAAACTAAATCATCGTCACTAGTTGACTGGACGAAATCCGCGGCTGTATAATCGCCGCGTAAACGCCTATATAATCTATCTACACGTACAAAGGGCATACTGTCACGCGTCAATTCTAGCTGATCAAGTACAGAATTGAATTGATCGCTTGTTAGATTAAAAAAAAATACAAAATAATTGCTAATCGCTATTAAATTATACGCAAATTCGCTTAACCAACTTAAATTTAATAAAATCAACTAATTTACAAAAAAACAAAATATTACAAATCTGCAATTTGTTAAAATAAATTTTCTAATGTTTACAAAAATAGAATTAAATTGAATTAACAAATTTAGTATACAAAGAAATTTGAAAGAATTTAAAAAGAAATTGTTTAAAGATAACAATTGTTAAAAAAAAAAAAAATTTTTTAATTGCAAAGAAACGCTATAAAAATTATATTAATAATTTATAATAACAATAAAACAATTTAATTAAGTAATTAATAAATTAATTTACTATATTTCCGCACATACTTACACGCACGCACGCGAAATAGACTAAATCAACCGAAATTGCGATTCTACAGCTTGCGAAAAATTATTAAAAAACAATAATTTTATTATCCGCGGTGTCGCGAATAATTATTTAAATAAACAAATAAATAATAAAAAAAACTCGATATGATTAAATATGCAATACACTAAAATTAAATCGAAAAGAAAAATCGATTTAAAATTCAAATAATATAGGCTTCAAAAGAATATTTTCGAAATGTATTAAAGTTACAATATTCGAATATTATATGTAGCGCAAACACCACGAATCACCGCGAAGCGTAAACAATGCGCTCGATCGCTCTCGAAATGCTCGAAATAAGATCTCTTAATTTAACACGTATATCGACTAAATTGAAAATTTTTAAATATTAAATAGTACATTTCGACACTAGTGCGAGTATTTGATTCCCATCTCCTATGACGAGGACGAAGAGGTCACACGAGAAGGAAATCGACTTCTCACACAAATATCGAACAGTACTTTTCGCGGAATCGAGCCTCACGCACGGAGTGTCGGAAAATTAATTTTTGAGACTATTAATTATAAATAATACGCGTAACGCTAATCACCATGTACGTTGGGCGCCATGTAACGGATTTGCTATTTTTAATAATAATAAATAAAATAATAACAATTGACTACCGTTAAAACAATAGTCTCAGTACGCGATCAGCCGCATAGTAATAATACGAGTCTATAAGGCACGTATAGGCGGAGGCGGCGGTATTCTTTACTTAGCGAAGGCGAACGAAAATAAAGGGCAAACAACAAGAGTGAAAACACACTGTTTAATTTAAAATAAAGGCAATAGTATATTATGAAAAAGAGAGGTGATACACGCGTACCGCTGCACGCGAGATCGCAGGTCGATACGCGAAAATAATAAAGAGAGAAGGAGAGAGAGAGACTACAAAACTGGCACTTACAGTGCGATGGTCGCAATAAGAAAATGAAATGACCGGGCGAAGTCCGCGTGGTCGCTTCTCTCCTCGGCTTCCTGGGTTGCGTCGTCACCGAACCAACTACCACGGATTCACTGGGTTACCAGCACAGCATCAGGATCACAAGAGGCACGAGGCAATCAAAATGGAGAGATAAGAGTAAACAAAATAACTCTCTCACGACGGTTGAAATAAGTGTCCCGACGGTTGAAATAAGTCTAATTTAATATCTCGCCGGTTGAGATTAGTCTAAGTGCTCTCGCACTTACGAACCGAAAACTCTCTCTCTCTCTCTCTCTCTTTCCCTACTTTTACCTTTATGAAGGTCCGCGAGAATCGCCGAAAATCATCGAACGTCGACCTGTAACAGCTGTAAATATTAATACACAGGCTAGAGAGAGAGAGAGAGAGAGAGAGAGAATGTAACGAGCAATGTAATATAATCAAATATTACATTAATTCATTACAATATATTTAAATGAGTCAATTTGTGATTATTATGCACTACATTATTTTACTCGCAAAAACCAAAGTTTTTTTTATCAAAGCAACACTTGTATCTGTCTTCTTTCATATATAGTCTAATCGATTAAATCAATAACTGAATAAATAATAAGAATAAAATAAGATTAATAATAAATTAATACATTTGCCATCTTACAAAAAAAATTTTGTAGAAAAATCGAAAAAGTATAAATATTAAAATGCTTAAGTAACTTTTAAGGAGATATTTATTTATTAATTATTAGAAGTAATGTTGGTTTTTTTATGCACAATTTTCGATCATTTTTTAGTATCTTTAGATAAAACAATATTTGCAAAGAAATTTGCCGAACCTTCTGGAATGGATTACGAAACCCTGAAAGGTGGAGGCATTCCATGATCGCGATGTATAACTGCCATACATAAAGATTTCGACTGGTTCTTCAACGTCACGACGAGGTTTACTATCACTCATCTATGAGGCTGAAGCATTCTTATGAAAACAATCAAGGGATCACATAAATGAACGCCCGAATAATTTGATTGGGCAGTGAACGATCGACTCGACGAAATAGTCGATTTCTTGTTACTTGAACGAGAAGAACGTTAACCTTTAGACTGCCGACATTTTTGCCTTATAAATTGATATTTTTGATGTGCAAAATTTATACATAAAAACACCTCATATCTCTAGAGTAGTTGTCAAGGTCACAGGTGGCTCATATTGAGCCAGTCCGGCTGGCAACGGTCGGATGAATTTAAAATTTTTTGAAATTACTATATATTCATTTTTAACAGAATTTTCTTGATATTACAATGTAATAAGACCCCAAAGATACTCCTTTAGTTATCAATATAACCGTAAGCATACCAACTACCCCTAGCGAGAGGGTGAAAATTTCGAAAATTCATTAGTAGGCTGGTTTAGATTTTTTATACGATGTTTTCTCGTAAACACACTGTAACATGTGTAAAGCATACCCTGAAGTTTGTCCCAATCTATGGATGTGCCAAAACTACCTCTAGCGAGGGGGTGATTTTTTAGCGAACGTTCTCGAAGACTGAAATATTCGACAAATTTGTGTACAATGTATAAGAAATTTATTAGCAATATCCATATTTTACATATCTAAAACACTTTCCTTCTGCTAGGCCCAGAGCTAACGACGTGGACGTAGAAAGTGATGTAGCTCCATTTTTTTTTATTTTTAAATTTTTTTTATTTTTCTATTTTTTATTTTTATTTTTAGTTTTATATAATTTTAGTCTATAATATTTCTTTCGTATGAAATTTTTCAAAACAAGATGCAATACAAAGAGCAACATCACAAGTTGAACATATAAAAAAACTCTGAGATCTGTTTTGTTTCAGAGAACATAAATGACATCTTTTTCTTTTATCGATTTTTTTTTGGAAAATGCCGACCTGCTAATCGAGAAGGAGTTGCAACATCTTGGGCTTCTTGATGTACATCAAGATTCAGTAATGCTCTTATAACTCGTACGAAAGGTTGGAAATGATATTTTACCATTTTTTATTTTATAGAGAGCATGAGCGTTGCATAAAACTAAATCGATCAAATGTAAAAATAATTTTTTATACCATTTCATAGATTTCCTCACTGTTACAGTCAAAGCCAATTGCTTATCGATAAGATCTATGCCACCCTTATGTTTATTGTAGTCAATGACACAAGTTGGTTTGATTTTTTCATCCCCTGTAAGATAATGTCTTTTACCTGTTGAAGCTCGTGGATACTTGTGATTATGTGAACATCCTTTTTATCTTTCCACTTTATCGCAAGCCAGGTCTCAGTATGGGCAACTTGTACTTCATTTTTTTCTAACTTTTCGTTTAGAACAGGCATTCCTTTTCTATTTGACTTTACTGTACCGCATACTCCTATATCACGATCGTGCAAAAATTCAGCTAACTGTGGAGATGAATACCAATTATCTATCTAAATAACGTGACCTCTGAAAAAGAAGGGTTACAAAAAATGAGCAACAATATCTCCTGTTATGCCCAAGCCAAACTTATCATAATCCGTATCTGCTCCAGTATAAATAACAAAATCTATGATATATCCAGATTCACAGTTAACTATTTCAAACAGTTTTTTACCGAAACGGTGCCTTTTCATCGGTAAATATTGTTTGAATTTGAGTCTTCCTTTCCACAGCATCAAACTCTCATCAATGCACAAATTTTCTCCAGGATTCAAACTTTTTCTAAACGTATCTTTCAGATAATCTGCAATAGGTTTGATTTTTTTTAGACAGTGATTTACTACTACTGAATTATCTTGAAAATGTAAAATTCGTAATATCTGCTGATATCTATTACGAGACATTGTTTGATTGAAAATTGGAGTATAAAGCAGAGTATCAGTGCTCCAATAATCATTTAGTTGATCTTTTCGAACTTGTCCCATTAGAATTGAAAGACCCAAAAAATTTTTAAACTCTTCAACCGTCAGATCTATCCAGGCTTTCATTTTAGACCGATTTGGATTTTCTGGATTTTGAGATTGAAAAAGATTTGTTTCCTTCACAATCGTTTCGAGGATATTCAAATCGATGAAAATTTCAAAATAATTTATTGGTTCATTGCCTTCCAAATCAACATTTTTATTTATGCCTCCTACACCAGTAAAATTTTTTATTGATGGATAAAAATCAGTATCATAAATAATTTTCCCTAATGATGTAAAGTGAGGATCCTCCAAATCTACATCCGAAATATCAAAATTATCGTCGTTAGCTTCATCTGGTTCAGATTCATCACTACTCCATGGATCAGGATCAGCCATTTTAGTATTTTCTTCTGCCTACCTCAAAAGATTTTATGATAAAAGTATCATTTAGTAAAACGATGACTTTCTCTTATACCTTTTGAAACGCAAATTGCTTGCGAATAGAGTGTTAGCGGGGTCCCTCTAGCGGATGATGCGTGAAATGCGAGCATACCAAAAGGTATACTTCACCTAATTTCAGGATACATTTTACAGATTTTACAGCGTATTTCCGAAAAAAATCATGTAAAAATTCAATAACCACCTAATAACGAATTTTTGAAAATTTCACCCCCTTGCTAGTAGTAGAGAGGTAGTTTCGGCATATCAATCAATTGCGAAAATTTAGGGCATATTTTACGCATCTTTCAGCGTGTTTACGGAAAAAAAGTGTAAAAAGTGAATACCCAGTAGGGCTGCCGATTGGATTCGAATCTTTGAGTATTTCAAGATTCGGATACCCGAAATCCGGATAGATCCGAATCTCAGATTCGTAGATCCGGATACTCTAAAGTATCCGGATCTTATACGGATCCAAGATTCGGATCTTACGGATCCAAGATCCGGATCGTACGGATCCGAGATCCGGATCTTACGGATTCGAGATCCGAATCCTGTAAATAACGTCTCCGGACCGTTTATCTTGTAAATTACAGTTATTAATAATTACCTAAATATTAGAAGTGAGCGAGTACCCGAAATTTCGAGTTACTCGGCCCAAAAACTCAACTCGACGATTTGGATTCATGAAAAGTAAGCAAGCTTTAAGCGCTGATATTTTTGGTATCAATTAGTCGATTTAAGCGTACTTAGAAGCGATTAAAAGCTCTCGGGAATACGAAAAAAATTCTAATTCAATCCAAAATTCAATTTGTTTCATGGAAAAGACCAAAAATCCGCATTGTTATGAACAATTGAACTTGATAATAAAATGTAGAAAAGTACATTGCATTAAAATGAACATTGCACCTAATCAACAATCAAAAGCATTACCGTGTTATTCTTTTCTGTTAGAAAAGCAAAGAAAATACCTTTGGGTAACGGATTTTATCTAAACTCTGAGATATGTTTTTTCAATATATATATTAGATTAGAACTTACAATTGGCATGCTACTATGGATACTAAATATTACACTGTATTATGTAATGTTTCAATAAAACTTTTTAAATATGGTTGAATAATTGGTTTATTTAATGATGCTTTATCTGCATGTACAATTTTGAAAAAGTTAAATGTAATTATTTGAACATACTAAACATTTAGTGTCTACGGTAGCATGACAATTGTAAGTTGTAATGTTATTCGATTATAATCTAATTATGTATCTCACGTAAACATGTCCGTATTAAATTTACTTGTATTGTGAATCCGCATCGTGAAATCATTCAAGTGTTAACGCTCATCGTGCGTAGTAATATTCACCGAGTAAGTGGTTACTTATTTATATAATTATGGTGCGAAAAAGAAGTTGGGTGTGGACTCACTGCACTAAACTTGCTGATAGTTTAACAGCAAAATGCAACATTTGCGAAGAAGAGTTCCAAATTAAAGGTTCCACGTCATCGCTAAATAAACATTTGCGTAGCGTGCATGGGTACAATGATAACGATCCAAAAAGGCAAAAAATGCAAATTAGGTAAGTTATTATGATTAATTATTCTAGTACCATTATTAATATTATTATTATAATTATAATTATTATTATTATTATTATAATTTGTAACAGACAACTAATAATTTTTTTTTATTATCACATGTTAGTGGCGTCGAAATCTATAAATTATGCCTTAACCCATAAACTATAAAGTATATCTGAATGCATCAAATTTTATAAAAAGTTATCTTTATTTATTATTAGTGATGATTTGGAGATTAACATGAGTGCATCGGAGGAACTGAATGATAGTGTAAATAATCCTAGTGTGAGTGACATAGATTCTTCAATGGAAACACTTGACGTACAAGAAAATGAGATAAGTTTGCCATCCACTAGCCGGCTCAAACGTCAACGCCTATATCTCGCGCACGTCGCATTTTGAAGGTAAAAAGATAAAAAAATATTTAATGCAACTTTTTTTACTGCTTACTGAAATAGACATTTGAGGTTTGCGATGTAGTTAGAGCACTATAGACATATTTAAATGCCTGTTTTGACAGTTGTGCAGTGTTTACGTTACATTACCTTTGGCGATATATATATATATATATAAATACACCGAGTTTTGCTTGTGTTGAATGTTTATCTAACCGCTTGACGTATCGGTTATCCGATTATAAAAAAGGTATTTTTTATATCTAAGTTTTTCAATATTGTTTGTGTGTTCATTTAATTTGTTATTTGTGTTATCAATAAAATAGCCTGAAGAGGTTGGCAGACCACGCCAACGAAACGTCGCTTGGAAGAAAAACTTTTTGTTTTTTTTCATTTCCTTCGCCTCCGTCAGATCGACAAAATTCCTATTAAAAAAATAGACAATTAAAAATAATTTGTATTATTATTGTCGCTTTTTCTAAAATAAAAACGTTAAATACTCTGTTTAATTCCAGACAAGGCAACCTAACGCAAGCACGGTTCAATGTAATAAAAATCGAATAGAAAGTATTGACCAGGCTCTTACTAAATTGATTGTGAAAAATATGCTTCCGATTTCTATCGTTGAATCTCTCGGATTTAAAGATTTTATGGCTGTTGTAGAGCCAGGATAGAAAGTTCCTTGTAAAGAAACAATCATGAAAAGAATTGAACTTCTTTACTATCTGACAAAGGTAAATGACACACAAATAATTATTATTATTTTATGTGGTGATGTACTAAAATATTAAATTATTCATTTATAAATCTTATTTTTGTCAAAAAAAATTGAAGGAGACGATCAAGAAGGAATTGCAGACTGCATCCTCGGTTGTCGCTATATCTGATTGCTGGAGTTCACTAGTGCAAAATGCATATTTAACAGTGTTAGTGCACTATGTAAACGAATCATGGGAGCCAAAATCTTTATGTTTGGCTACGCAAGAAGCTGATGAACGTCATACTGCGGAAAATCTGACTTGCAGAATTTCAGAAATCATTAAAGATTTTGGATTAAATGGCAAGGTTACGACCGTTGTTACCGACAATGCAGCTAACGCTGTGAATTCGGTCAACTTAATGGATGATCTTGAAGAGATGATTGATGTGCAATGTGCAGCTCATACACTTCAATTGGCAGTAAGGGACGGATTAAAATTAAAAAATATTAAGGATTTATGTTCGAAAGTTAGCACATTGGTTGCACATTTTAAACACTCCAATGTCGCTAGTTACGCTTTGGAAGAGAAACAGCAAATGCTAGGAATAAAAAAACTAAAATTAATTCAAGACTGTCCTACTCGTTGGAATTCCACATTTTTTATGATAGAAAGGTTAGTTAAAATAATTAATTTCACCACAATTTAATATTTAGTTGAATATGAAAAAGTTTGTTATTTTTATCACATTTATTAATTTGTATAGTAAATATGTCTGTTCCACCATTACCTTCAATTGATTCGGGTACTTTACCTTATAATGTTTCAAAATTTATAATTATAAAAATTAAAAATATCCATGTATACAAAGTACAATTTTTTTATTTTAGTAAAATTATTGATAAATAATTACAAACTTTTTTAATTTCAGTAAAAAAATTGTAAAATCATTTTTCTACGAAAAAATGCATTATTTTAATCTGCATAACTTCTAGGATATTAGAAAACAGATTGGCAGTGCAGGCCGTCCTAGCTGACCATACATCTACGAAAGCACACGTGGCAGCTAAGTTAGATATATGCGAAGTGGAGTGGAAGCAGCTGGAAGATATTGCCGATGTTCTTAGACCTCTAGAACTATCGACAACCGTCTTATGTGCCGATTTCTCGTCCATTTCTCTGGTTCGTCCATTAATTAGAACACTAATTGATAATTATTTGCAGACAGTAGAAGAAGCAGAAAGCGATACAAACGATATGCGAAATACTATTTGAAATAGTTTAAGCAAACGATTTCACATGAGTTTTGATCATGAAGTCACCGCAAGACATATTGCTTCGTTTCTTGATCCACGATATAAGGATTTAGCTGCTGAAGGACCAGCAGCTAAGGTTTTAATTAAACAAACGGTCCGAAAAATGATTTTACAATCTGCACCTGTGCCCTCTTCGGAAACTGTGGATCAAAAACAAAGTGCCTTGGATATTTTATTTAAAGTACCTGCACCGCAATCGAATAGTGCAGAGAATCAATTTAAAAAATACGAAATTGAGCCTAGTATTTCGCACAACCTGTGTCCCTTCCAGTGGTGGAAGAACCATGCAGAAAAATTTCCAAGTTTCGTAGCATTAAGTAAAAAGTATTTAGCAATACCTGCTACATCAACTGCATCTGAACGAGTTTTTTCAACGGCAGGTAATATAGTCACCACGAAAAGGACGAGTTTAAACTCCGAAAATTTAGATAAATTAATTTTTTTATATCAAAATAGAAAATTACTTACATAAATTATATTTTTTGTTACTTTGTTTTGCTTTCTGTATTAAACTTGTATTATGAAAATTTGTTATGAATCGTATTATTATTATGTTATTATGTTATTATGTAATTGTATTATTATGTTGTTTTGTACTTCTACTATTATGCTATTGTGCGATTGTATTATGAAAATATACAGAACTCTTTTTGGCAAATGCACGAATATTTGCAAGGAGATATTCACTACATTTTGAGGTGACATTTGATTTTATTAATTTCATAATTACACCTGATTTCAAATGATGATAATGTTATTAAATTTAATTCATGATTACTTAGAAAATACTAATTATTGTCGGTTTCGATTACCAAAAAGTGATTTCAAAAGGAATACCGAATGAAAGAAAATCCGTACGATCCGGATCCCGGATCCGTACGATCTGGATCTTGGATCCGTAAGATCCGGATACTCTAAAGTATCCGGATCTACGAATCTGAGATTCGGATCTATTCGAATCTCGGATATCCGGATCTGCGAATCTTCGGATAATCGGCAGCCCTAATACCCAGATAATAAGGAAATATTGAAAATTGAAAAGAGAGATGCCAAAACTACCCCTCGCTAGGGGTAGTTTTGGCATCTCAATTGATCCCGGAAAAATTTAGGACATATTTCACAAATTTTACAGGTTATTTACTAACAGAATTTCAGTAAAAAGTTCAATATCGATGACAAGTTCAATAACGAGTTTTTAAATATTTCACCCCCGCGCTACGGGTTGTTTGAATACCTCGATCTGAAAATAGTTTCAGCTGTATGCTTTAGAGATCAGAGAGCCTATTTATTGAGAAAAATGCATCAAAATATCTATATCCATTATGAAAGCTATAATTTTATTACTGTCCCATATATGAGCCATGCCGGCAGTCTAAAGGTTAACGACTTATATGCTTTACTTTTACATATCCGTATTACATTCTGTTTTCGTAATGAAGGAAAACGTAGGTTCAAACTCGCACAGTTTGACTAGGTCCTTCTTTATGTAAAATCGCAGATATGACTGAAGGTATCTCTAGTAGAGCTTGCAAAGATCGGTGTTGCCTGGCAAGCTGCTGCTTATGCTTCGAATGACGATGTATATAAAGGTTATCGAAAAGTGCACTCATGCTGTTAATCAACACTGCCACAAGGTATTAAACTGAACAATATATTCTTTACCAAACTATTAAAATTTATTTTTAATTATATGAATCAAGAATGTCAATAAGTTTAAATTTTGACAGATTATTATTCTTGCAATGTGTGTACATATTATTTTAAATTCTATTATAATATACTATATTTGGTTTGATTAAATAAATTTTGATCTTTCTTTTTATATATAACATTAATTGAATACTAATTTTCAAAATTTAGTTCTTAAGTTTGACTATAAGATGTATAATAAACTATATTTATTTTTTTGATTTAAAACAAAACTAGATTTCTTTATCGTCATCAATATAGAGTAAATTTATAATTAAAAAATTTTAATAAAGAGTTATTTAAATTAATAAAATAATTTCTTCATGCAATCTAGGTGCAGTTGGATAAGGTAGTGGATACTTGTCAATAGCAAAAGGTGGTGTACATGCTGTATAAGACTACTTCCAAAAATCTTATTAAACATCCTCGAAAACTTGAATACAAATTTTAAACTGTTTTAAAATTTAGTAATCCGGTGGTATTATATTTTGGGTTCCTTGTTTTGAAATGTATTTCGGGTAATTATTTGATCTTTTATTCATAATGCTCGTTTTCTTTTCTTTTACCAAATTCCGAATAATTATAGTTATATCATTAGGTGCTATTAACACTAATTGCTTAAATACGGCTTTAGCAAAGCGATTAGAAATAGAGGCACTACCTTTCCAAGGGCTAAGAAAACTACTATTAAAATTTGGGGCAAATGGGTTATTAATTTATGACATCTGCGTCTTTGCGAGTCCTTAGCGCCAAAAATAGTGGAAAACATATACTATGTAAAATACAAAAAAGTTGCGGCTTTCTAAAACAAACATTTTGTTAATAGTAAGTTTTTAGCTAGTATTTGTATATTTTGAGATATTGTAAAGAGAATGAATGTAAGCCGTTTTTAGAGAAACGTAAACTTTGTTATAGCTTAAATATGGGTTCACCGATGATGCTGGAAATAGAACCAGCACCTTGCCGAGAGTAGAGAAAACTACCCTGAAAGGTTCAGCCAAATTGGTTTAAAACTTTTTGAGATGTTTGTGGAATAACGATGTTTTTAATTTTCAAATTTGTGACATTTGCATCTTTGCGAGTACCTAGCGCCAAAAATACTGGAAAAACATATACTATGTTACATAGAAAAAAGTTGCATCATTTAATACAAACATTTTGTCAATAGTAAGTTTTTCGCTAGGATTTGTATATTTTGAGATATTGTACAGAGAATTAATGTAAACCTTGTTATAGCTTAAATATACGTTCACCGATGATGCTGGAAATAGAACCAGCACCTTGCTGAGAGTAGAGAAAACTACCCTGAAAGTTTCAGCCAAATTGGTTAAAAACTTTTTGAGATATTTCTGTGGCGACATGGAAAAAGGCACATGTCACATTTTTTGAAAATTTGAGAAAATACGATTTTGGCATT
Organism: Theocolax elegans; assembly: GCA_026168455.1. Classification (NCBI taxonomy): domain Eukaryota; kingdom Metazoa; phylum Arthropoda; class Insecta; order Hymenoptera; family Cerocephalidae; genus Theocolax; species Theocolax elegans. The sequence goes on along the minus strand of CM047427.1, from coordinate 31,491,017 downwards.
CTTCAAGTGCTAATCCATTAATATCTTAAAGATTTTTTACGATATTGTATTTTTTAGCCAAAAAAACGAATGTGAAAAAGGGCACAAGTCACATTTTCCTAACACCTCAGAAATTAAATAACAATAAATAATTATGTGAGAAATAAATGAATCTATCGTTCGTAAATGTCTATATGTATGTATTATCGGTCACACCGCGAACTAAATAATTTACTTTTAGAATAAAGTAGGCCCATTGTACTCTTTATCCACTATGGTTGGTGGAATTTCCCAGAGCACGGCCTTTATTAACCCATTAACGACCAAAACTGTCAATTTTACATCATGACTTCGATGCGAAATTTCATGCATGTAATCGAGTCATAAATGGGTCTCGTACATGATTTCCTATGTATTTTCGTCTGCAGAATCCGAATCCGTGGTTAAAATTGAAAAATTTTGCCTTTAAAAAAAATATGGCCGTTTTTTTGCAAAAAAATAGCAAAAAATCTGTCATTCTAAAAGTTTACGATTTTTTTTCAGACATAAAACGCGACAATATATGAAGTTGCGTTCAACCATGTGCATCAGTGCACAAAATTGCTGAAGTTTAATGAGCAATTTTTATAAGTACGATTTTTTTTCAAAATGGCGGCTACAGGACCCAAACCACATAAACGTCACCGTAAATCTTTACCATTTTTTTTCTCGAAAACTATTGACTTTAGTAAAAATTTTCAAAAAGTTAAAATGTCTTATAATTGATGAAAGAATGCTAGAAAATTTTTCCAAAGTGATTTGAGAAAAATTTTGAAAATTTCGATTTTTCCGATGTTTGAAAAAAAAAATATTTTTTCCAAAAATTCAGAAAAAATTTTCTAGTATTTTTTGATCGATTCTAAGACATTTTTATTCTTTATAAATTTTTATAAAAGTTCATGGTTTTCGAAAAAAAAGATACTAAGCATTCACTTTTAGTACTAGTAAGAACTGAAATTTTACAAACTGCTTACATGAGATCTATGTATAATGTGTATAAATAATCTTTCCACATAATTTTTATATAATCTTTTCGAATAAATTATTTTTAAACAATTAAATACTTTTTTAAGTATATCGTTGTAAAGTTGTTAGCTTTCGTAAAATTTGACTTACAGTTTCAGCTCTGCTGTTTTAGAAATAAATTCTCATACTAAGTTTTTACGTGCATAAATTAAGTTGAATCATTATTATCTATTATTTGTTATATTTAAACCTTTAAATAAGAGCCGCGGTGGCTCATGGGTAGAGCTCCCGACTCTCACACCGAGGGTCGTGGGTTCGATCCCAGACGTGTACCTCTGAAAATTTTTTCATGTGCATTTTTCGAACACCGCGACTCAGTGGCCCGGCGTGTCACTATAATGTGATGCCAGGTCGGGTGCGCGTGCGTTTCGTGCACTTGTCAGTGCATGAGAGGCACGGGCATCTGAACTATAGGGAACGTTAGGGACGCGAAGATGTAAAGAGGATCGCGGTGGTTCCAGCGGGAGGACAGGAAACTGTAATTATTAGACTAATTGCAGTGACCGATGATATCTTCCGATGGACACAAGCACCACTGTTTCAACTACATGTGCTTTGTTTACAGACACACCATTCACCTCCGTCGCTGATTAGCCCTGGCAGCATAAATAGAGCGACGTTAAATAACATAAAAAAAAAAAACCTTTAAATGTCACGAAAACGAAATAAACGGGCTGTTTCTTCCGATTTGGAAGAAGACTCTTCAGAGAACGAAAACGTTTTGATACCAAATGCAGATAATTCTGGATCTTCATATGATTCTGATTCTGATACTTACTGTGACGTAAATTTACCGTCGATCACTTATAAAAAAGTTTCAAAAAGTTATCAAGCAAATCAAGCTAAACATGAAAATGATCACGAATATGTTTGGAAAGATGGTGAAAAGAAATATTCTAATGAAATATCAGACGAAATTTTATTGTCTAAATCTGTGATGGATGAAATACAAAAAAGTAAGCCAGTAAAACTATTTGATACTTTTTTTTCAATTGCAATGAAACAATACATTATAGATGCATGTAAGGAAAATGGCTTAGAGATATTAATGGCTGATTTGAATACGTTTATTGGGATAATTATTGCAACTTCGTTCAATAAAAGAAAGTCTCGAAGGGATTATTGGTCGACTGATCCTTTTTTGTCTTGCGATATAATTTCTTCAGCAATGTCACGTAATAAGTTTGAACTTATTAAGTCTAAATTGAAGTACTCAAAAACCAAAGATAATGTTCCGAGTGACAAAGGATGACGTGTTCGCGAATTGATGAATTTGTTTCAAAAAAATATCCTGAAGTTTGGCTTTTGGCGAACTGCTCTGTCAGTAGATGAAATGATGGTTAAATCCTATGCTAAAACGTCGTTGAAACAGTTCATACGTGGAAAACCTACGCGATTTGGACTTAAGTTTTGGGGTCTTTGCACTTCAGATGGATATTTATTAAATTTTGACTTATATTGTGGAAAAAATTCCTCTGTAGGAGATAAATTAGCTTCATGCGCATTAGGTTCTCGTGTCGTATTATATTTATTAAAACCTTTTTTTGAAATGACAGCTCCTGGGAAAATTTCTCAGTATCACATTTATTTTTACAATTATTTTACAAATTTAGATCTTGCTGTACACTTGAAGAGACTAACATTGAGGTCTACTGGCACTGTTCGAGAGAATTGTGTAAAGGAGAAAAATGCTATTGACAAAAAGGCTCTGCGTGGAACATATGCAGTGAAGCATGAACAAAACAGTGGTATCAATTACATTACCATAATGCATTCAAAATTAGTGTCTATATTATCTACAACCGCAGGAGTAACGCCGTTACAGTCACTAAAAAGATATAGTTCAATTCAAAAAGCAAGAATTGAGACACCAATTCCGCAAGCATTTCACCTTTACAACCAGTTCATGGGTGGTGTCGATGTACATGATGCGCACTGTAACAATTTGTTGCCAAGCATTCGATCAAAAAAATGGACCTGGGTAGTTTTTATAAGACTAACCAGGCTGCTATTACAAATTCTGTTGTAATATTCAATGCTGCTGGAAATAATCAACAAAAAGTTGGAACCAAAGAATTTGCAATGTCAATAGCAAAAAGCTACATTTGCGACACTAGTCAAAAACAAAAAAATCATTCAACGAGACGAGAAAAGCAACAAAAAAAATGTTGTAATTGTCCAATAAGAACATATATTTTCTGCGATTATTGCGAATTGTTTTTTTGCAGCCCATGTATGAGAAAATATGACGAAAACATCTGAGTAAGTGAGAGGCAAGGGGACTCACTAAAAAAAAGCACCCCGATTAGTGAGAGGCAAGGGGACTCACTATAAAAAAGCACCCCGATTAGTGAGAGGCAAGGGGACTCACTGTAAAAAAGCACCCCAAAGAAGATATATTTTTACTACGTCCACGTCGTTATCTCTGGGTAGTGCTAAACGTAAAAGCTTAAAATCTGTTTTTTTTCGAAAACCATGAACTTTTATAAAAATTTATAAAGAATAAAAATGTCTTAGTATCGATCAAAAAATACTAGAAAATTTTTTCAGAATTTTTGGAAAAAAACTTTTTTTTTCAAACATCGGAAAAATCGAAATTTTCAAAATTTTTCTCAAATCACTTTGGAAAAATTTTCTAGCATTCTTTCATCAATTATAAGACATTTTAACTTTTTGAAAATTTTTAAGTCTAAGGTAAGATCTCCAGTTCCTTACTGAGGAGTCCAAGCTGGAGATCGAGGACGCCTTTAATTGTTTTTAATAAAGGCCGTGCTCTGGGAAATTCCACCAACCATAGTGGATAAAGAGTACAATGGGCCTACTTTATTCTAAAAGTAAATTATTTAGTTCGCGGTGTGACCGATAATACATACATATAATAAATTATTATGTTGAATGCAAAACTTTAATAAACTTTTAACTACATTAACTTGTTAACATTAATGTATGGCATACTGTATCATATATATATGGGAGGACGGGCCTATGTTGACCACGGGACTAATTTGACCTTGTGGAATATTTTCACGCAGAATGAGTTTTTTAAAATTGTGCCCGTTGTAAAAAAGGTACTTTTTCATTTACAAATTTTTGTCCCGAGATACATTTATGAATTTCAAAACACTCGAAAAGTTAGTACCAAGAAACTGTTTTTGCACTTTGCATTGGGATCTTTTGAGATAGACAAATTTACTGTTTCCAAAATTTATTTTTGTAGAAAACTGAAAGGTTTGTAAAATTATAAATATCGAATGTAAGCGCAGAAGAAAGCGTAATTAAATAATCACACTGGAGAGTATCCCTTTGTCATAAGCGAGCATCGGTATCGCGATGACTTACAGCTCGGGCGGGTATCGATACCGCGATGACTCACCCGTAACACTACCCAACCATGAAAAAAAGTTCGTTTTTTGGAAATTTGAAATTTTATTTTCGTGAGTGTATAGGCGAATCGGAACCATGGTGAGGCCATTTTGAATTTTTTTTATATCTCTTGCGGTTCCCGAGATAGACAAATTTACTGTTTCCAAAATTTATTTCTGTAGAAAACTTTTGACTACGATAGATCGAGATTCGCAAGAGATATAAAAAAAATCAAAAAGTCTCTTTCACAGTTCCGCGTCCTCTACACACTCAGAAAAAAAATTTCAAATTTCCAAAAACAAGCTTTTTTTATTTAACCCAGCTATGTTTATAAACATATCATGTAAGATCGATGACTCAGCGAAGACACACTCGTCGGCGGCTCACCTAGGACAGACTGCATTTCCCCCTTCCCCCCACTGGGGTCAAGGTCGGTCATGTTTTGACTGTCCATGGTGGCCGCATAACTACTAACGTATTTCTTTTTAGTTTCTTTGATATAATTACACAATCATGACACTGCATAAGTTTTTGATTTCCAATCTCTAATTGTTCTTCTATTCTATTAACTATTTGTGACAATGGTTTGTACCCACTACGCAAATTCTTTTT